>CM075061.1:156428776-156811276 GCA_037428765.1 Rubia yunnanensis | reverse complement strand
AAATGAATGGATGGAATTATATATATATATATATATATATATATATGTGATATGAATCTCCTTGCGAAGACTCACAATTTGCGGAATTAATATCTTTGATCTAGTGAAGGGATCTGCAAACCCGCACTATCTCACACGAAATTCAGGAGTCTAGCCCTCGGGGTACGCCTAACTTCGACTTGCTCTCTAACTAGCCCTCATTATCGGATTACAAGGTTTATTGATACTTAACTAGCCCTTGGGGGTTAAGCAACAATGGATTAGCTCGCAAGCAAAGAGTATGAACTCAAAAGGTTGTATATTTGATTGATGAAAGGTTCTTATTTTCGTCCATAAGGCCTCCCCTTTTATAGGGTTACAATCTTGCCTCAAACCCTAATCACAAATGGAAACGGAATCGACTTATGGCAGCTTTAAGAAGCTAAAACCATATCTAACTAAAATACCTAAAATAAATGGTAATCTAAGGTCATCAGGTTGAATTCTTCAAGAAGTAACCTTGAAGAATATTACCTTATCTAATCTTACCAAATATAATTCTAATCAGAATAAAACTGAATATACTAAACCTTAATGGACTGTATTTTCGAAATTCAGCTCTTCAAAGCCCACATGGCCGAGCTATCAGTCCAATAAACCCAAAATGATATTATTATACAGTGATCACACTACCTCATTAAAAACCCAGTGGGAAAAAAGAGTATAGTGTTCTTCATGATGTTTTCAGTTCGTCGACAATCTTGAATAATGAATCCAAGACGTCGATGGTGACTCCTTCTTCAATTCTTCATCATAAAGGTGATCAATCAAAGCATTTAAAGCAGCATCCCTAAGCTTAGTCCTTGACCTAGTCATAGGTCCTGCCATGTCACTTAGAGGATCTCGAACATATCCTTTAATTGTTTGATCAAGTCGTGAAATGTCTTCATTTATGGTGGTAGTATATATATATATATATATATATATATATATATATATATATAAATAGAGAGAGTATAAAAAGTAAATTGAATATTTTAAAATGGTCTATTCTAGCCAAGATAAAAAGAAGACTAAATCATTTTTTTGGTACACAACACATGTCTCAATACCATCTTTTGGTCTTCGAGTCCAATACCGCGTATATTCAGCAACCAATTAGCAAATACAAAATAATTTGTTTGGTCCCCAAATCAGATTCCGAGTGGTTTTCAGGTAAACCAGAATTATTTTCCAATGTATCACGAGGTATTTTCATAATTTTTCTAATTAAAAACTTTTAAATTATAAATTACCAATTACTTTTTTTAGAGTTCAACCCTTAAAAGATGGTATTTCCATAAGTCATGAAAAAACTAAGGTTTAAAGTGCAAATTAGAATAAATGAATATAAAATGTTTGGGTTGCATAAATCGGGTTATAAACTTTATAACTATTACATGTTACATAATAAATTTTTAATATTACACTAAGACCTTTTACCTTTTATTATTCTAATCAAACCTCATTTTTCCCTAGACTTTGTTTTTTTTAAAAAAAATTCTTTTTCTATTTCCTTTTCCATTTCTATTTTTATTTTCCTTTCACTCCCTCCCCTCCCCTTTCCCCTTTCCCTTCCGCCGCCTCCTTTCCTTTCTCCGGTCACACCTTCTTCCACAGCTGCCGGGGAGAGCGATCTGCGAGTGGAAGCCGAGAAAATCGCCGTCGCCCAAGGCCGGCGTGCCGTTGTGGAGCTCCGGACACCTGAAGGACAACTGGATCGACACCGACTTCCTATCCCCCCGCGCTCAGTGTCACCCAAGACTGGATGTTGTTCAGGTCGATCCCGACGTGATTGTCATTCGGGTCGACCACTTTTGGGTTCCACCCCGTGTCGAACTCCACAACGATAAGTGGGCCCGGTGGAGCCCCGAGATCAGTGGAGAACAACCCGAAGTACGGCCTCACGAGCGCGTTTGGCAGGGAGGTTGACCCAATTAAGAAGAAGTCCAACCCAAACCCGGGGCGGTTAAGGTCCACAGCAGAGGCGGAACCAATGGTACGCGAGGTAGGGCTCCAGCCCTACCTAGATCGCCGGCCGGAGGTAGCAGGAGGCGGTCCGGTCGTCGAGCGCGTCTTTCAGCGGAGTCGAGCGCGTCTCCGGCGCGGCGGCAGCAAGTGTCCAAGCTATGCTTGTCAAAGAAGAAGGCCGCGCTGCAGCCTTCTTTTTTTAAATGCCCAAGTACTAAAATGACGTCGTTTCACGTTAGTGAAATGACGTCGTTTCATTCGGCCTTCTTTTTTTTAATGCCTAAGTACTAAAACGACGTCGTTTCACGTTATTGAAACGACGTCGTTTCATTTAGTAATATGAAAAAAAAATAAAAACGAAATGTGAAATGGATTGGGCCAAAACTGAGCTCAATCCAATAACCAAACCTTGCAACAAATATCCCTGGAGGCGAGACTCGAGAGCAGCAAGCCTCTTCTCCGTCTCCTCCTCTGCTTCAGCCGAGCCGTCCACAGCCAGGCCTGCCACCGCCGTCCGCCGGAAGCTGCCTCGTCCCGCCGCCTCTCCAAACCACGGTAACCACCGCCAGTATACTTCTTCTCTTTATGCTAAGATTTATTAATTTTAGGGTAACAGGGTTTATTCTCTTTTTTATTTATTTCTTCAAAACTTAAATATATGTGAACATGATTTTTAGATTGGATGTTGAATTGAATTTATATGGTTGTATTATATATGATTGTTGAAATTTAGTTGAATTGCATATTTGAATTTAGTTGAATTGCATATTTAGTTGGAATTTAGTTGAAATTTAGTTGAAATTATAATTGTTTGATTTATTTTGTATAATTGTATGTGAAAATGAAATTGTCAATTTGTCATAATCGGTTTATGGAATTATCAATTAGGGATATTTGTTAAATTGAATTTAGATGAATATGATTTTATAATTTTTTTATCTCAATTTGTTATTGTTTTGTAACTCTTTTAGATTTTTAAAAAATAAATCAATTTGTTATTGTTATCTCAATTTTTTTGTTATTGTTATTGTTTCCCAGGGGCGGAACCAGAAAAATTTTCCCAGGGGCGAAAATTTTTCAGCCTCCCCTGGAAAAATTTTCTGGTTCCGCCCCTGGTCCATATGGAGGATGGAGAAGACGAACTGGGTAGAGAATGAGGTGGAAACGACGGCGTTTGAGCGGAACGAGATTGGGGTCGGGTAGAAGGCCCGACCAAAGGACCACTGGTTGAAGTCATTGGTGAGGTGGATGACCGGCGGCTCAACGAGGGCGTCATCGGTGAGGTTGAGCGGAGGGAGGGATCCGACGGCGGCGGTGGTTGGCGGGAAGGAATTGTAGAGAAAGTCGAGGGCGAAAATGGAATGACAGGTGATGAAGAAGGCGACAATGGCGAGTGTTGTTACTGAAGTTGATAGCATTGTATTTGTGATGAATGATAAAAAAAATGGAGAGACTACACAGCCGCGGAGCTCCCGCGCGCGCCGCGCCGGCCTTGGGCGGCGGCAATGTCCTCAGCTTCCACACACAGAACTCTCTCCCCGGCAGCTATGGAAGAAGGTGTGGCCGGAGAAAGAGAAAGGGAAAGGAGGCGGCGGAAGGGAAAGGGGAAAGGGAAAGGGGAAAGGGTAAAGGGGAGGGGATGAAAGGAAAAGAAACAAAAAAAGATAAAAGAAATATAAATTGGGAATTTTAAATTGAATTTTTTTTACAGTAAAATTATGAAAATACCCTGGTTATATCGGAAAATAACTCTGGTTTACTTGAAAATCACCCATAATTTAATTTGGGGACCAAATCAATCATTTTGTATTTGTTGGTTGCTGAATACACGCAGTATTGGTCTCGGAGATCAAAAGATGGTATTGCGACATATGTTGAGTACCAAAAAAATAATTTAGCCTAAAAAGAAATGTTCCACTTTTGTAGAAAGGGCCCACCGGAGGCTACCCTGAAATGGGACCCGGTGTCTTTGGACGACAACGATGGCGGTGGGTTAGGGTTTTGGGATGGTGTAGCGACGACGGATTGAGATTTGGGCTGGTAGTAGGACGATGACATGACCGGGGGGATAAGAAGGTGAAAACGAAGGAGTGGCGTGACTAGTGGTTCTAGTTTGCTGAGCGGCGGAGGAGAAGATTTGATATAGATGGAGATGGGTGTGAATTTAGGGTTTTTGGAGGGTAAATATTATTTTTTATTTTTTTCATCTAGGGACATTTTGGTCTTTTACATAAAATAGGTCAAGAACACAGTTGATCAAATTTTTAAATGAGACCAGAGTTACATTTGCATTTTAGGCAAAGTCTTGGGAAAGACGGTCTTTCCATAGGCTTATGGAAAGACGGGGTTTAATTCGAATAATAAAAGATAAAAGGTCTTAGTTGTAACATTAAAATTTTAGTATGCAACATGTAGTAGTTATAAAATTTATAACCCGGTTCATGGAACCCAAAAATTTTATCTTAATTTATTCTAATTTACACTTTAAACCTTGGTCTTTCCATGACTTATGGAAAGACAGTCTTTCAAGAGACGCACTCAAAGTCTTGGGAAAGACGGTCTTTCCATAGGCGTATGGAAAGACGGGGTTTAATTCGAATAATAAAAGGTAAAAGGTTTTTTAGTATGCAACATGTGGTAGTTATAAAATTTATAACCCGGTTCATGCAACCCAAAAATTTTATCTTCATTTCTTCTAATTTACACTTTATACATTGGTCTTTCCATGACTTATGGAAAGACCGACTTTCAAGAGATGCAACTATAGAAGGTTATATTTGCACTTTTCAAAATATTGGGGGTCAACTAAGCACTTTGCCCTTAAAATTATTTGATTTGGATTCATAATAATACTACCTTTGTTTTAGTCAGACGTTCCTATTACTTTCTTTGAAAGAGCATTTGTGGTAGGAAGTGGGGGGATTGGAATGAGTGGATCACAAATTTAAGTCCAAATAAGGATTGAAATAGAAATATTGGAGAGACTGTCCAAAATGTCACCTTTTTAAATTAAAATTCATAGTTTGGTACCCTAATTTTGAATTTGTCTTTACAATGTACCCACGTTTTCATTTATATCTACAAAGGATATCTTTTAGCAAAAAATAGTACCAATTTGGATCGAAATTGGTACACAATGGTACCCACTTTACACTCAAAAATACCTTTTTTGGGAAATTAATGAAAAAATTGGTACATTTTCAAAACAATTTAAAAAATATGGTACTAAACTATGAATTCACTCAAAAGTAGTACATTCTGAACATTTTCTCGAATATTTGATTCAAACAGATAAAAATAAAAAATAATAATCTTTAGTTGGAACAAAGGGCCAGTAAATTGATGGAGTCCATTTTAGTTTACACTAAATGAACAAATTCGTAATTTTGAATTCTTATAATGTCAATCACGTAGAAGAACGGGAAAAAATTGCAGAAAAATCCCCATATAAATTGTAAATTGCCTCATAGAAAACCATACTGGCAATATCAATATACACGGAGTATGTGATGCTAATTTCACGAAGAAAAATGACGAGCTTTTCGATGCGTTGACGATTCTTTCTTCTGAATGTAAGTCAACGACATTCAAATTGCAAATGAGGTTGACTGAGGGACATGTAGCTTGGTGGATTCATAGTTGGGCTCCATGATCCGCGGGCCCAACTTCGAAAAATTTAGCGACATTCCCTTGAGGGGATACTTATGCCATTTGAATCCAAAATATGATATATCGCACCCATCAGGTTTCCAACTAAGTCGCGCACTATTCATATCCAATTGGTAATGTGGTATGACAGTACTAATTATATGCTTGATGAGACGGTAATGGTATACGAAAAATATTACAATAATACTACCAAACAGTACTGTGCATTTTATACATTTAAAAACACAATTAATATTATGTAAAAAGTGAGCACTTATTTAGTTAAGATTTTTCCATCCGTTGATATTTGATTCAATGGAAATAATTTGAAATATGTAATTTATATTTTACTTCCAATATATTTAGAGAAAGTTTCCTGTTGGACTGGCCAACGATTAGACCAGTTATGAAAAATCCGTTTCAATAACGTTTAATGTCAATTTATAGTAATTTATATCTTGCAATACATTTTTAAAGTTTTTAAAGTTATTAGAATCTCGTTGCAATAAATAAAAATAAACATTAAAGTTTGTGATATAAAATGGTCACGGAGAACGGTTAAAGTTAAATCAAATATAAAATGGTCACGGAGAACGGTTAGTCAATCTAAAATAAGAGTTTGTGATATATTTATATTAGTAAAAGTTTAAACTAATTTTCTTAAATTAGAATTTTCTATCATTAGATTTATATTTAGATTTTTTGACAATATATTTAATCGGAACATCGTTGGTAGAACAACTGAACAAAGTCACAATAATCCAAGAACCTCGGAAAAAGTCAAGTGCCTATATCATTCAATAATCAGGCTAAAGTAGTCGTGAATCACTAAATAGGTATCTTACATTACATGAAATGTTTTGTGTACACTACAAAAATCAATAGAAGAAGTTATACTAAAATATATGTGTAGATAGGAATAGAGATCACATTATAACTATTCCACACAATACATGTCACACATAAGAAGTTTTTCCATATACCCCTTCGTTATGAATTCCAAGAGCCGCGAAGCGGGCGTGTACAAAATGCTTAGCTCGAGGCAAGTTTTCGCCGTGTTGATATCCTCTTGTTTGTATGGCTTGAAGTCTTTGTGGGAAAACTTGAAGTCATAAAATAATAAGAAAATATTGTTGGAAACCGGTTAACCTAACTTCTATGAAAACATTCAATTACAAATGGAGCATTCACTACTCTCTCCGTCCCAACCGAATCTGCACACTTTTTGGTCAACTTTCTTAAGACATGTTTGACCATAAATTTCAACTAGTATATAGACACCAATATCATCATGTGAGATATTGTTGGATTTTCTGCATGATGTATTTTCTAAATATCAAATTTTAACACACCGTTACTATACGTAACTAAATTTATCATTGGTCAAACATGGCCTGAGAAAGTTGGCCAAAAAGTGTGCACATTCGGCTGGGACAGAGGGAGTAGTTCAATTTGAAGGTAATCCAATCGTACATCGTTGACGCACTCGCTGCGTATAACATAATGCAATATCCACATTCCCACAATGTTGCTTGTTTCTTGCAGTGATGAATTAATAACAATTGAAATTACGTTGAATCGAACGTCCATGATCAATGGTTGGGGAAGTAATTTATGAGAAATGCACACATTGATTTGAATGTTGCCTAAAATTTTAGGATTTGTATCATCACTTTCATGAAATACGATTTCCAAAATATTAGAAGCGATGTGGAGGGTTCAAAGTGCAACATATTCATCCAGTAAACACGCTTAGTCTCGGGGACAGTGAAGATTAATCGTCGATAGTCCCTACATATGTGGTATATATAGTGTTATCACTAGTGGAAATCAGACCTATTAAAGGTGGTTCCTTTGAACCAGAAGATTCACTTTGGGGGTGACTTCTTTGGCTGTGCCTTTAATCCTATGGGATCAAAGGCGATTCCTTGAACCGCCTTTAAATGGGTACATTTAAAGGCGGTTATCTGCCGCCTTTGATTGCACCTAGGAACCGCCTTTAATCAGTTCCGAATTTGGAACTAGCTTCCCGATGGTTAGACTTCTTACGCAGTTTTGATTGCGGAACTGTTAGTAGTCCTGAGTGCAGAACTAGTAATACGAGTGTCGGACTACCTACAATATTCCGAGTGAGGAACCTGTTCATGAGTTCCAAGTGTGTAACCTGTGGTCAGACACGGTCAGCAGAAATGATGTTACGACCTCGGAACTATGTCTTTGCTTTATAGCATGTTCCTCTATTGGGGATCAATTCGGGACATATACCAGTATTTTCTGTGATTATTTTTTTCCAATATCAGTTACGAGTCCAGAACTGATTCAGATGTATTTAGTTCAGAGTGAGGAACTTAATTTTGGGACTTTATAAAATATGATAATAAGGAAAGAAACTAGTTCCTAAGTCGGAACTTGGTCGAATCATATGGTAAAATTCATTTGTTTCATTATATCCCGGTTTCTCAAAAGCCTCGTAACACCAATCTAGATTGTACAAAATACAAGACAAGATGACACTAGATATAAAAAATCTATAGACTACGCTAAGAAAGTAACAATCTATAAATAGGAATAGAAGTCACTAAAAATCTATTCCACACAATTATGCATCAAAGATCTCATAATTCCCCATTGGAATGCCCAACAGAATGCGAGCAGGAGTACACAAGATACCTAGCTATGAAAATTCTTGCACTGTTGATATCATAATGTTTATACGGCTTGTGAACCTTTGGAAAAATCTGTGTAACAAAAAATAATAATAATATAAGAGTGGGCACGACATGTTATTCTGATTTAAAACGTTTTCAAAAGAATGATCTAAGTACTCACTTCTTCAATTTCCAGGTAATCCTCACGCACATATAGGACACACTCCACTGCGTAAAGCATTACGTAATAGCCGCATTCCCACGTATTTGATTGTTTCTTGTACTAAGTAATAAAAGCTATATTAACATGTGTTTACAATAAGTGATGTGGTAATATAATTTCTTGATATGAAAAGCAAATCTCACCTTGATTTGAATTACTTCCAAATCCTTACTACCATGCTCCCCCAAACCTTCGAAAGAATCAACCAATATCTTAACGAACAATTCTGATAGTTGGTTGTGCAGAGGATACATCCAGTAAACGTGCTTCTTGTCGGGGACAATAAAGACTAATCTCCAATGGTCTCTACAATATATAAGAAACATATTAACAAATATTGTATTGATTGATTAGCTTAAATGAAGAAAGTGTGTAAGAACCACCTTTCAATATACGGTGAGCCAAATATTCTTTTGTCCTTCCTTTCAATATTTTTTCGAATGTAGTCAACTCTCTCCTGAACAGTACACCCGAGTTCTTGAGTAAACACCGGGCACAAATACCCTATCCAACGCTTGTCTTGTTGGTTAGCAAAATAATACATGTACCTTTTGAAATAAAATTGTATGTCATTCATGACGAAGTGAGGAGAAAAAATTAGTATTAAAAAAATTGCATGTATGGAGTTCTATGTAATTTACAGTAAGTACAAGGACATTATCTTCTGGTTCACTTGGTCGCACCTCCATAGGTCTTCGAAGTCATTCCATGATGCAATAATTTCTCTCTTTTGACCGAACACACACTCATTACCCAAGAATAGGTAAGTTGAGTTATGTTTGTGTTGGACCGTGAAATCATACAAGGCCCTCACAAAATGCGATGACTCCTTAATTACTTGTGCCCGACTGATAGGGGGTTTTCTAATCCTCGAAGCTTCAATGATTGGGGTTAGATTTGGCCATTTTTGTCTCCTTCAGATGACGATCTTTGATCGTGTCTACATAAATAAGGCGACGAGGCCATAGAAGAAACATTCCCTGTGCGGATCCCACTCTTTTGTACTCGCCTTCCGGATATGGTAAAAGGGCTTTTAGAACCTCCGTGTTCTCCATTGAAACTATACAAATCACATTACCAACTGGAACATCATGATGATGTCGTATTGATTTGTGCATAATTCCATCCGCAACGTGAAGTAGCCCACCCTTTTCACCTCGACCAATATATAGCTCACACAAATTTGACGCCTAGATTGTGAGGGAGAATAAAAATAAATTAAAATAAATATGTAGCCAAATTCTTTAAAAATGAAATCCTTTCATTCAACTAACCATTTTTTTGGGCGACTCAATGACTTTGTCAATGTCATTTTCCTCGTGGGTTGCCGAATCAAGAATCGGCTGGTTCTTCATCTCAACTTCTCCCGATGAATGTCACGATCCTCTAGATGGTAGTGTCCAACCGGGTGTCAAATCATCCAAATTCTCAGGTTTGGGGAGCCTTATGTGCTCGACCAACTTCCGAGTCAACAGATCTTGCTGCTCTATTCACTTCTCTCTATATAGTGCTTCCTATTGCAAGACGTGGAGTCTCGATGGTTTGGCCCGATGGAATGATCGAACTATTCCAAATGTCTCTCTTTGTGACATAAATGATCCCACACCTCTTGCACGACCCGGGTGGTCGGGTTTACCCGTAGCCTCACGAAGGATATCATGCTTACCCTAAGGAATGAATCAACCCTCCAATTGGTCTTGCTCTAGCTTTGCCTAGACATGCAATATAGTGTCACTAGTAGTAAACAAAGGAAAAAAATTAGCCGCATCCTAATTAAAATTAATATGAAGTCTTACCACACCTTCCACATCTATCGGTTTGACAGACACCCTCGCTTCTTCCTCGCTCATCCCCCCATCAATCACAGTCTTCACATCCCTTTCAAAACGTTCTTTGACTAATTTGAGGGTCGCTAATCCATATCCACCCAGCTCTTCTGATGTGGTATTTTGTTTTTCTTAGCATTAATTTTTTTTCTTCCCTCGTATCCTAGTTTGGGATATGACAGTCATTGTTAAAACTGAAATTAATGTAATATGTAGATGCACATTTTTTAAAAAATAACTTACATTTTCAACATTTTCCAATGTTCTTCTCTTATGACTTTCCCAACTATTTGGTTGAATGTGTGTATATGTCAACCATGGGCAAGCACCCTTTTCACAAGAGAATATGTAATCTCCAGACAAGGTGTACTTGTGTTCTTTCCAACTTTTTGACATCATAGCCATAACTTTCTTCTTCAAATCATCCAAATCTGGACAATCGATCTCGAAGGGCCTCTACAATAATCATATACAATCATGATAAATAAACCATCCTCAATTTATTTCAACTGTAGACGAATGGAAAATGGTAAAAGCTTAATAAAAGAAACAAATTATACTGTTTACCCTGCATTTCGTCCAAATGACCTCTTTGTATTCTTTAGGGACCTCGTGCCAATTATCATACTTGATGTCCACCCGTGTCCTACCTACTTTCCCCACCCAACTCAACCACTTGGCACGCTCATTGGACAAACACTGTCTGAATTTGTTGAATATTAAAAAAGTTGACTCTTTCCTCGCAATTCTTCGTTCTAAAGTTCTACAATGTGTTCTAGATATGACGGCCTCCTTCGACCCGCCTTCTTCAACATCTTCATCTCCAATTGTATTAGAATGTCCTTCGAGTAAACATGTTGGTTCATCTCGTGTCCTTTTCTGTGACATTAAAGTACCTATGAAACTTTGATTAACACTAACCCTAACCAAAATCCAATAATTTTTCTAAAATGGAGAATGAAATTAATAAAATCGTACACAATAGCCTGCCAAATCATTTTATATCCTACGAAACACACACAAAAAACCATAAATAAATTCCATAACAACTTACGTGGTTTTAATAATTGAAAACTCTAACCAAAATCCAAGATCATTACATAAATCGATAAAAACATCCAAATAGATCATAAATGCAAGACATAATAAACATATATGTTATGAATAAATTTATTGATCAAAGAATGCATATGAGCACAAAACCAAGAATTGAACATTTACCTTTCAACAATAGGTGGTGACTAGATGCTCAAGTGAGGTAGTTTTACCACAATTTCCACCATGCCAAAACCCTAACCAAAATCTAAGCTCAAACTATAGTTATTGTGATATGTTGATGGAGAAGGATGGGGTTTTGGATGATTTTGTCAAAGAGTTGAGAAGGATGAGAGTTTTGTGATTAGTTTCGGGAAGAAAGTGTTGGGAGGGTTTTGATGGAGAAAATGGGAGGGAACTCCCGCCTATGAAAAATGGGTATTAAATACCTATTTGAAAATCGCCTTTACTGATGTATTTTTTTTAAAGTCCCGTTATGCAGTTACGAACTCGAAAGCATGCTCGGCTGAAAGAGTTCCAAATGAGGAACTACTTCTACTGTTCGCAAGACAAGACAAAAACAGTTCCGTAGTCTATAAAAAAATCCTGATCAACAAGTCCATCATCCATTCAACCCTAATTCATGAAATTTTTCTCAAATCCCCAATTTATATCATCCAACTTACAACCTCATAACCTCCATTCAATGGGTCCTAGGTATTGTGGCGCTAAATCAGGCGGGGGTTATGGCAATGCTTCAACCCGTAGTCATCAACCAACACACGACCCTGGCTGTTTGACTCATTTTTACAATGGTGCTGTCGAACACGAGTTCCAAGCTCTGATGTCCAGTCTGGAAACAACATGCCCTTGGATTAAAATTATTTTTTATTATTCTTTTAGGCAAAAAATTGTTACGAGCTAGGAACTAGCTCGGCTCATACATGTGAAAGAACAAAAATTAGAATTACGAGCTCGAAACTCAGGTTCCGAGCTCTGATGTAAAATCTAGAACCAACATACCCATCTATAAAAAATAGTGCATTTATAACATTTATTGGTGAAATTCCATTATGAGCTCGGAACATACTCGACCCTATAAGTGAAAGCACGAAAATGCAAGTTACGATCTTTGAACATGAGTTCCGAGCTCTGGTGCCCAATCTGGAACCAACCTGCCCTTCACTTGAAATTAATGTTCTAATGATTTATTAAGGCAAAACAACCATTACAAGCTCAAAAAAAGATCGGCCCATACATGTGAAAGCACGAAATGATGGTTATGGTTCCGAGCTCAGATGTTCAATCTGGAAGCAACCTATTTAAAAGTGGCAATTTACAGTCTAAATGACAGACGGAGTCCCGATATAGGAACTCTAAATCGTGTCTTTGATACACTGGTCCGACTTAGTTCCGGACTCAGAACTCAGTCACTTATATATAAAAACCCCAAATTAGGATTCATTCTCAAATCCCTAATCTTCATTTTCGACCGAGGAACACCAACCCTAGCCCTCATATTCAAATTTACTAGAACACGGGAAGGACATCCATCCACTATGTCGTCATCAAATGCAAATGCAGCCCCTACCAAGCGACATTCCAAATCAACGAGAGGGAGCTGACAAAATCAACCAGGCTACGATTCAAGGTTTGTTTCCGTTGAAGCTCAAAGTAAGTATAATGCTTTACGATGGTGGAAAAGCTTTAGATCCTTATGTGATAGACATAAAGTGTACAAGACCAAAGGATTAGAGGATCTTGTTAAGTATTTCAAAGATCAACATCTTCTTAAGCTCCCTAGTTTGAATGAACCTGCATATTTTGATGACATTTGTCAATTTTATGCAAATTTGCTTAAGGTGGATGGTTCGGGTAGTTATTGGTCCGGGGTGAACGGGTTTAGTGTTGAACTTAGCCCTTGGATTATAAATCAATTAAGTTAATACCCCTATAAGGGTCCAGAAGGTGTTTACCCTCAAGTGGAGGATAGTCTTGTAGATGATGTCTATCATAGGGGGGGGGAATGGTCGATGTTAGTTGACTATCCTAGTATCGACCATCCTAGTATCGACCCAATTTCCTGTAGTGTAGTGTGAAGTACTTCAAACGCAATCCTCATAATCTAGGTAGACCGAAATCCTTTGATGTTAAGGAACTAGAGCCCGACCAACGCATTGTGTACGAGATAATAGCTAGGTCTATAGTTCCCGCAGTTGGTCACTTCACCGAGCCAAACTACTAAGCAGTTTTACAATTGTGCTTAAGTTGACAAAATGACATTTTGCTTTCACAGATGGAACACGCTTAATGTCTCCCTCACTGAAGAGCCCGATAAATTTCCATAAGGTGGAAAATCATTTACGGTGCAGAACAACAAGCCCTTCAACATGAACCACTCCCGCGCATGACCATCGTAAGTCCAAACCCCATCATTGAACAATATCACCAAATCATCAATAAGGGGACTAAGATAAATATCTATATCATTACCAGGTTGCCTCTGGCCTGAAATCATCATCATTAACGAAAAATACTTCTGTTTCATGGTCATCAGGACGGGAGATTGTATATTGCCAACATTACAGGCCATGAACTATGTGCGCCACTCATATTACCATACAGGTTCATTCCATCAGTCGACATAACAAACCTCAAATGTCGAGCTTATTCCACTGCTCACTGTCTGACGTATGACTAATCACACCTTCCGTATACTTAACTCTATCTGATGCCATCACATTAACTTAGCATCGTCTTTGCAAGCAAACAACTTCTTCAAACGTGGAATAATAGGAAGATACCATAAAACTTTAGCAGGGGTCTTCTTCTTCGAGGTGAAACCAACTTCTGCACCCACAACAATTTCACCATGCTTCAACTTTTATTGAGACTCACCACATACCCAACAATTTTCTCTAACTGCGTCCTTCTTCCCCCCTGTACAACATGCAATCATTGGGACAAGCATGCATTTTTTCCAGTTCCAATCTCATTGGACAAAGAATCCTTTTTGCAGCATATGCTCTATCAGGCATAAGATTACCATTTGGAAACAATTCCCTTAGTAGTTCAAGTGTCTCAGTCATCCCTTTGTCGGTCCACCCATATTTTCCCTTCAAATTCATTATCCTCAAGGTTGCACTTAAAACATAATGTTTGGACCTAACATATAGTGCAGTCTTCTTTTCATTGATCAACGCTTCAAGGGCCTCGAGTTTTCTGTGAAATTCTTTAGCAACATCGTCGACCATCTCACCAAGTCCATAATCTCCACCAAAATCTACTCCTTTATTAGTTTTAACATCATCTACAATATCCGTGAGACCCCCCACGTGCCATATCCAATGAGTATAGCTAGTTTGAAAAACACCCGTTATAAGATATTCACGTAATTTCTTTCTCCCAACAAATGCATCATTCTTACAACCCTTGCATGGGCATTGTGCCCGCACCTCGCCGTTATTTAAGGCATGTTCAAAAGCCAAAACAACAAACGATTCAACTAAGGGAATGTAGTCAGGTGAGTTTCTACAATCGCTACCTATGAGTTCCAATCTGTCCATGACGCTAGGTGCATACGTACCTACATTTGAGTGTGGTTCGAAACATATATATCACACAACATAACCCTAATTAATATCATTTCCATTCACAATACAACTTCAAGACAAATAACCCTAATTCAACCCATTCCTAATATAATTGATTTGAAATAATTAAAATGAATGAATCACTTGAACATACTTTCACAAATAATCCCACCAGAAATCACAAAGAATTAGTTATGCCTCTTTCCAGTGTCTTAATTTTTATTGCGAATAGCCCCCGATAAAGTTTTAACACAATCCCAATTTGTTAAGTTCCAATCTTGGAACTAATCTAGTGCTAGAAAAAGATGTTCTGATTCAAGATCCTAACTCGGAAGCAGGATTCGTATAACGTTCTTCATTCAGAATTTGGATCAGATAGAGTTATGATCACGTAAATTATTTCTTGCTTTCAAAAATCCTGAACCACAACAGTTCCTCTATCAGAACATGATTCATATTCCAGTTCTGAATTTGGAACTAATGCATTAGAAGTCACTTAGGCACAACCACATTTGAATCTCTACAATGGAAGACAGTTCTTCAATAACCGCCTTTGAATCTGTACATTGCAAGGCGGTTATTGAAGAACCGACTTCCAACATTCAATAACCGCCTTTGATTTGGAAAGTTGTCCAGAATTGAGCAGTTTCGAGCTCGGAACATGTCCTAGAAGGTAGAAATTTCTTGGAACCGCCTATGAACTCCGTCTTTAATAGACCACTCTCCACTAGTGTATAAACATTTAGAAGGAATCGGCATTTAGATTGAAGGAAAAAAAGACTTGCATGACTAGATAGGTTTTAGAGAAATCTGACATTACCTCTTAACTAGGAGCTTGTTGCTCCACATTGAGCCTTCTCCAAAAGTAATCGATGTTAGGGGCATTCTCCCGAGATGTATCATCCATGTTAGGGGCATTGATTTGGAAGGGCCTCTAGTAGACAAATAAAGGTCCCATTAAATTTAAAATGGGTTGCTCTTAAAAAATCCCGGTTTTAAAGTAAAAAAAACATCTTACTATGTACCCATTTCTATTTGTTTAGACATAAAGGCTACAAATATGTAATTTGATGTTTAGCGCCTTTGTGATATTCTTTTTGGGGCAACTTGATGTAAGCCTTAGGGACACTTGATGTAAGTTATTTTTTGACAACACATGAGCTTAATGAAAATGGAAGGATACCCTCTAAACCCCTTCTACAACTGTTATCTTTTTTTTAATAAAAATTGTAATGATATGTCACTTCATGTTGTCGTCCCTGCACTCGATTTTGAGAAAATAATACTCCCTCCGTCTTGGAATAATTATCACATACATTTTTGCCTCAGTATTTTATGCAAACTGATGTGGCAGAGAATAATTGTGAAAAAATATGAATATTTTAGAAAAGTGGCAGGCCCAGTTAAAAAGCTGTTGAACTTACAAAGGATATTGTAGGAATTTTACAACATATATTTTTTACCATTTTGGGTAAGAATTAAAGTGTGTCATTTTATGTGAGACGATTAAAAATAAAAAGTGAGCCATTTATTCCGGGACAGTGGGAATGTATATTTAAGGGACTCCTAAATTATATTCTTTTATTGAATACAAACTGAATTTATATGAATAATATTGTCTATATATTTATTAGAATATATATATATAAGCAAAGTCTTGAAAAAAACCGTATTTCTATAGTCATATGAAAAGAAGAGATTGAATTAGAATTATAGAAATGTAAAAGATTTTAGTTGCAATATTAAAAATTTATTATGCTACATGCAGTGGTTATAAGTTTATGACCCATGCAACCCAAAAATCTCATCTTGATTTCTTCTAGTTTGCTGTTTAAACCTTGTTCTTTTCATATTATATAGAAAGATCGTCTTTTAAGAGATGAAATATATATATATATATATATATATGTGTGTGTGTGTGATTTGAGTGATTTATTAGTAAATATATATTATTTGTGTTATTTATTATTTTAAAATTTATTATAATACTAATGTGAATTTTTATATTTATTGTTATTAACGTACTTCATAATGGCTAAGCCCTATTTAGTTCAAAATTTTGAATAAAAAAATATTAGAATTTATTTATAGGATTTTTTTTGCTTGGGTTTTATATTTTAGTTTAATTATCATCATTTATGTGAAAAAAAAAATCCGATATCCTCATAACGAAAATTGCTTAATCATAACAAACAAATTTTTATCCCAATGAAAAAAAATCACGTATAGATAATGGAACTCTTATCGAGGATCCCTCCTTTCAAGGTTTGAATAGTTTAGTGAGGATGCAAACCCATTTCAAGGTTTGAATAGTTTAGTGAGTATGCAAACCCAGTTAAATGAGTATGCAAACTCTCAATGGGAGGTAAAATTCCCCATTGGACTATTTTCTGTAACCTCATGTATAGTGTGAAAACTGAAAACTCTCTTTTAGAGGTTTCCTCGATTGGGCTGTCTCTTGGAGGTTTCCCCCATTGGGCTGTTTTCTGTAACCTCATGTATAGTGTGAAAACTGAAATTCTCTCTTGGAGGTTTCCTCCATTGGCCTGTTTTCTGTAAACCTCTGTTTTCTGTAAACCTCAACATGCACTTGCAGGTTGAGTGTCGTTGATATGTTAATTAATATATTGATTCACATCTAGGTAGAGTGTTCCGGTTCGTGTATTATTTTAACCAATACACTGATTTAGATGTAAAGAGATAATAGTATTTAGATGTAAAGAGATAATATCGTGGCTATCGGTTCAATGTGCATTTAATCCCATCTCTTCTAGACATCTTAGTGCAAATTCAATACTCATCCTATAACTTCTCGATATATTCTACAATGTGAAAATTGAAAACCCTCCCTCGGAGGCTTCCTCCACTACGGGTTCTCTGTAAACCTCAACATGCAAGATGTAGATTGAGTGTCTCTGATATGTTAATTTATACTGATTCACATCTAATAAGTTAATACTCGTGTTAATACTCATTGCTATCGGTTCAAGATGCATTTAATCCCAGAAAAAATTAACATTTGATAAGAAAATGTCTATACAAATTTTTTTTATGTAGTAGCTAATAGTAATAGTACTCGAGTGGGTTTAAACTATCAAATCATAAAAATATCCTATCTTATCACTATACACTTACTAATGGTTGAAAAGATTAGATTTTTATATGACAGTATTTGTCAAATACTATTTACACATAGTACCATCATATAGCATTTTGTTAAATACATTTTACCGTATATTTAATAATTATAAATTTTGCATACATTTTGTGAAAGATAATGGGTGAAAAGATTAGATTTTTATATGACAGTATTTGTAAAATACTATTTACACATAGTACCATCATATAGCATTTTGTTAAATACATTTTACCGTATATTTAATAATTATAAATTTTGCATACATTTTGTGAAAGATAATGGGTGAAAAGATTAGATTTTTATATGACAGTATTTGTCAAATAATATTTACACATAGTACCATCATATAGCATTTTGTTAAATACATTTTACCGTATATTTAATAATTATAAATTTTGCATACATTTTGTGAAAGATATATAAATCACAATGGTAATGCAAATAGTGAAACATTCAAGTGAAACATTTAAGTGAAACATTCAAGTGAAAAACACGGTAGGATGGGGTGAGTAACGTGTTGTGTTTTATTTAGTGTAATTTATTATTTAAAAAATAATTAATAATTAATTAATTGCTAATAAATTAATTAAGTCACATAGTTAAATGATCAATAAAACATTGAAAAATATTTATTATTAGATGCTTAATGCATACTCCATGTAACAAGTATTTTTAAGAATCATGGGTTCATATTATGAATCGCAAAGTCTTGGGCAAAAATATCTTTTCTTTTTCTTATGAAAAGATAAATTTTAATTAGAATAATAAAAATGTCAAAGGTTTTAGTTGTAATATTGAAAATTTATTATGCAATGTACAGTAGTTAGACCAAATATTTTATCTTCATTTATTCTAGTTTTACCGCTTAAATTTTTATCTTCATCCACTCAATTTTCCAGTTACTCTCCTAATACAATCTCGTACACTTATTTTACATTTAAAAAAATGTCAATATCTTGGGTGCCAATGTGAAGAGGCTAAAGAAAATATACTCTCTATGTTTTCCTATGTTTGTATGTTTCTTCAAGTTTGTCATATTTCCTTATATATGGAAAAAATGAATCATTCGCAATCACTCATTAAATTTTGTACTCAGTTCATTCAATTTTTCCCATGCAATCACTCTTATATGGACAAACAATATCATCGTTATTATGTATTCAGATCCGTAGAGGGGGAGGTTCAAATGTTATTCGTTTTATCTACTATGTATGGAGGTCAAGTAGGACAGTGTATTTGGAACTCAATGAGAGTGTGATTGATGTTCGAATGTTGTGATCGACTTCTAGTGGGATTCGATCGATATCCGACTATTTTGAACCGAAGTAGTTGGAAGTGTCATCAGTATTGAACCAGTATCTTTGCCATGAAACCCCTTTTGTTGAACCATTATCTTTGCCATGAAACCCCTTTTATTTTCATTTGGCATAAAGATTTAAAATCCGTAATTTGATGTTTAGTGCCTCGATGACACCCATTTTGGGGCAGATTCATGTAAGCCTTCGGGAATCGTTTGAGACGTGAGCCTTTGGGCAGATGTAACATTTCAGGTGTGACGTAAGCATTCGGGCAGCACTAAAGTGTAAGCCATCTTTTGATAGAAATTGATGTTTAATAGAAAGTGGTGAAGAACCCTATAAACACGATTAATGATTAAAAATATATAGAAAGGGAGTGCAGCATAGTTCGTAGAGAAGGCATGAAGCATATTTATCAGAGCAAGTTGGAAAGGTGAAAATCTAAGGTACCGGTAGTAAATAAAAAACCAATTCGTAGCTTTTAGTTTAATTCTTGCGGAATTATTATAAATATTTTAGCATAATAAGGTGAAGATGGCTAGTCACCCACCCACCCACCTCTCTCTTCCCTACCAGAGGAAACGCCAAAAAGCTCCATCGGGAAACGCTAGCATTCCCTGTCAACACCATTGAAGACAACAATGATATGATGGACCATGTTTTAATACCAAGCATTGGTAGCCCCTCTTCCGCAATTTCCAAATTGTTTAGAGGTCCCTTTGTTGCCACTGCTGGCTGCCTTTAAATAGCTGGAGAATCACCACTCACCAAAGCCACAACCGAGAAAGTCGTTGAAGAAGATACTCCAACGCTTTTCTTCCTCTTCCTCTTCCTTGTTTCTTTATACTTCCCGTCGACGTCAACTCTCAACTCTAGTAACCATACTCTACTCTTTATCCTCAATCCGTGTTTCTTGTTTCACTGTTTGCATACAACAATGGCCACTGATTACATCATCTCCGGCAAGTCTCTGGTTTTCGACGCCTCCGTGTTCCAGCACGAGACCCAGATACCGGAGCAGTTCATCTGGCCGGACCACGAGAAGCCGTCCGCCAACCCCAGGGAGCTTCCGGTTCCCGTGGTGGATGTCAGCGGCTTCCTCTCCGGGGACCCCGCCGCCGCCAAGGAGGCGGCGGCCCTCGTCGGCGAAGCGTGCCGTAAGCACGGCTTCTTCTCCGCGGTTAACCACGGCGTTGATGCCGCGCTCATAGCGGCTGCTCACCGCTACATGGACCACTTCTTCCGGCAGCCGCTCCCCGAGAAGCAGAAGGCGCAGAGGAAGGTCGGGGAACAGGTCGGCTATGCAAGTAGCTTCACTGGAAGATTCTCCACCAAGCTCCCATGGAAGGAGACCCTTTCTTTCGGGTTCTCTGGCCGCAGAGAGGCTTCCCACATCGTCGAGGAATACTTCGTCAACAACCTGGGCTATGAGTTCGCCCAGCTCGGGTGAGTAACTAACCTGCCTGTTACTTGCAATACCTATTTGAGCATACTTTTGGTCACTAATGGTATAGTGTATGTTTTCGGTATGGAACAGGAGAGTATACCAAGAATACTGCAATGCAATGAGTGCACTCTCTCTGAAAATCATGGAGCTGTTGGGAATCAGCCTCGGGCTGAAGGCGGAGACATTCAAGCAATTCTACGAAGAGAATGAGTCGGTGATGAGGCTGAACTACTACCCGCCGTGCCAGAAGCCGGAGCTGACGCTCGGAACGGGGCCGCACTGTGATCCCACCTCGCTCACAATCCTGCACCAAGACAACGTGGGCGGCCTCGAAGTCTGCGTCGACGGGGAGTGGCAGTCCATCACCCCCAACGCTAACGCTTTTGTCATCAACATCGGCGACACTTTCATGGTGAATAATTGTTCATGAAATCACTTATTGTTCCCGAGCCGTGTGCTGGGAAAGTCCCCTGACTTGTGGTGAAAATTGCAGGCGCTATCAAATGGATTGTACAAAAGCTGCCTGCACAGAGCAGTGGTAAACAGCAAAGATCCTAGGAAATCTCTTGCTTTTTTCCTGTGCCCGAATGGGGATAAGGTGGTGAGCCCACCACCTGAACTGGTGGATTCCAACAACCCTAGGATGTATCCGGATTTCACCTGGCCCGAGTTTCTCGAGTTCACCCAGAAGCACTATAGAGCCGACATGAACACCCTCCAGAAGTTCTCGAGCTGGGTTCGAGATCAACACACAAGCACCTGAAGGACGAGAAACATCCGGCCCCCGGAAACTCAAATCAGTGAGTTCTGTGAGTGGGCTGAGGCGTCTGAGTCCACCCCGTACGTGCATGTGGTTCAGATGGCAATGATGATGATGATGATAATGTTGAAACATGGGTACGTTTACGTTAGAACCCGTACGGGGAACGTGTGGTGGACAAATGCGTTCCAACGTACAAAACAACAGAGCCGGAGGGGAAGAGAAGACAGTTTTAGTTTTTACGTACCCTTCTCGTTTTTCTTTTTCTTTTTAACTTTCTTTTTCTTACTTTTGTTGAGTTTTCGTCTTTGAATCCAAGTAAAGGCCAGATTTCAGGACTAGATTATGGAGTGCGAGAAGAGACAAGGAATGATCACAAAAAATAAGGAGATCAAGTTTTGTAATTTCTCTTTGACCTTATATAATATTAGGCTTAATAATACTTCTATTTAGTAATAAATGTATTTTGTTTGTGTTCCTCAGTGGCAGCATCCCATGCCCCATTTCTGTCCTTTTGCATCTCATGCTCCCTCCATTTCACTGTATTTTACGCATTTTATTAATTTAAATATCTAAAATTATGATGTCAAATACAGAGAAATTGAAAAGGTGCTACTTCCCATATTCCACTTGAATTTACACTCTTACTCTTTTTACATTATTCTCTATTAAAGTTTGACCACATATTTGAATAGCTATATGAACAACAATCTTATTGTATATAATATTGTTCAATTCTTTCGTTTCATACTATCAACTTTTTATTTGTCACTATTACACGCAGGTAAACTTATTAACGGTCAAACATGTTTCTTAAACAACATGATAATAATGAGGGTGTAGAATTCAGTCCGTTGCATCCAACGTTGCTTATGATGAATTTTTATATGAAATATACTATGAAATATGATGATATAATGTTGGTGAAGTAGAAAAGAGTCGGAAAGAGATTATAGGGAGAATAAATTAAGAAAAAGTAACGTGAGTGATTGGAGAAGGAATGTGAGAGATACTAAAATATGAATAAGATAACAAAAACTTACTAGATCAGGGGAAAAATTAAATACGTGGAGTAGTAATATTCTTGGAGTTCTATTTTATGGTTTGCCATTAATTAACTTTCTAGTTTCTACCTGGCCATGGCCTTTTGGGGCAAACTGCTAAGGTACATATGACCACAAATCATCTTTCAATTAAATAAGGGTCCCTCAATTTGTCACTCTTTCCACACTTGGTGATAATGACTGATCTGTGGTCTACTGGTCTTCCTTCAATTAACTAATGACCCCTCAATTTGTCACTGTTTCTATTCTTGGCGATGATGAGTAATGACTTCTCTCAACTAAGGATCCCTCAATTTATCATTCTTTCTATTCTAGGCGATAAATAATTGATGACTTATTTTAGAGAAGGAGGGGGGATTCCATAAATTTTAGAAGAGAATGTCTCACACCCACGGGTGTACCCCAGTGGTTGGAAGATGGGTGGGTAAGCCAATGATCCCAGGTTCGATACTCGGCAGCGGCAGTGTGGGGAGCTCTTGCTTTGCAAGGCTCCCTTGTGCGCACCGAGTCTATACCAAGCCCATTGGTCCTGGTGCTGGGCTACCGTAATTTACCTTTCATACGATGGCCGGGGTGTCGGCTGGTATGGGCCGCTGAGTGCGAGCGGATGATCGCCTTTAAAAGAGAATGTCTCAGTAAAGACGGTATTTCCTTAAATTTATGGACGGTTTACGGTGAATTTTACTTTAAATATTGTAATTTTTTATAAAATTTAAATATTATATTTTAAAATTAAAACAAGTAATGATATGTATTTGAATGTGAGACCCACTCATTTTAGAAAACAAATCTAGTCTATATGTCACTCTATTAATATCTTACTTGTTTATTTGGTGTACTTTATTAGTGTTTGACTTTTGTCTCGGATAAAAAAAATATTGTGGAAAAAGATAAAGTTATTCCTATTCAAAAATTATTTCAATGCTATTTCTTATAAAAAAAAAATTAGTAATTAAATAATAATAGAGTAATTGAGAGATTGTGATTCTATTTGTACAAGTTCTGCGACATGGCACTAGGAAAAGTTATATCGAATACAACGACTACAAAAAATCACAGGGAGACCAAACTCAAATATATTAAAATGAAGCCATTTTGAATTTGGGGATCAAAGCGGAAAGAAGCACCAAGTGAATGCGTAAATCGTAATTACTCTTCTACGTCTAAGTTGAATGTGCACACTTTCTGGATAACTTTAGTCACGTATATTAATAGTGTGCAAAAATTTAAAATTTAGAAAATACATCATACAGAGAATCCAACAATATCTCAAATGATAATATTGATTTTTATATACTAAGTAAAATTTACGGTGAAACATGTCTTGAAAAAAGTTGATCAAAAATGTGCAAATTCGGCTGGGACATTTCTTCAATTTAACGCATGCTTAGTGAACTTATTACAAACTATTACGATGAGGTGATTCATATCTTAGTTGTTATTTAGCAATAAAAGAAGAAAGTGTAAATGTGCGAGTTGTGTGCACGTGGTGATCATTATACAGGCAAAAGGCACTCATCATTTCTATGGAGCGAAACAGCGGAAAGCTACAAAACAGAAGGAAGCAAATCTACAAGCAAATCTTTTTTTTTACGGCAGGATTTTGTCCCAACACTGGAAATATCGATGGGTGGGTAAATTTGGTAAATGTAAATATAGATGACTTTTCCAAAATTTATCCCGGTTGAATATGTCCTCAGGTGATTGATGAAAAAGAAGTTGCAGCAGACAAAAATGTCTACATCATTGTACAGTCCACGCTACAGACTCTGGTCCACTAATATCGGCCCCCTTTGACCAGCCAATTTTTTATGACATGTTTGACTATCGATAACTTTTGTTGTATATAGTAATGGATCTTATGTGAGATGTCTTTGGATTTTCCGTAACGTATAGTTTTTTAAAAGTAAAATTTTATAAACTATTATCGTACGTAACAAAAGTTATCGATGGTCAAAACATGCCTTGAAAAAATGTAAGAAAAAAGGGGCCAATATAAGTGGACCAGAGGGAGTATATTAATCGCTCCTCCAAATGGTCC
This sequence comes from Rubia yunnanensis, assembly GCA_037428765.1. NCBI lineage: Eukaryota > Viridiplantae > Streptophyta > Magnoliopsida > Gentianales > Rubiaceae > Rubia > Rubia yunnanensis. The sequence goes on along the minus strand of CM075061.1, from coordinate 156,786,565 downwards.
TCACCGTTTTTTTATTTATACCACTGTAGGTTTAGGTCGTTGAAATTAAGTGGGAAAAAAGTAAATAAAATTAAATGTAAAAAGTAAAAATTAAATTTAGGTGTTAAGGAATATAAATATTATTGGTAATTATAATTATAATCACTTATATTTCATTTTCCTAGCTTGCATAAGTATTTTGTACTACTATATAATGAACTCTGAGGCCATGAATAAACACAAATCATTTTCCTTTATGGCATCGGAGCCTAAAATTCTTAAACCTACCTTAAAATATCATCCTAAATTTTCCGCGGTCATCGGTGTGTGACTTCCACGCGCTATCGATCCGGACTACCTTTCCTTACAAAAAAAGTTTTTCTTCCTCTTCGCTCCGCAACCTTGCTCACCACCGCCGTCGTCCGGCCGACTCCATCCTGGTCCGCTCTGCTCCGGCTTTCTCCGCTCGGGCTCCATCTCGGTTTGCTCCGCTCCGGCTTTCTCCTGCTCCGTCTCGGTCTGCTCTCCCGCTCCGACTTCGTCCGGCCTTCTCAGCTTTGTCCGGCCTGCTCCCTCTCCGATCGGCCCGCTCCCGACTCAATCCGGCCCGCTCCGACCGGTCTACTCCGCTGACAGCTCCGTCCAGTGGCATCTACTCCGTCTGGTGTCAGCTTCAGACAGAAAGAGGCGCGTGTGAGATTCACGCGCGCGACCTTCCAGAAGCGCGTGAGTCCACGCGCAGATGCACCAGACGCGCGTTTCTCTCTTCAGAGCGCGTGTCTTTCACGCGCCACACGGGAGGCGTGCGTCCTTTGGTTCTTTTGGCTTTGGTTCAGCAAATTTTGTTTTCTTCCATTACTTTAATTGTACTTGCCATTTGTATTATGGCTCTTTTTGCCGGTGTAGTGACTTCGCCGCACGGGTTTGCGGTCGCCGCCTCCTCTGGCTTACCTACATGATCTGATTTTGGTCCCGCTCTGTCTGACGACCAATGGAGTACGACCATACATTTATTTAATCAGTTTTATTTGTTATCTGACAATGGGTCAGGTAAGTCTACTTTACCCTGGATTCTTGATTCGGGAGCCTCATATGACATGACTGGTGACAAAGGTTCTCTTACTGATATTACTACTGCTACCAATATTGTGAATGTTATACTGTCTGATGGATCTGTGTCGACTACTACACAATATGGGTCTATTTGTTTTGGTGATGTCACCCTTACTCATGTGCTCTACATACATACTTTGCGATGCAATTTATTATCATGCTCTAGATTGTTATCTGCCTTAAAATATCTAGCCTTGTTTACTGAAAATTATTGCATTTTACAGAAAATCAGTACGGGGATTGTGATTGACGTGGGTGAACAGTAGGGGGGGTTTATTGGCTTCGTCTGTTGGATACTCGCGTTCGTCCTCATATCCAACAGTCTATTCCGACAATTGCTTCAGTTTCTTCATCTGATTTATGGCATCAACGATTTGGTCATCCATCATCTACGGTGTTGTCTTCTATTCCTACTCTTGATTTTAGCACAAATAATACTACTATACCTTGCTTTGTATGTTATAGAGCAAAACAAACTAGACATAGTTTTCCATTGAGTTCTACAAATGCTATTGCATTATTTGAATTAGTACATTGTGATGTTTGGGGACCTTATCGAACACCATCCTCTAGTGATGCATTTTACTTTTTGACTATAGTCGATGATTATTCCCGAGCTGTTTGGGTTTAATTATTAGTAACTAAGTCTGAAGTAGCCTCTAGATTTTTAGAATTTAGTGCTTTAGTGAAGAACCAGTGGGGATGAACCATACATCGTGTTCAGGCTGATAATGGGACTGAATTTCTGCCTTTGCGATCTCATTTTGCTGCATCTGGGATCATCTTTGAGACATCTATGGTTGACACACCACAACAGAATGGTCGGTTTGAAAGAAAGCATTGCCGTTTACTCAATGTGGCACGTGCTTTACAATTTCAAGCCAGACTTCCTATTGAGTTTTGGGGAGAATGCGTTCTTACTACTGCTTACTTGATTAACCGAACACCGATACATCATCTAAATGGTCATACTCCCTTTGAGTTGCTCTATGGGAAAACTCCAAATTACTCATCATTAAAAGTTTTTAGATGCTTGTGTTTTGTTGCTTATGTTCCCAGATATCGTGACAAGTTTGCCCCAAGAAGTCGGCGGTGTCTGTTTCTTGGTTATCCTGCCGGAAAGAAAGGCCATCACCTTTTTAGCTTAGAATCCCGTGTGATCTTTACCAGTCGGGATGCCAATTTTTTTAAGACCAGTTCCCGTATTCTTCTACTCCATATTCGGCCCCTTCAGACGAATCCGATGGTGCTACCACATCACCACCGGCCAGTCACCACCAGCCGACGCCGGCCCATCGCCGTAAGTTATCACCGATCAGTTGTCGCTGGCCGCCGCCAGCCAATCCCCGTCGGCCACAACCGATCAATCTCCACCGTTCACCGTCAGTCAGTTGACGCCAGCCGCTGCTGGTCAGTCACCGCCAGCCCGTCGCTGTCGTCTGCCACTGGCCGCCATCAGCCAGTCACCGTCGGCCGCCGTCGGCCGCCATCAGTCCATCACTGTCGGCCGCCGTCGGCCGCCATCAGTCCATCACTGTCGGCCGTTGTCGAGCAGTCATCGGAGGCGTCTCCCTTTGCCGTATCTCTGGCTTCGGATGGTTCCACTGCCGAGTTTCTGCCTGTCAGACAGAGTATTCGTGCTCACCGACCGCCTCCTTACTTGACAGATTATGATTGTGATGATTATGCATATGCTCTTACTACTGAAGACCCCCCCATTTACGTCTCCGTTCACTTATGCATCATCACTTTCCTCAGGTGTCCTCTATCCCCTTACTGATTATGTAAATTGTGATAATTTTTCTAGTATGCATTCTAGATTTTTGGGTGCAGTAACATCTAGTGAAGATCCCACTACTTATTCTGAGGCTTCCCGGCATTCTCATTAGCAAGATGCTATGACTGAAGAACTTACTGTGCTAAAGAAAAATCAGACATTGACATTGGCTCCTCTGCCTGCGAATAAGAAGGCGATTGGGTGCAAATGGGTCTACCAAATGAAGTTCCGGTCATATGGTACTATTGAACGTCATAAGGCACGCCTCGTGGTTCTTGGGAATCTCCAGGTTGAAGGAATTGATTATACTGAGACATTTGCTCCTTTTGCGAAGATGAGTTCTGTTCGCCTATTCTTATCTGTTGCGGTCATTCATGGTTGGGAACTGCAACAGATGGATGTCCATAATGCTTTCCTGCATAGTTATTTGCATGAAGAGGTTTTTATGCGACCCCCGCCAGGCTATGCCGTGCCCCATGGTTAGGTATGTCACCTTCAGAAATCTCTTTATGGTCTTCGCCAGGCTCCTAGAAATTGGTTTTCCAAATTGGCTCAGGCTTTACGAGCATTTGGTTTTGTTCAAGGTAAGGCAGATTACTCTTTGTTTGTTTTTTCCCGTGGATCGATTTATTTACATGTTCTGGTTTATGTGGATGATTTGGTCATTGCTGGAAGCTCTTCTGCGCTTATCTCTAAGTTTAAGAAAGACTTGAGTTCTTGTTTCCATATGAAAGATCTTGGTTTACTTAAGTATTTATTGGGCATAGAGATTGCTAGAAGATTGGAGGGGATGTTTCTTTCACAAAGGAAATATGCCTTGGACATTTTATCTGATGCAGGTTTGTCTGCCTCTAAATCGACTGACTTTCCGATGGAGCAGCAATACGATTTGGCGCGTGTTGATGGCCCGCTTTACCATGATCCTGAGCAGTGCAGGCGACCGGTTAGATGCCTGATATACCTTACCATCACACATCCTGAGCTTAGCTATTCGGTTCACACACTTGCTCAATTCATGAAGTCCCCTTGTATTCCTCACTGGCAAGCTGCAGTTCGTGTGTTGCACTACTTGAAGAGTCATCCGGGTCAGGGTTTATTTCTCTCTTCCCGTAGTGCATTACAGTTGACTGCTTACTGTGATTCTGATTGGGCTGCTTGCCCTATTACTCGGCGTTCTCTTTCCGGTTACTTTGTGATGATTGGTGATTCTCCTATTTCTTGGAAGACTAAGAAGCAACCTACAGTTTCCCGGTCTTCTGCTGAAGCGGAGTATTGTGCTATGGCTGTTACCTGTTGTGAGTTATTATGGCTTAGGTCTTTATTGAAAGACATAGGGGTCGCACATACTGCTCCTATGCATTTGTTTTGTGACAGTCAACCTGCTCTTCATATTACAGCAAATCCAGTGTTCCATGAACGTACGAAGCATATTGAAGTTGATTGTCATTTTGTCCGGGATTTTGTGCAGTATGGTACTATATTTACTCATCATATCCGCACTACAGATCAACCTGCAGACTTGTTTACCAAAGGTCTCGGACGTAACAAGTTTCATTCATTACTTGGCAAGTTGGAAATTTCTGATCCCCATGCTCCAACTTGAGGGGGGGTGTTAAGGAATATAAATATTACTTGTAATTATAATTATAATTACTTGTATTTCCTTTTCTTAGCTTGCATAAGTGTTTTGTACTACTATATAATGAACCCTGGGGTCATGAATAAACACAGATCATTACCACTATTTTCCTTCATAAAATGAGTGGATGAAATTAAACGAATCTTGTCAAAAATAGAAAGAGTGTCAAATAAAAGAAAACATCTATTTATAGTAACTATGCCATAAATAACAAACAGATGGAGTGTGTAATTAGATTAAATGAATGGCAGTCTTGGGAAATGTGACTTATGAAGCGCGATATATTGTACATACCGTCTCCTATACATAACACATAGCCGCTATCACAACACACACAAACTCAAATATAGGAACTCAAAGCAAAACACAACAACTACATCACCATTAGAGTCTGCAAATAGCAACTTCCCCTTTATCAAAACTCATTCAAATCAAATACGCCACAGTCCTTGTTCTTAGCAACCAACAAACCAAAACCCTAGGTCGTTCAAAGCACAACTTACATTCCACCACACTAACACAGCATGCAAAAACAATTCTAAAGCATACCAAATGGATATTAACATCCCTAACACCCAAAATTCATGAATTTCAACAACCAAATTCATTAACTTAGAAAACCCTTTCGAATCAACCCTCACACCCACAATTTCACCCCAAATTAAACAAAACAACAAAATTATATTTGCTAGCCCATGACTAAGCATCAATGACGCATATTATGAGTCTTTTCCAATCGGGCTTACCATATTTCAGGTTGCCCTGTTTTCTGGTCGAAATGCCACTTACAAAGACGATCGTCTTCTATCGACCTGTGGGATCTTTGCACCTCTGCTACAACAGACCGGGGACAACAACTAAGTGAACAGTTTGCTGCAGCAGGGGGATTACCTTTGGTGTTGGGAGAAACGAACAGGTTGAGCGGGAAAGGAAGGAGGGAGATTAAGGGGAAAAAGGATTTTTTTTTGTTAATAAAAATGAGAGTAATATCGTCTTTTCAGTTTTTATGAATTTTTTTAGAGGGGTATAATGATCATTTTACAGAATTATGGTCACATTTTGATTGTATCAGTTTCAACCAAATATATGATAAAATTTTTACTTTCAAATTTTGTAGAGTTAGATTGACAATTTCAACCTAAACATAGAGTTATTTTAATATTTTGATTATAATATTAAAAGCATATATAGATTGAGATAAAAACCAGAGAAATAGGCCAAGGAAAAATGATGGCCCGTGAAAATGAATTATTCGATCGTAGGCACAGTGACAAGGAGCTAGCTAGAATCCAGTTGGGGCGTTTTTGTTGGCGGAGCTTTCATTTGAGTGGATTCTTCCTCCACTCTTTTGTTTTTACTCTTGTCATTATTTCTTTAGAGAGAGTCTCCTTACGTACATACGATCTGTTCATAAGGTTATAGATATATCATTTATTTTTTATTTTATATATTTCATTTTTTAAATAATATAGAAAACATTATTTATTGTATTATATATTTTAATATTTTTATCTTCAAGTACTTCAAGCACATATTATTGCTCATTTTAATTTATAAAATACAATATTTAAATTTTATAAAAAATTACAAAATTTAAAGTAAAATCCCCCCAATAAACTAATCATAAACTTATGGAAATAACGTTCGAGACTTTCTCATTTCTTTAATATTTCTCAATATATATTAATATCGGGATTGTTGGAGGCTTGTGGATTTATACAGTTATAATTTAGGGATTGGAATGCCAACATTGGCGGGAACTTGGTTTCCATTTATAATCAATTAATCATTCGCGTGAGCGCTTGACATTCTTTGCTAATCATACTTTACTCATTAATTACACGATTTAATTAATGACTGTGAGTCTGTGTCTACTAGAATGATTTCATATTAGTTAATCAAATAGAGATTAAGATTAGGCAAAATCTTGGGAAAGTCGATCTTTCCATAGCCTTATGAAAAGATTGGGCATAATTAAAATTATAAAAGGTAAAATGTCTTACATGTAATATTAAAATTTTAGTATGCAACATGTTGTAGTTATAAAATTTATAACCCGGTTCATGCAATTCAAAATTTTTATCTCCATTTCTTCTAATTTACACTTTAAACCTTGGTCTTTCCATAACTTATGGAAAAACCGTCTTTCAAGAGACGGACTCAGATTATCTTCAATGGGGTATCAATTCGGTAATGTCGATAATTTACATATGACTATGATAGATCTCTAAAATAAAAATACATCTATCATACAAGTCTGAGTCTCAATTGTATCGGTTCAATGATAGATTCAGAACAAAAAAGTGAAGGAGGTGATATTATTTTATATAAAAAATTATTATTGTTTTTAAATACATTCAAATTATTTCAAATTTACTAAAATTAAATAATACAATATACATAATAGACATTAATAGCATCAATGAACACTAAAATTCCATAAAAGGATTGATGTCGAGTACAATCTCTACAAAACGCCAAGCATAACGAAATTCATTTCTAAATACTTCAAAATTGCCTAACATAAGTATACAATATGGGCTTCCTAAACCCTATGATGGGTTAGTAATGCAAATATGTCAATCAACCCAAAATCAATATTAAAGAAAATAAGAAAAAAAAATTATCTTTGCTTTTAGTCCCACATGGAAAATTTAGAAGGGTTGGATGTACTTTAAATATGAAAATGCTTCACAACTATCTTAAGTGTTTAAGAGGAATAAAGGCTCCTCGAGCACATCATTGTCGTTGACCGATTGCCCATGATATAGCTCATATTAACTTTTCGGTCCGGGACAGTTTGAGAGTCTAGCTTTATGAGACTTCTAAATGATCAAACGTTTTAAAATTCCGTTCCTATTTTTTCTCCTTAACTTTGAACACCCGTTTTTACCTTGCTGAAAAAATGTCTAAAACTCGGAAGTCTTTTTTTACTGAGTCGTAGGAACTGACTCCACGTTCTAGTCCAAGCGGATCAGCTTTCCACGTTCCAGATTTTTTACGCTCTGGTTATTGTGTTGATTGCCTATAAAAGGCCAGTCGGGAAGCAAATCCAAACACACACTTTTCTACTCTCTCTTCCTCACATTCTTCTGATTTCAAACTTTTGAGTTCTGAGCATATTAATACAAGTTAGTGAGGTTATTTGGTACCTTGGGGGAAAGAATGCCTAAATTGAACCTTGCACTACGAGTTGGGCGAATTTCATTTCAAAGATAGTGATTCATCACGCCCATAGTTTTGTTTTGAAGAAATTTTTTTTTCAGTACAGTTCTCTTTCAAAACTAAAGTTTTCAAACATAAAGGACCATACATTCCTTTCGTTCATTGCTACAAATTTTACCAACATGATGGGCATTCATCAACATGCTCATATTTATCCTTATACATTCTAAGAAATTTGGAAGTCTGGCGCCACACTCGCCGCTTCAATGTGAATCCCAAAAATACTGGAGTGACAAAAAAACACAACACGTAGCTTGTAGCAATGCCTCGAGAGAGACTGTGCATCTGGGCTTGCTGGTGAGCAAGAATAAAGGTGGCGACGGAGTTGAGACGATGATGGCGACAAAGCAGAAGGAGATATTATTGAAGGACGCTTTAGCTTTCTCGAAGGTTGAGGCCATGGTGGTGGCGGCGCTGATGAGGTTTGAAAATGGGAAATTGAGGGTTTCTCAAATGCGAAAAGAAAATTGAGGGTTCTTTAATTTTGAATACCTAAAAATTAAGAAGGGGAATATGTGCCATGAGTTTGTTGTTTAACTTCCAGAGGCATGAAGATGAGACGGAGGCAAGTGAGGAAGTGGAAAGCGGGATGCTCGTAAAAGGATGGACAGCGAAGCAGGCCAAAGAGGAAATGAGCTTGGAAATGAGAAAAAAGATGGAATTTTTATGGTTAGAATATATATGAAACGTGCAAGGAGTAAATCAGGCATTTCACATAGTTTTTTTAAACTTAGGAGTCCAAAACAGACATTTTACATTTTACCTATTTTTATTTTTAAATTGGAAGGGTATTTTGGTCATTTTTAGCAATTTTGGCAAAGATCGGCGAGTTTGGGGTCATTTTGGTAATTTGCAGACGAATTCAAGGTCATTATGGCAGTTTCGAAGAACATGGGGGTTGTTTAAGCACTTTTGAAAAATATAGGGTCATTTTCGTACACTTTTTTTCAAAGATTACATACAATCAACTAAATTACGTACTGACTAAATTGTTTTTTTGGTCCCTTACATACTATCTTTTACTATCTTTTGGTCCCCATTTACAAAACAACCATAGGAAGGGACCCTAAAAACTCAAAACATTGTTTTTGGTCACCAAACCCAATTTTCGGCCAGGTTTCCGGTTTTCAGGCACACGTGCTCGGCACGTGCGTGACTTTCCGGCGAGTCCAAGGGCAAAATAGTAATTTTACATAATTAACCCACATTTACTCGTTGACTAAGTGGAATTAACCTGACCCTTGGAATTACCCTTCACTCTCGCCCGAACCCGATCGTTCGCCACAGAACCAGTTCCAAAGTTATCTCAGAATCTCACCGGAAAGTTGCTTGGTTAGAGATTGGCGGTCTCCATTCACGTTGAATCCGGTCGTACCTGGGCATACCTGTGAAGTCGACGGCGACGCGGAGTCGTTACGCGGCCATTTGCGACTGAGCCCTAGGTATTTCCAAATGTTGTAGCGATTTCTCTGTTTGGGTTCATTTCTTTCCCGTCGACGTTGTTGGCCTGAGTAAGTTTTATGCTGTAGGGTTGGCTTGTGCGAGTGTGGGTCAGAATGGAGTTGGAGAAGAGGCTGATGTTGCTTCTACAACGCTGTTCTTTTAGTGGGGGAAACAGAGGTCCTAACGTAGGTATGTATTCTTTGAGAATTGCAGAGATACCTGTGCTTTGATTGTTGTACTGACTGGTAGTTGAATACTCTTAATAATCTGGGCAACAGTTTGAATTGAGTGGCCCCCTGTTTTGTGGTCCCTTAATAATCTAGCCAACCTGTTTGTCCAGAGTGAGTAGCTAATGCATACGGCTGTCAGTGGGAATCCAATTAGTTCCGTTTTCATATAAGATATGGTGTGGGATGGGAATAATATATTGTTGGTGGGGATAATATATTCGGTAGGCCCCATTACTTAGCTTAGTAATTTTAATTTTGGTAATCCCTGTTTAGTAATCCCTGTGTAATTTCAGTTCTTGGAACCAACGGCTTCTCCATTAGAATACACTGTCATGGGAACCTGGTCTAGGAACCGTTTCCTAGGTATGTTGGCGGCACTGTGTACATGGTTAATTGCTGTGAAGTTGAGGGTTTCAACCTGGGTATGTTGGATAATGCATATAATTATTTGGGATACAGGGGCGTGGTATGTGGTGTGTTTTTAGAGCCTGGTATGTTGTTTAGTTCTGTGGAGGCAGACCATTTGCTGTGTCTTCCTGAGCAGGCCAAGGTACTAGCTAACATAGGGCTGAAGAATGGTGTGGTTGATGTCTATTTCTGCGGTTATTATTGGAATTATTTGAGTTGGCCTAATGGTTCTGAGATGAAGAAGAGTAGTGGTAGGAGAACAGGAAAAGGTCGGAAGCACAGAGCTCCAGAAAGGCTGGCCAGGGAGGAATCTATCCTTGCCCTTCAGTCTTATTACGAAAATGTGGATAGGTCGCAGAGGCAGCACCAGAGGATGTTGAAGAAACAGGGAATTTATGTGGATCCCCGGACAAGACAAGGTTTAACTGTGGAATTGAAGGAAGTTTGAGAGCATGGATGATGAAGGTCCTGCAACACAGCCTTTTCAGTAATCTGCGACAGAAGCTAGAGAAAAAAAGGTATTGGCTGAGAACCTGTGGAGGGATGAAGAGGTATTGGCTGAGGAGTTGTCGAAAGATGAAGAAATTAACGGTGGAGGAGCAGAATCTGTACAATCATATGGCGGTTTCAGAGATGGCAAAACATTGGATCAGGAACGGGGGGATGCAGTTGAGACAGTTGTCAGTGTTCGTGGAAGAAAGGGGAAGAGTGTTCATGGAAAAAAGGGGAAGAGATACAGGAAAAGGTCAACAGAAGGTTCGAAATGAAATGGAAATAAGGCATCAGGTAATGAAGAAGTTAGTGAAGAAACTCCACAACCTGCGCCAGATGATAAGGCTGATGTGGATCAGAAATTTGTAGACCCGGAATTTGATGTGGATGACGATGATAATCTAGTGGTGATCGAGAATGATAGGGGAAAACAGTGGGATGAATTGTCAGAGAAAATGCTGCCCGACAGGGAAACAAGAACGGGGAAACGGAAGGTTAATATGGATGAGTCGGACTCTAGTGAGGTTAATGTTGACGGGGGTGACCAAAGTTAGACATCTTCTGATGAGGAAGATGAAGTTAAGAAGCAGCGGGTCAGGGTGCACAATAGGTTCGTGCCACCGCTTGGTGACAGTGACGTGGAATTCCATTTGGGCCAGGCATTTGTTAACAAAGAAGAGTTCAAATTGGCTTGCAAACACCACGGTACAGTTGCTAGCAGGAGGATCTGTTTCAAGAAGAACAATTTGAAGAGGTGTACTGCTGTTTGTTCTTCAAACGCCGGAAAATGCAACTGGATGGCATCAATCAACTTCAGGAAAAAAACAAAGCACTGGGAGTTAACTTCCCTCGTAAGGACTCATTCCTGCAGCACTACATTCCTCCACGGGTGTGCGAGTTATAAATACCTTAGCATGAGGTATAAGGAGGACTTGAAGATTATGCCAAACATGAAGGTTTCGGAGCTTGTGAATAAAGTCCAGAAGGACCTGAGAATAAATATATCGAGGAATGTTGCATTTAAGGCGAGGAAGAGGGCCATTGATGAGATAGTTGGAGACTACAGGAAGCAGTATACAATGATGAGGGACTACTGCAACGAGTTATTGAGGACCAACCCCAGTTCGACAGTTGTGATGCAGACTGAAAAGGATGACTTTGGGAATGAAGTTTTCCGAAGAATTTACATATGCTTTGATGCATGCAAGAAGGGTTTCATAAGTGGGTGTAGACCCCTGATAGGACTCGATGGATGCCACCTGACCGGGCCTCACAAGGGGATATTGTTGGCGGCTATTGGACTGGACGGGAATGATCAAATTTACCCCGTGGCTTATGCTGTGGTGGAGATACAGAACAAAAGTTCCTGGCAATGGTTCCTGACCCATTTGCGGAGAGATATTCACATGAAGAATGAACCTGGTTGGACTCTACTTTCGGACAAGCAGAAGGTATGAATTTTTTTCATCGTTTACCATCTACTTTCGATACTCCAGTTTCTGATTTGATCTATTGCCATGTCAAACCAGGTACTTGCAGCAGCAATGAAGAAGGTATTGGCAAATGCAGAACACAGACTCTGCACATGGCACATGTACAAAAACTTCAAGGGCTCATATTCAAGTTTGGAGTTAAAGGAAATGATTTGGTCGGCAGCCAAGTGCACCCATCCAGCCCAGTTCATGAACCATCTTGAAGACATCAGGGCACGAGATGCAGGAGCAGTCAGGTGGTTAGAAACACGAACAAATCCGAAGGAATGGTCACGGGCTTTCTTCAATACTGAATCGAAATGTGATATTCTGGTAAATAACATCTGTGAGTGCTTCAACAAGGTCATACTACATGCGAGGGATAAACCTCTGCTGACTATGTTGGAAGCTGTCAGATTTTATTTCATGGACAGACTTGCAAAAAAAGGGCATCGATTGCAAGGTTTGATGGAAGATTTGGGCCGAAGATAATGAAGAAGTTGGAGGTTAACCGATTTGCCTCAAACCGTTGCTTTGCTACTCCTTCTGGTGAATCGGAGTTTCAAGTGACTTGCATCTACGGGGGAAGTTACGCTGTTAATCTGAAGTCAAGGTCATGCGGTTGCAGAAAATGGGACTTGACAGGGATACCCTGCCCTCATGCTATTGCACCAATTAGTTTTGTTAAGGAGGATGCAGCGGATTTCATGCATTCTTGGTACTCCATGGCAGTCTACTCCAGTGCATATAGGCACGTTATCCATCCCATAAACGGTCCGGAATTATGGGTCAAGACTGATAATCATAGTCTGCTGCCACCCTTGGACATTAGGTTGCCTGGAAGACCATCGAAGTCCAGGAGAAGAGAATTCGACCAAGCCAAAAGTCAGGAAACAAGGTCAGGTTGAGAGGCTTTCCAGAGCTGGGAAGATGGGCGCATACAAGTGCTCGCTGTGTGCGCAAACTGGCCATAATACGAAAACATGTCCAGTCCCAGTTGCAGAGAAGCCAAGAAACCCTCCAAATGAGGTTGAATCCGCATCTTCAAATCCGCCAAACAGGAAGGTAATTTGTTCAGTTTATCTACTTTTGTGTACAGGTTGAAGAAGTGATATATATGTTAATATTTGAATGTTTTCTGATCATGGCAATATACAGGTAAAGCAGGTATACAAGTGCACCTTGTGCCGTCAAGTAGGACATACAAAGATCACATGCAGCAGCCCGTCATCATCACGATTTCAAGAAGCAGACTATTCGGAGATGCGTGGTGATGCTTGGCGATTTCCAGAGAATCACTAAATCTGCAAACTACCTCCTGCTACAGCTTCATAGTACATGTTATTTTGGACTTCATAGCAGCAGATTAGCCTTTTGAATTTGTGGTTAGGCAGCAGCAGATTACTAACTCTTCATAGGTCTGGAACTACTGTTTAGGTTCGGATAGGGAATTTATCTAGAACCATGGCACTTCATTGCCATTATCTATTGCGGTGTAAACTACGCTTCTTTTCTAGACGTTCCGGACCGCAAAATTGGTAGTTTGTGTATGAAAATGTGATCACTTCTTCCATCAACTTGTGGATTCTCAATATTGTTCATCACGTCAAAGAAATTGTGCTCACGGATTTGCAATCATCATGACACAAATGGAATGAATGAGCTTGAAGATTGCAGAGTGCAGATTGCAAACTGGAACAACATTAAAACATTTGATCCAACGTACTAAATTTGAACATACTAAACAGGCGACAAAGTCATCATCAATTCCTTCATCTAACTACTCTATTACAGAAGAAGAACTGCATTCTAATCCTTCATCTGCACCAACAAACAGATGCATTCTAATCCTTCATCTGCACCAACAAACAGACCTGGGGAAAACCTCCACCTCCACAGCACCAAAGTTGGTTAAATTAATACTAACCAGGATCATTGCAAGAAATATCGCAATCACAAAACCCACCAAACGACAGTTCTTCATCTTCCTGCAAATGTGGCGCTCCGATTCGAGCTCATTTTTCAAGTCAACAACTTCGCCGCCTAACCTAGCCATCCCTTCCTCCAACGCACGGTTTCTCGCCTGAATTCCATCAATAACCTCATGGGCGACCTCGCATTCCCAGCAACCCTCGTCACACAACCTGAAGAAATCGCAACCAGCACGACCTAGCGGGCAACCAAAAAAACTTCCTTCCAAGATTCTCCACCGTGTTAGCGGTGCGAATACGGCAACGCCGGCCGCACGTACATCTCAAGTATCCGGCCACAAACAAAGTGGATGAGACGGAGGAGACGCTGCAAGTCGACATCAAGAAAATGGGTCTGAATCAGAAATTCAGTGCTAGAAGTAGGAACACATGGACAAGATTAGATGATTTCCGAGGAGGATGATTTCGGTGGAGGCGATTTCTGAGGAGTTGCAGGGTTAGGAGGGTAGATGGAGAATAATGAGGTGGAGAGGATGAAATTGGGAGAGAAGGACTAAATGTGGGTTAATTATGTAAAATTACTATTTTTCCCCTAGACTTGCCGGAAAGTCACGCACGTACCGAGCACGTGCGCCTGAAAACTGGAAACCTGGCCGGAAATTGGGTTTGGGGACCAAAAAAAATGTTTTGAATTTGTAGGGTCCCTTCCTATGGTTGTTTTGTAAATGGGGACCAAAAGATAGTAAAAGATAGTATGTAAGGGACCAAAAAATAATTTAGTCTTACATACTCCCTCTGGTCACTTTTAATTGACACTATTGCAATTGACACTCTTTTTTTTTAAAAAAAGTAAAATTAGTGGAGGAGATTGTATAATGAGGGTAAAAAGTAAATTGAGTGGATGGAATTAATCTTAATTTGCCAAAAAGGGAATGTGTCAATAATAAAAGACCAAACAAAAAAAAAGAAAGAGTGCCAATATAAAAAAAATCCGGAGGGAGTACATTCTACTCTACTATTAGAACTAAACTAGGAGACGCAACCCCTTGAATCTATTAAAATTCATCCACCACTTGATTCTAAACCCATTGAATTTGAAACTCCATCCATATGAATATTTGAGCATGCCCTTTGAAAAACACTCAATTGTTGTACCATCACGGAAGCCGCTGGATAATCCATGTTGAAAGACTAATACGATCGCATCCAATAACACATGCATGATAAGAAATCACAACGGGGACCATCACGGAGTCCCATAATAGCGTGTAGCATGTAATTCTATCAAGAAATTGATCTAATATTCCCAGTTCTTAAAACACCAATGTAATTCTATCAGATGGTACTATTGAACGTCATAAGGCACGCCTAGTGGTTCTCGGGAATCGCTAGGTTGAAGGGATTGATTATACGTAGATATTTTCTCCAGTTGCGAACATGAGTTATGTTCACCTATTCTTATATGTTGCAGTCATTCGTGGTTGGGAACTGCATCAGATGGATGTCCATAATGCTTTCCTGCATGGTGATTTTAAGGAAGAAGTTTTTATGCGACCCCCACTAGGCTATGTCGTGCCCTATGGTTAGGTATGTCACCTTCAGAAATATCTGTATGGTCTTTTCCTGGTTCATCGAAATTGGTTTGCCAAATTGGTCCAGTCTTTATGAGCATTTAGTTTTGTTCAGAGTAAGACAAATTACTCTTTGTTTGTCTTTTCTCGTGGATCAGTTTCTTTGCATGTTCTGGCTTATGTGGATGATTTGGTCATTGCTGGTAGCTTTTCTGCGCTCATCTTTGAGTTCAAGAAATACTTGAGTTCTTGTTTCCATATGAAAGATCTTGGTTTACTTAAGTATTTCTTGGGCATAGAGATTGCTAGAATACTAGAGGGGATGTTTCTTTCTCAAAGGAAATGTGCCTTGGGCCTTTTATCTGATACAGGTTTATCTGCTTCTAAACCGACCGACTTTCTGATTGAGCAACAACACAATCTGGCGCATGTTGAAGGTCCGCCTTACCATGATCCCAAGCAGTACATGCGTCTGGTTGGGTGCCTAATATACCTGCTATCACAGGTCCTGAGCTTAGTTATTCGGTTTATACACTTGCTCAATTTATGAAAACTTCTTGTATTTCTCACTAGCAAGCTGCAGTTCGTGTGTTGCACTACCTGGAGAGTCATCCTGGTCAAGGTTTATTTATCTCTTCTAGGAGTGCGTTACAATTGATTACTTACTGTGATTCAGATTGGGCTACATGCCTAATTACCTGGAATTCTCTTTTCGGATATTTTGTGATGATTGGTGATTCTCTGATTTTTGGAAGACCAAGAAGCAATCTATGGTTTCTCGGTCTTCCGTTGAAGTGGAGTATCGTGCTATGGTTGTTACCTGTTGTGAGTTGTTATGGCTTAAGTCTTTACTGAAAGACTTAGGGATTATTCACACTTCTCCTATGCGATTGTTTTGTGATAGCCAATATGCTCTCATATTGTGGAAAATCCAGTGTTCCATGAACGTACAAAGCACATTGAAGTTGATTATCATTTTTTTCGGGATCTTGTTCACTATTGTTACTCAACGTATCCGCACTTCAGACCAACCTGCGGACTTGTTCACTATAGATCTCGGACGTAACCAGTTTCATTCATTGCTTGGCAAGTTGGGCATTTCTGATCCACATGCTCCAACTTGAGGAGGTGTATTAAGGAATTAAAATATTACTTGTAATTGTAATTATATTTTATTACTTTTTCCTAGCTTGTATAGGTATTATGCACCACTACATAATGTACCAGGAGATCATGAATACAAACACACTATTATCCTCATTTTCTACACGTAAGAATACTCCGCATATCTTTATGAATTTCTTGTAGAATTTGAATTGTATTTCTTGGATATTTATATACAAAGACTTGAGTGAGACGGTTTCACATAATCTTATTGTGAGATGGGGATCTAAATACAATTATTTCAAGATAGAAGATGACATGTTGTACTTTTTATAATTTCTAAAACTTTACTTTGTACCTGGTGTCACCATAAGTTATGATGAGACGGTATCATACGAGTCTTCCTCTTACTCCCTCCGTACCAGGTTAAACTGCACACTTCACTTTATGTCATTATTAACTGTCCAACTTTGACCACATATTTGAATATATATGTGAACAATAATATTATCATATGTTATATGGTTGAATTCGTCGTAACAAGTAGTTTCCCAAAAGTAATTTTTTTGTTTGTCATTATTATACGTAGTTAAACGTATTAATGGTAAGACAAGTTTCTTGATGAGCGTGAAAAAAATTCTGTGCATTTTAAACTGGGACAGAGAGAGTATTTATATTCAGCTAAATCTCAAAATACAATCATCATTACATTAATTTTACATTTTATCAAAATATCTCAGGAGAGGAGTCTACTGTCCATCACTATATATACATGTGCCATGGTACATGGTACATGGTACCATGGTTTACGGAGCTCTTATAGACTTATACCCATTTAAACGTTCGTGTAAAAAAGGATTTCCGGTATAAAAACCACCTCTTTCTCTCCGTATTTGAACTAGTACATCTCTTACAGATATTTCTTATTTGTCAATTGTGGGTAAACGGAAATGTTTCAAAAACTATTGAACAAAGTTTACAAATTTGCGTATTTTCCAAACTTTCTTCATATAGCTTAACTAATTGTATTTCAGCAAAAAAAAACATTTAAAAAGGAACTGATACTAGTACTCCCTCCGTTTCTTTAATAGTGTTACATTTTCTAATTTGAGATGTTTCTTTTATATTGACATTTTTTATTTATGGCAAGTTTAAGGTTATTACATCCACTCATTTTACTTTTTCTTCTTTCAATTCTATTTCATCCACTCATTTAGCATATTCTAAATTCTAACACAAAAAATGATGTGCCACAATTAGAGAAACAGGGAGTACTAATTTTCCACTTATTTACTTTACTCTTGATTGTAAATGAAAGAGCTCTACCACTATACACACGTCGTTGTCTCAACAAACTCGTAAAAATTCTAAATTTCTCGTTTAATTTCTGTAGTACTACTAGTTAAAAGGCGATCACTGCTTGCACTCAGCAGCCCACACCACAGTCATCATGTGAGAGGTAAGTCACGGTAACCAGTCACCAGGACTTGCATGTGGGCCCGTACTCACCGCCCACCAGGAGCCCATCCGCCACGTGGCCCATGAAGGCCACACTTTGAATAAGGACATCCCACTTGGTGGCTTGCGAACCTCGAACCCGGGGTTACCCCCTTAAGTACATGCGTCCCAACCAACTGGGTACACCCGTGGGTGTTGTAGTACTACTAGTCAAAACTAAATATATGATCACATCAAACGTACACATCCTGTCCCACTAATTCTCGTTTAATTTAACTACATCCATTAAATTCTATTATCACACACATAAGATTTTTATTATTTTATATGTTAATTAGATTCGTTATAATATATATTTTTATAACTTAATTTTTTTAAAATTTATTTACACGAGTAAAGAAAAATATTAATAGTTAAACATTGATCCAGTTGACTCTCAAAAGTCAAATTAGACAAGAATTAACAAACGAAGGGAATAGCTAACACTAGTAGAAAACCCTTGATTAAAGGCATCAATCAAAGATTGAGGTCGAATGAGGTTCCGAACTCGGAATCAGTTTCAGGTCCGATTAAAGTCGGTTCAAATTGATCAAAGACGGTGTTTGAAGAACCGTCTTTGATGTACATCAATTTCTTCTCCTATATATAGATCTGTAAATTTTGGATCGGTTAACATTTTCTTTGATTAAGTTTTTGGGATTCAATAATTTGGTTCAGTTGTGTGTATTGTTGAAAATGGCTGACATTGTTAGGATCTGTTTGCTTGTTGTGTGTTTCTTTGGTTCGAGGTTGTCGAAACCTATTGGTTTTCAGCAACTTTTTTTTTGCCTAGGATTAAGGTTCCGAATTCGGAAATGAATCCGGGTCCAAAAATGCAAATTTTATACCGAATTTGATCGTTGACAATCAAAGGCAGAACTAAAAATAATTATTTTAAAAGTGAATTCTCTGATCCGATGAAATTGCATTTAATAGGCATGTTCTCCACTAGAGTAAAATGTTGGGAAATATTCCATTGCGCAGAATCAAGATAATAAAAAGAAAACAGAAAAGAACGAAACACATATTTTAACGTGGTTCACCAATTTTTGGCTACCTCCACGAACAAACTCATATTTTATTACCATATCGGGTTTACAGAATACAGACTCAGGGGTGAACTTTAGACCAGATCAAATGTCTACAAGATTCACAGATATTACAAAAGCTAATCTCCCTATTTATAGAGTTCAAGAGCAGGTCTTTAGTTGCTCGCCATTAACAGACTCTTGAATATGTCATTAACCCGACTCATGAATAGATTACCGTTACAAACTCTTGAATTCCTTAACTGATTCAATAATTGGAATTGGAGGAGACAACCCAAACATAAAAATGACTCTTTAAGTCAAACAAATCGAAAATAAGTAATGCTAGCCCATCTCAAAGACTTAGCTATCTCCAATTAATCCTATCCAAAATATATAAATGTTAGCAATAATAAATTTGTTAAGGGTAATTTAGTCTTTTCATATATTAGTTTAGGGATCTCTGTATGCCCCTAGTTGCTCATTTGTAAGAGCACGCTTTTGACCACACAATTCTCTCTCTCTTGAATTCCCAAATCCCCCAAATCCCCAAATCACCAATAAAATAACTGTTTCATATATATTGGAGAAGAGAAGATAACATAACATATTGATATGCATAATTCCAAGTCTCTTTGGCTATTTTGGCTATTTTGGCTATTTTGGCTTTATTACGTAAATAACGTTATACTACTATAAAATATGAGTATTGATTGGTTACGATCAAAATTCATGTGCGTGGGTACGGTATAGTATAACTGGGTCTTTTATTCGACTCTGGCGTACGTATGGATTCTTTTTACGTACTCC
Organism: Rubia yunnanensis; assembly: GCA_037428765.1. Lineage (NCBI taxonomy): Eukaryota > Viridiplantae > Streptophyta > Magnoliopsida > Gentianales > Rubiaceae > Rubia > Rubia yunnanensis. Next base: position 156,766,846 of record CM075061.1, on the reverse strand, counting down.
TCCAATCATCTAATAATATCTCACATTCATTTTTTGAATGATTATTTCATATTGACTCTACTCCTTTTTAATAAATCCTAGATTGTTTTTATCCACGCAGTTTACTTTTTATACTTCCAGCACAATCTTTACCATTCATTTGTCTTTTAAAAAAAATTGTGCCCAAAAGTTGGAGCCATAATAAAGGTACCAGAAGGAGTCGGATTTTAGCTAGTGTAATAAATACTTGCATATATAATTTCTGTACTCCATAATTTTTATTTAATTTGTTGTCAAAGCAACAAGCATGCTCTTGTAAAACTAACATCAAAGATAGTATGAGTAGGACCATTATGCATGATACAATTCGTCCTTTCACTTTCATATATGCATGCATGCAACCAAAAACTACTTCCAAATTCTAGCAACAAGACATGTTTAGTAGGGTTTATAAATTGTATACACAGTGCCTCTATACAAGTTATTGCTCATCAACTGGATGATGATGATGATTAAAAGTGTGTTTTTATCTTTTTAAAGCGTGTTTAGTAGAATTTATAAAGAATTTTAATTATAAGTAAAGTAGTTCTAGGTGATTGATAAGTTGTTTAAAAGTACTTCCTCCTTTCAGCTTTTTACTGTTGTCACTATTTTTTGTTTGAGGTGGATTTTCAATAATGACACCTTTTTAAAGCAAGATTTATTAATTGATTTTCATCTATCCATCCTGCCTTTTTAATTCTTAACTCATTTTCCCACCTAAAAGCTATCACACCTAGCCTTAGAGTGCCCATACCGCCCGACCACCCGAGCATCGTATGAGAGGTAAGTCACACTGACCAAGTACCATGGCTGCAGTGCTGGAACACTACTCGCCCGAACACCAGGAGGGCCCACCACCACGTGCGCGTTGCCACGCACGCTTTGCTGGGCACACTCCCACACGATGGAAGCGAGCGTCGAACCTGGGTCTCCCCACACCGCCCACTACCACTGGGCTACACATGCGGTGGTACTCATTTTCCCACCTAAATATACATGTGTAAAGTCAAAGTTGACAATGTTAGAAAATTGGAGAAAATATTTTAAAAGTAAAAGGCATATTTGAAGCAAAAATAGATGCTATTCACCCCATGCTTTAAAATAAAACCTAAATCATTTTTAGGTGTGGTAATTGATTTTCTTTCCGCTCTCACAGACAATCACTGTATCTTAATATCAATCATAAAAATTAATTTATCACCAATTGGTCAATGAACCTGATGCTTAAAATCTGAAGTTGATGGATTTGGATGAATATTGAAAGGGAAATTGGGGAAAAAACATTCATAACGCGCGTATGCTTATCCTGAGATATGTCTTCATAAGATTAGAAGGTTTTAGAGTAAGCATAATAGTAACAAGGAGCAGATTAATTGAGAGAAAAGAACGAAATAAGAGTGGAAACAAAAGAAACAGCCGCCATAAGTTAGGACAAAGGAAAGAGAAGAGAGGAGAAGAGAGGAGAGTGGCTTCTCCAACAGGCCCGCTTCACGTGGCAGTATTTGTAGTATGTTGTGGCCGTGTGTGGCGTTGTGTCTCTAATCTCTAGCATTACGCGACATTTCTTACGATTGTCTTCATTTTTCATTTTTCCTTTGTCTTATTCTTTGTCCCCCTTCTCAGTTTCTCTCAAATTTCACATTACATTTTCCTTTTTTTCCCCTAATAATAATGTTCAAAATATACCTTTTCATTCTAATAATATTTTGTTCTTTAAGTATATATTATAACATTTCAATGATACATTTTTGAAAATTATTAAAACTCAAAACGAATTTAGCATTTCTTATAACATAAGATAGTTCGTGTCTTATATACTCCCTCCGCCCCAGAAAAATCTGCAGAGAGAGAATTCTCCGTTCAAAATTTTCACCGGGGCCCACCCTTGCCACGTCTCCCATGTGGCCAATGGCTGGCAAAAAAAATGGCACATTAAATGAAAAATACAGAGGGCTAACTTTTCCCTCATATTTCACTAAGTAAGACCCTCTTTTTCATGAGCATAGCCCCAACTCACTGGCGACGACACAAGACTCCACCGGATCTAGGACTCGAGGGTGGATGCAGGGGCTAGGGACCGATCCACCACCGCTCGACCCACCTTGCTCCAGATCTGCGAGAAATTGGGGTAGCCAGAGATGCGACGACAATGGAGGCGCGGTAGAGACACGGTGGAGATGCGGCAGATAGGTTGAGATGGGAGGTTAAGAGCAGCAGATGCACGATGAGATGGGAGGCTGAGATGCGGCGGATGCACGGTGAGATGGGAGGCGAAGAGGGTGAGAAAAAGGGTGAGATGGGAGCGGCCAATTGGTGTCGCCATCACCTTGTACACTAGGTTTCCAAGCATACCAAACATAGACTACGAACAAGGGGATTCTAAAAGTCAGTCAACGTGACTAGGTCACAAATAGATGGGTGTTTGACCTGTGACCAAAAGAAAATTCACCTCGCATTCCATTTTGATATTGTATTCCATTGTTGGTTTTTTATCTCGAATGGAGTGAATTCCACCTACACAAACAAAAGAAAATGCATTTCATATTTTAACAACGGATATGACCAAGAACAACAGTCTAGGGTTTCTCGCAAAATCCAAAATTTCCAGATATGTCGTAACAATGAACTATTATGGCAAAGTAGATTAGCGACAATAGAATCCCTATAAAATGCACCACAATGAATCGCATTTTCATATCCAAAACCCAAAGAGCTCAAAAATTATCTTGGAAAATATTTTGACTGTCATCTCGTTGTAATGAATCCATGTAATCGAATCTGTGGCTTACTGAGGAGAAGGAAAATTGCAATGGGGAAGAACAATTGTTTATATAGAGTTGAAGGGTTAAATTTTGGGGGCGCGTTTGGGGGGTTAAAAAGATCTGCAAATCATTCTGGGAGGTTACACGATGGCCATCCGCCGTGCATTGATCAACATTCAAAATATGTTTCTGGTTACGATATCAGACCCCTGTTCAAATTGTAGATGATGTACTAGATGTAGTTAATGAAGGAAAAAAAATGATCGGTTGTAATTCCAATATCTGAACTAATCCCGACCTATTGCAATTATTTGTGTGGCCCTATTTTGTCGATTATGTTCAATATTGTTAGTCACTTTTTCACTGAATTACGGTTTTGACGGCTGAAATCATATCACCTAGGATTTGACATAAAATCTGGGTCACTTCCGACGCCAACGATTATTTCGAGGTAGTGACATGATTATTCATTTTATCTTGAAAATATATCAGGCAATCTAAGTAAAGTTACCAGAAATATTTTGGGGTCCAGAACTTCAGATATCGCCAAACCTTAAGGAATGACTTCTATGAAGAATGAAAATTTTATTACAAAATAAAAACATGGAATTTGTTAGGGTTTTCGAATCGAAAGATTCGTCAGACATGACCAAAGAATGTATAGTATTACACTTCCGATATCGGAACACTCATCTGAATCATTTGACTCACCGTTTTGCATCCAAATCTGATAGCATAAACACTCATATTATTAGAAACAAACTAACATTACATATTTCTCTCCAAAAGGCCTACAATATTACAACATTACAAAGAGGTTTCTAGTTGGGTACATTGGCATAATCACAATTAGGATCTATTTCTATTTTGCATTGATAGGCAAAGCAATTTGTGTGCTCAAATTTGTTATCCCAACTCATTCTTCTGACATGGTGATTTGCAGCAATACAAAAAGGTTGTACGACGACGATTGAGGAGCACTTTGTTCCAAAAACAAATACCCTTAACATTTTTGAGCAACTGATGTTGACAATCTCTGATCTCCGGGGAATCCAATCATGAATTCTTAAATTGCATCAAACCTTAACCATCCTGAATAGATTTGTTCACCTTCCAAAAATATTTTTTAAACATGCAACCCATAATAAACTCTTAGATGCCATATACTAGGAGCTTTGTCTAGGGATTGAAAACCTTTGGTTGGATTTTCCTGCCTAACAAAGTTCACATATAAATGGGTAAAAATACAATAATGAGTTATCAAACTGTATTCATGCACTAAATCTGTCACATGCATACTCACCACTCCCTTCTTGTACAATGCTTCCGGATTTTTGGCATCTTTGCATTTCCGATGAAGTTGTCCAATCCGTTGTTTGAGCATCATGTATTATGCCCAATACCTTCCAACGACACTTGTTGGTGAATCAAGCGGCTGTCGGAGAGATCGAAAAAACTTATGACAACTATATTATGCAAAAACAATACAAGTTACCAACAGTTGAATCTTTATTTCGCACATGCATGTGAACAAATGTTGGGATTAACACAAAAAAAAATATATCATAGATTTTCCATCCGATTGAACAACAAACTGCCGCAACTCGGCCGAATATAGAAACAACGATCTCATCCGGTAGGATTTGGAATGGTGTCTCCATTTTTAGTATTATTTGTGTAAAAAATTGGATGAAAAGAACGGTCAATATTTGGATGAAGATGATGGTAAAAATTCAGATGAAGAGGATTGTGAAATTCAGATGAAGAGGATGGTAAAAATGACAGTTGAAATGAATATATATGTAATAATGAAAGGTAATGATGATTCAAAGAGAGTTGTTACAAATTTCACTTAGGAAATTGAAACAAGCCCTATGGGAACCAGTTCCATGGCTTCACGCTAGGTGTAGATAAATTTCAACACACGTACCCTTTTAATTAAATTTCAACACATGTTCCGGCCCTGCGACCCGAGGCCGACACAAAATCTAATACGTAAAAGTTTATTAAGACAACTGTTGAATTTAACTCCCAATTTTCTAATCAATTAACGGCAGTTTAATTTTAGATGTCGTAAAATGAATTTAATTAGATGACGTTTGTTGTGCGGAATGGAGAAAGAACAGAAAATATGAACGAAAATAACAAGACATAAGATTTACGTGGTTCACCAATTTGGCTACATCCAAGGGAGACGGATTCATTATAATAGGTAGCAGGTTACAGACGCCAAGAAATTGGCCAGATTTCTACCTATCTAAGTGCAGAACATAATTAATGTTTACAGAGAGAAGAGAGACACTTTATATACTGTCTCTACTAAACCCTAACAAACTGGGATTGGAACAAAACACAATTCGGCCCAAATCAACATCAGTCCAAATTGGAATTGGAATTATATTCTTATCATAATTGTAGATGTAGTTGTATTCCAGGCCAGGGTCGCAGAAGCGGCTATTACAGTATTCAAGGCATACCAACAAATCTCCACCTTGACTTGAATCCTCAAAGTAGAAAACTCCAGATGCACCATTACAGTGCCAGATGAGTAGACTTCGCCCTCCACTCCCGGGACTGCCCATAGAGCACCTAATCAGCTCTGATGTTCAGCAAGTCCAAACAATGTTGAAACTTGCTATGTGGAACAGGTTTGGTGAACATATTAGCGGGGTTGTCAGCAGTTCCCACTTTCTTCACCCTGATTCTCCTCTCACTCCTCAAGAAATGATATCTTACATCAATATGCTTGGTCCTCTCATGATGGACCTGATCCTTGGCTATGCAGATTGCACTCAAACTGTCACAATACACAGTAGCCTGATCATGATGTAGACCAAGATCACTAACCAGTCCTTTCATCCATATTCCCTCCTTTGCAGCCTCTATCAGAGCCATGTACTCTGCTTCCGTAGTAGACAACGTCACTGTAGGTTGCAAAGTCGCCTTCCAACTAACCACAGAACCTCCCAAAGTGAATACATAACCAGTCATCGATCTCCTCGTGTCAACATCACCAGCATAATCAGAATTCGAGTAGCCTGTAACGAAGCACTCGGTATCACCTCCATAAATGAGACCTACATCAGACGTACCTCTAAGATACCTGAAAATCCTCTTCACAGCTTGCCAATGTTCCTTTCCTGGTTGCCCCATGAACCTGCTCACAACACTGACTGCCTGTGCTAAATCTGGCCTCGTGCAAACCATAGCATACATCAAGCTCCCCTCCGCGCTGGCATAAGGAACCCGAGACATATACTCCTTCTCCTCGTCTGACTGAGGAGCAAACATAGTGGTGAGATGAATATTTGCAGCACTAGGAGTGTCTATAGGCTTGGCTGTAGACATGCCAAACCTAGCCAACACTTTCTGAATGTAGCCTTTCTGTGACAAGAAAAGCTTCCGGTGACTTCGATCCCTAAGAATCTCCATTCCTAGTATCTTCCGAGCTGCACCCAGATCCTTCATCTCAAACTCAGCACTAAGAAGTCCTTTCAACTTCTGAACCTCGTGCTTACTCTTTGCGGCTACCAGCATGTCATTTCGTATATCCCAGCTGAAGCATGTAACTGTCAAACTTCTTGTACCACTGCCTCGGAGACTGCTTAAGTCCATACAAAGACTTCTTCAACTTGCAAACATACTTTTCCTTGCCAGGAACTTGGAAACCATCTGGCTGAGTCATGTATATCTCTTCCTCCAACTCTCCATGTAGAAAAGCGGTCTTCACATCAAGTTGTTCAAGCTCCAAATCCTGATGTGTCACCAAGGCTAGCAACACTCTGATGGAAGTGTGTCTGACCACTGGTGAGAAAATCTCATTATAGTCTACCCCCTCCCTTTGACTGAAACCTCTTGCAACAACTCTTGCCTTGTACTTGACTCCCTCTGCAGGTGATATTCCTTCCTTCTTCTTGAAAACCCATTTGCAACTGATTACCTTTCTCCCTTGAGGCTGTTGAACCAAATCCCATGTCGGATTCTTCTGGAGGGACTCCATCTCGTCTCCCATTGCAGCAAGCCATTTGTCAGCATCAGTACCTGAAACAGCTTCTCTGTAAGTGGATGGCTCATGAGTATCCACCTCCTCAGCAACCTGTAGTGCATAACCCACCACATCTTCAAACCCATATCTCTTGGGCGCCCCAACTCCAACCCTCCTGGGTCGGTCCTGAGCTAAACTGCGTACTGTAGCTCCTGATGGTTGAGGATCTGGTGGTGGAGATTCCGGTATGTCAGATTCTGTCTGTGGCTCTTGATCCACCTCAAATTGTTCCAATCTATTTTCACCTTGAGTGACTTCAAGCTCCACCTGTTTATCAACTCCACTAGTTTCTGGCACAACTGTGGGCTTCACCATAGATCTAAGCAAAGAATTTTCATCAAAGACAACGTCCCTGCTCAGAATAACCTTCTTCTCAGATGGAGACCATATCCTGGAGCCTTTAACTCCATCTCCATAACCCACAAAGACACCCTTCTTGGCTCGGGGCTCCAACTTACCATCACTAACATGATAATAAGATGTACAACCAAAAACTTTTAACTTGGAGTAATCAACAACTTTACCTGACCACAACTCCATAGGTATTTTGCACTCTATACCCGTGTGAGGCCCGCGGTTGATCAGGTAACAAGCTGTACTCACCGCCTCTGCCCAGAATCTCGTTTCCAAACCAGCATTAGAGAGCATGCACCTCGCTCTCGCCAGCAATGTCTGATTCATCCGCTCAGCTACGCCATTCTGTTGTGGCGTATTCCTGACTGTATGATGACGAGCAATCCCTTCATCCCTACAAAACTGATCAAACTCAGACGAGCAGAATTCCAGCCCATTATCAGTTCGAAGCCTCTTGATCTTCTTCCCGGTCTGATTCTCCACCAAAGCTTTCCACTCCTTGAACTTCGAGAAAGCTTCACTCTTATGTTTCATCATGATAACCCAAGTCATCCTTGAGTAGTCATCAATCAGAGAAACAAAGTACCTGTGACCTCCCAGTGACTCAACTCGGGAAGGTCCCCAACAATCAGAATGGATGTAATCCAATGTGACCTTTGTTCTATGAATCGCCTTAGGAAACTTGCTGCGGTGATGCTTCCCAAAAATGCAATGCTCACAGAAGTCCAAGCTCTTGATCTTGTGGCCACCAAGAAGATCATACTTCGACAGAATCTGCATCCCTCTTTCACCCATGTGACCAAGCCTCATATGCCATAACTTAGTCATATCATCCTGGTGAACCTCCGAAGATGCAAAATTAACAAAATCCATAACCGTGGAACCTTGTAGAAAATACAAAGTACCATGCAGAACACCTTTCAGAACCAGCCTAGAACCTTTGCAGACACACAGAACTCCATCACTCCCTGAGTAGACGAAACCCTTTCTATCCAACGTAGGAAGAGAAATCAGATTCTTTGTCATCGATGGAACATGCCTGACATCGTTCAAAGTACAGAAACTACCATCATGCGTCCTGATCTTGATTGAACCAATCCCAACTACATTGCACGCAACACCATTTGCCGTAGTAATGATGCCCTCAACTTGCTCATAAGTTGAGAAATAATCTCTCCTTGGGCATATATGGTAAGATGCCCCAGAATCAAGAAACCACGGATAAGAATGATTATTTTGCCCAGTAACAGCTAGAGCAAAATCATCTTCAGAACTGAAATCCCCTTCAGCCACAGCAGCAGTACCAGATGTACTCCCAGATTTACTAGCCTTCTTCGGACACTCCTTTTTCCAATACCCCTTCTCCTTACAGTAGTTACAAACATCATTGGCCTTGGGACCCTTTGAAGATGACTTCTTGCCCTTCTTCTTATTGCCGGTTTCCTTGCCTTTTGTGTTTCCGTCACTAGCAAACAAGCCAGTGGCCTGACTTTTTGTACCTGTATTGTTTGCCTTATGTCGCAACTCTCTACTATGGAGAGAGGATCTTACTTCCTCCAGAGACACAGACTCTTTACCAACAATAAATGACTGAACAAAATTCTCATACGAAAGTGGTAAAGAAACTAGCAAAATCAAAGCAGCATCTTCATCTTCAATTTTCACATCTATATTTCGCAATTCTAATAACAAAGTATTCAATTGCTCTAGATGGTCTCTGAGTTGCGTACCTTCCTGCATTCGGAGACTGAAGAGGCGTTGTTTCAGAAGCAACTTGTTGGTTAGAGATTTCGTCATATACAAACTCTCCAACTTCAGCCACAGTTGTGCAGCAGTCTCCTGATCTGAGACCTCAGTGATGATTTCGTCCGCGAGACAAAGCATAATCGTCGAGTGTGCCTTTTCTTCCAGACTCACAACATCGCCAGAACTGCTCGCGAAATCCTTCGTCAGCGGAGTCCACAAACCTTGCTGTTTCAGCAAAGCTCGCATCTTGATCTGCCATAAACTGAAACTATTTCTCCCAGTAAACTTGTCGATCTTTACGTTCAACCCAGACATCTTTCTCCCCGATCAGCCCCGATCTGATGAGCCCAGAATCCGATATACCCACTACGGATATCACCGGAAAAAGAAACCGCTCTGATACCAGTTTGTTGTGCGGAATGGTGAAAGAACAGAAAATATGAACGAAAATAACAAGACACAAGATTTACGTGGTTCACCAATTTGGCTACATCCACGGGAGACGGATTCACTATAATAGGTAGCAGGTTACAGACGCCAAGAAATTGGCCAGATTTCTACCTATCTAAGTGCAGAACAGAATTAATGTTTACAGAGAGAAGAGAGACACTTTATATACTGTCTCTACTAAACCCTAACAAACTGGGATTGGAACAAAACACAATTCGGCCCAAATCAACATCAGTCCAAATTGGAATTGGAATTATATTCTTATCATAATTGTAGATGTAGTTGTATTCCCGGCCAGGGTCGCAGAAGCAGCTATTACAGTATTCAAGGCATACCAACAACGTTTAAAGTCAAACCGCTATCCGATAGAATTCCATAATCATTGAACGTTTTACCTTGCTCCCAACCTAATGGTCTCATATCTGAACATACGAAGGTTGGCGAATTCAGGCAAGAAATTGAAAAAGGCCACACATGACAACCACACCATTAAATGGCCGAAATTGCACCAAGTGAATTGTAAACCATGTGTATTATTGAATTTGGAAATAACAGTGGACAGTAGTCAATGTAAAGTCACATCAAATATATGAATGGCTTACTCCTTGAACCGGTCGATGTAAGCTTGTTTATGTTATCCAACTCTAGTGGAAGTATAAAACCAGAATTTCAGTTTTCAAAAAGGACAAAAATTTATACTGTATGATGGAAAGTATTTTTAGGAACATATGTATGTATTATCCATTGGATGTTGCTAGAGTTATCTTTGATATTTATCCAGTTTTCTCTCTGCTATCTAGTTTCTCTGGATAATTTGACCATTGATTGATATTGGAGATTCTTATATTTCTTGCCTTGATGTCTACCTCCACCATGTTATAAAAACCAAATTTGGATAGCAAAGCATGTGTAGTGTATTTAGATTTTTATGTACGACTATATGAACATGCCAACAGAAAAATGACCTATTACTTCACACTTTAGATATGATTGATTAATGAGAAGAAAAAAAAATGAAGTTTTGAAAGTAAAAAATTGATTTTTTGGGTCAGTTTCTAAAAAAAAAGCGCAAAACTAATTTACGTAACCAATGCATAAGGTATGCAAAATTTATAATTAGGGAAGGGCAAATCTAAATACAGGTTGAGAATTTTTAAATGCAGATAAGCTTAATGAAAAATTACTATATTATCCATATTACATGCATAGGAGTTTTTGACCTATATTTAGGAAATATTTTTTAACTATTTCATTTTAGTGCTTAACAAATTCTAATTCTTAAAACATATCCCTATAATGTTGATAAACTTTACCAGCTACAACACAGTTATAACTTGTGCTTTATCAACTGTCTGTGATCCAAAAACAACAGGGGAGGAGATGTCGAAGATGTCGAAGATGTAAGATCATACTCAGATGCTCTGAAGGACGTTCTGGCTTTAATATTATCTAAACTTGCTTCGATTCTAAAAAGTTAACTTCATCTCCGGGAACCTACCAAATTGTTCCCTCAAGCTTAACTAACAAAAGCAGGCCAAGAACCCTTCGGTTCCGGTTTAGTTTTACGCCATCTCTACAACCTGGGAGTACATTTTCCTAAAATTCACATACTTACATTCCCAGAAAGGGACCTATTAACATGTACATCAATAGTCATTCAGGACTTGGGATAGATCGAGTTCCATAAGCAAACTTCTATGTCTCCAGTTGATGACGCTCATCAATCGACAATTTAGCGGTTGTGGAGGACGTGGAATGAGATGAGGGGTGGAGTCTGATAAGGACTTAGGGTTCTAGGATGGCGGTTGTGGAAGGGGAAATTGATGAATTTTAAAGTAATCTAGTTTCAGGTGTTTATGTAATTATAATCTTTATTGTGGATTGATCTTGAATGATGGTTGTTGATGAGGGTTGAAGTTAAATAATTAAAACTCGATTAAGATTAAAACTAATTAAACTTATTAAGGGTAATATAGTAATCCTTGATTAAGTTTACCTGTATTTAGGAATTTCCAAACCCGTATTTAGATTTTGTGACCATATTTAATTGAGAAAGCACAGATATAACCCAAGATAATTTTTAGTGCAGATGTAACCCAAACTGTTATACATAAGTGCAAATATAACCTTGAATCCTAAATTCCGGCATTGAATGACTTGAAATTACTAAAATGCCCTTTCATCCTAATACAATAATTTGAAAGATAAAAATGCCCCTTGGCCTACAACTATACTGCCACCACCGCCACTGCTCCACCAACCGCCACCATGAAGCTCTCTCGGGACCACCACCAACAAGCCCTCTCATTTTGGCCACCATACTGAATTTTTCTCCTCACTTCCTTTCTTCTTCACTCTTCAATCTTCCTAGTGTCATGGTAGCTCGCACCGCTTTCTCCGACTCCTCCGACTCCAACTACGTCGACGTCAGCGCCGACAACAATAGCATATGCTACCCCGTCGGCACCACCACCGAATCACCTGAATGCCCGTCCGATGTCCTCTCCCTCATGTGTCTCTTTGACACCTTGGAATCCACCTTGGATGAATATTGACATCTGAATTTGAACTCGAGTCCGGATTTGAGCCCATGTGAATTTCCACAGCTTTGTCATTCTCGCCCATCTCATCCGCCATTCTTGGCACTTCCAAATGATTATTCTCCATCACCATCGCTGATTTGAAGCGAGATCTAGAATTGAATTTGGAAAATAAGAGGGATGTGGAATTGAATTTGAAATAGAAGAGACGAATACAAACTGCAGGAAGAGCGTATCACATAAGGAAACTCTATAGTAGGACGAATAAATAAGGATTAAAAGAAACGGCTAGAATTGATGGAGATGAAGAACCGGGGATCTGAGTGGCAGTTATACAGCAACACATATGGGAAAAACCATTTCCAATCCGGCTCAGGGAAATTTCCCAGGGGAATTGCTCAAGGAATCCACCCAAATTTTCTTCGCCGTTACAAAAGAAAGAAGAAACAAAAGGCAGCGTGGAGGGAAGAAGAAATAGGGAGGAGAAAGAATCCGACTACCCTTTTTTTCCAAGGCAGGGGTAAAATAGTCTTTTCATCAAAATCTGGCCTCAAACTATCGAAAAAGGTTATATTTTCTCATAACTTAATTATCTAGGGTTATATTTGTACTTTCATTTATTATAGGGCTATATCTGCACTTTCGTTAATTATGTAGGGTTGTATATGCACTTTGCTCTTATAATTAAAAGGACTTCCAGCATCGGCTATGAGATACAATTCAATGTGATCAAGTGGCTCTTTCGATGTTTTGGTTGCCTCTAAAATTTTAGATCAAAGTGCATATATAACCCTATATAATTGACGAAAGTCCAGATATAACCCCGCGATAATTGAAAGTGCAAATAAAACCCTATATGTCTAGGTAATGTGCAAATATAACCTTTTTCGGTAGCTTAAGGCTGGAATTCAGCAAAAAATGATTTTCCCCTATGCAAAAAAAATAAATAGAAAAGGCATTAAAATTACATTCATGCCCCTCAATCCACCATTTCTCTTCCCCTTTTACTTTCCATTTCCTTGTTTTTCACGAAAACCTGAGCCATGCTCTAGTAGAGAAGAGAGAGGCCGGCGGTAGAGACTTCATTGCTACCCTGCTTTGCTCGTCGGAGACTCATCACCACCGCTCTGATCGTCGGAGAAACCCTTATCACCCCCGACGAAGGCCCAGCTCAAGGTAGAGCCCACAACTTCTGATTGGCCTTGACTGAAGGAGATCTGTCGCCAGGGAAGAAGGAAAAACTGGCCAGCGATAAATGACTAAAGATAAACAGGAGATTCAAGCGGCGATGGTGAAAGGGCGGAGATGGGGTGAAATTGTTTGAAGCGTACACAATCATTTTCTTCTTCTTCTATGACAAAACTAGCGTCGTTTGAAGTGTATGGCATCATTTTCTTCTTCTTCAATGGTGTCGTTGACCTATCTCTTCTCCACCCAATTTGGTTGGAGCGGCGGACTGAATGGTGGTCTCTATTTTCCGGAACTTGGCTGAGTGATGCCGAGAATGGTGGCGGAGGTAACGTGGGGGACTGGGGCATCTGGATTTAAGGTTTCAAGGTGCCGGGGAGAATTACCGGAGGTGGCGAGAGGTAAAGAGGTGGCAGAGAGGTAAAGACAGTGGGGAGACTGGAGCGTCTAATTTAGGGTTTTTGGTGGCGGTGCTCAACGGCGGCATGACCTTGATTTACGGAGGAGGAGGTGGTAGCAGACATCAACAATGGTACTGAATTCATTTATGTTGCAACAACTTTAACAACTATTACCGATTGATTGTTCGGTTGAATTAACATTTTTTGATTTTTTGTGTGGTGGTTGTTAGGTGGACGTTGAGAATGTTGATATCGCAGCACCGAAGAAGAGAACGTTCAGAAGTTGAAAACAGTGATGGAGGTGGTAGCAGAGATGAAGTAGCAGTGACGGTGGAGGTGGAGTGTCGGCGGCGGCGTGGTGGCATTGGCACAGTGGCCGGAATTGGTGTGCCAAATAGATCTGGACGGTGGTGGCGGTGGTGGAGCAAGACTATTTTAGTCTTTTAGATTTTTGTATTTGGCCCAAAGGGCATTTTGGTCATTTTTGGTCGAACAATGGCCGGAAATGATCAGAAATGGCTAGTCAATGCCGAAAATATGGCCATATGGTTATATTTACACTTTCATTTAATGGTCAGGGTTGTTTTTGCACTAAAAAACAACCCAGGGTTATATGCACTTTCTCCTACGTAACCATATTTGCATATTACCCAAAATTTTACTTACGCTGCCTGTTAATAGGTTGGTCAATGGTCATGCTTATCGGGGTGAGTCTGCTGTCTTAGTTCAAATTGATCCAAAATTTTGCGTTAAATGGGTCGAATTGGGATGGATTAAAATTTCCAAAGTTTTTGGTCAGACTAGGACACAAATCGACCATATTATATAAGAAAATAGTAATTTAAATTATAATTTATTTAGATAAAATTAATAATTTTAAATGCATTAGTATTTAAATAATGAATAAAGTTATAATTTATTTTCATCACCATTTGTTAACTAGCCGTTAATGAGGAGTTGCTCCTTACTTTAAACTTAATTTAACTAATTAAATGTTATTGACATGAGTTATCTTTTATAATAATGTTTTAGTTGACCGCGGGCCCTTAAATAACTACTTGTAAAAGTATCCAATATTAAAAGTTATTTATTAAATATATATTTTTTTGAAAATGATGAAGTGACTAATAAAAGTGCTCCTTAAATACATTTATATTGTAAAATTTTTTAAAGAGAAAAGTGCTAAAATTACCATAATTTTTGGTTGAAGTTGACAATAGAACCCCGCAAACTGAAAAAGTGTCATTAAAACCCTGGACTTGGCTAACTTACTTATTAGTCAACGACGGGTTGGCCGTAAAACCCATGAAATGATGATTTGGCCCCTGAATTAAAAAAAGAAGATGAAAAATAATGCCCTCCCATTCCTTATATCACATTTCCTCTTTTTCCTTTTTCATCTTCTTTTTTCCTTCGTCTTCGTCTTCCGCTCTATTTTCTTTTTTTCCTTCGTCTTCTTCCTCTCTGCCACTGCTGCTGCTGCACGCTCCTTTGTCTTCTTTCGCTTTCGCTTTGTCTTCTTCACGATCCAACCTCCGACGCCACTTCGTCTACGTCTTTCCTCAACCTTATCTCGGCGAGCGACGTTCTCCAGTCTTCTTCACCGGTGCGAACGACGGGCAAAGTTTCAGTGTTGGTGCTAGTGGCATTGATGGTAGAGCGGTGAAGCTAGGGTTCAACGGTGGTGGTGGTGTTTATAGTGGCAGAGTTTTTGATGGGGTGAGGTTTCCGATGGTTGGAGCGGTGTGTTTAATTGGCGGAGGGTCTAGAGTTTCTGGTGTGAGGTAGGGTTCCGCATAGGTGGGGGCTAAGCGGTGGGGATAGGGTTTTGGAGGTGGTGGTGTGTTTAATCAGTGGGTCTAGTTCTTTGTTGGCTTTGTTTCAAAGCTTGTTTTCTGGGTTTGAATGGTTGTATTAGAATCATGAGCTTCTATTATAAAACCAGTTGAACCTATGTAGAGGTGACTCATGACTTATACACTGAGTTACATGACTGTCAACCACCAAAGTGAGACTAATTCTAACATGCCCCCACATGTGCAGCGGTATGAATCATTGTGCAAACGTGGACAGAAAGGGGCTAACAGGCCAACCTTGGGCTCTGATACCATATTAGAATCATTGACTTCTATCATAAAATCAATTGGTACTAGGTAGAGAGGACCCATAATCTTATATATTGAGTTATATGACTGTCAACCATTAATGTGACACTAACTCTAATAGGTTGAATAAAAATGTTGATGTTTTCTGGGTTTAATGGGCTGTCGGAGATTAAGGTTTAATGGGGATGCCGAAAATGCTAGGGTTTCCTGCCGGCATAGCACCGCCGGTGGCTAGTAGGGGTGGGTTGTGAAGAAGAAAGAAAACCAATAAGTTGCCACATCACAAGTGGTATAATGACCATACTTTTTCAGCTTTGACCTTAGGGTTGTTTTTGCCTTTTTAGTTTTCGGTCAATACATGAATCCTTGGGTCAAAACCAAAATCGAAAAGCTTGGATATATTGGTATAATTTGGCCAACAGTTAGGGTTGGATTGACACATTTGATAATGAGTTACTGGTAGATTGACAGTTTCTCACCTTGCAATGTTATATTAACATGACTTTCAGATAAAAGTTATGGTTAGAAGAGTATTTTGCATTTTCAAATAGACAATTTTTAAAACCTTAAATTCAGGTTCACAAGAATGGAATCTCCCCATATTAAAACCAGCTGCTTCGAAATGCGTCGGGCTCAGAATTTTGTGGAAACTTGCATATGGGCTTGGCCGATGGAGAGACGAATCGCCAACCCCATAAATTTGTGCAAATTATTTATTACTTCGATTTGGACCCTTCTGGTGCAATTTGCTACCTCTTAGATCTGCTACTCTATGTACTTACTAAAATATCAATTACAACCAATTGAGAGATTTTATTTTCCAATTGTTATAAGTAATAACAATCTTTGCCAGTAATTAGTATGGAAATGCCAGCAACTATAGGTAATTAGGTTGTTTAATTAGGAGGATTTGAATTTTGTTGGTATTGAAGAATTTAAGGAGGAGAATGGGGCCTTTATGCCCTTGTCAATATTCATTATGCTGGTGTAAGTGCACATGAAAGGGTGAGGTTTCTGAGAACTAATGCTTCCTTTGCTTCTTAATAGTACAAAGCCATTGTTTTTCTGCATTTCCCACATGAACATAGACAACTAAATCTTGTCTCTATTGATAATTGTGCCATTTATTTATTGCTCCTCCTCCAAACTATAGATAGCTACGAACTCTATTCATTACATATGCACCCCATCACAAACAAACACATTTTTTTAAAATTGTTCCGTTCTGTTCAATTTAGTGAAAATGAAATTCAGTAAAATTTAGGTTATTTTAGTCATATTATTAAAAGAAAGTTTCATGTTATACCAACTTACGGTTAGACAACCGAATGATGAAAACCTTTTTTCAATAACTTTCATGGTCGAATTATAATTACTTATACTTGACGATGCATTTCAAAAGTTTTTTAAAGTTATATTAATTTTGTTGCAACCAAAAAAAAATCAAATCACGCCATTAGTTTACATCAATTATAAAATGATCTCGTCTAACGGTTATTCGGTCTAAAACAATAATTTTTGTATTATTATTATTATACCTAAACATAGATTAACAACATTAATCATCATTAAAACTAGAACATAATTTCCAGAGATAACATCAACGAACCAAAACAGTGAAGATAAGCTCGGATCTTTGTGGAGCTCGCAACTCCAACCAGCGAGTAGAGCACGGGGAGATGGTGTCGGGGATTGTGCACTGCGGGGAGGGAAGAGATGGAGTCACGATGGCATCGAGAGATGGCGGCGACGTAAGCAAAGAGGGGAGGAGGAGGGAGAAGATGGAGAGGAGGTAGAGGAGAAGAGAATGAAAGGGAAATGAGAGTGGGTAGATTTAGGGTTTCAGGGGGAGGAAAATTTTTAACGGTTGAGATTCAATCAATAAAAGAAATCAATGGTTCAGATGAAACCAAGTTGGCCTCCTTTTCTTTTCTTTTCTTTTCTTTTTTAAGTGTTGAGCAACGGTACCGGTGCCCAAACTGCTCATACTGGTGCATAAGAAATTGAAACGCAGCTGCTTAGGGCTGCTTTGAATGGTTTTTCATTGAAAAAAAATTGAACCCGAGAGCAAACCTGGGAAAGTTTTTCTAAGTGTTGAGCACCGGTACAAATACCGGTGCCTAAAATGCTCATACTGGTGTCTAAATATACGAATAGCGGCTGCTTGGAGCTGCTTTGAATGTTTTTTTTAAAAAAATTAAACCCGAGAGCAAACCCAAGAATTTTTTTCTAAGTATGGAGCACTGGTACAAATATCGATGCCTAAGTAACTAATACCGGTGCTAATTCCAAAATTTCAAAATTTCAAACAATCCCTACAAAAATTGGAATGAAAATTCAAAAAATTCATTATCTCGCTATAACATAGCACCAGTATGAATGAAAATCAAGGCCGGTGCTAGTATTATTTGATCTCTAAGTTAACTTTTAAATTTTTATTATTATGTCCATAGAAGAAATTTGGAGGCGGTGAATCAAAAAAATTGAAGACACCAAAATGCAATTAAATAAGAGATGATTGTGTCATTAAAATTCGAGGTACAATGGGTGAACAAAAGCGTCTCTAACATATTTTTAGAAAATTACGTTATGACCAAAAAAATTATTACAATATTATCCTTCTGCCCAAAATGCACGAATTTCGTTATTCTTGCATAAATATAGAAATAGAAAATAAATTATTTTTTAATGAAAATTTGAAAAGTGCTACTACATGTTCTATAGTACCTAGAGTTGATTACTTAGAAGATAGAAAGAAAAATCGGAAAAAATTATAGATATGTTCTTGTTCCTGATTTTTGGTAAATATTTTATTATGGACTTGAAAAATAAAATGAGGGTGTATAGGGTAGCAACACATTCAAGCGAATTTCAATATGGAGTTACGAGTAAAGTTTTTTACTTTTTGCACTTAGGTCCCTCAAAGAAAGTTGGAGTCGTCGAATCACGAAATTGGTGGAACCAAAATATAATTCAATAATATATGATCGCAACTCTACAATTTGGGTATGTATGGGTGAACGGAATGATCTCGAAAGTCAACATTGATTACTTCTATAAATTCTTGAAAAATTACACTGTGGTCCAAAATTGTGTTACCTCATTACGCATTGCTCCAAAATACATGATATTTTTTATTCTTGTATAAATATGGAAATATGAAATAAATAATTTTTTTGGTGAAATATTGAAAAGCGCCGGTACATGTTTTAGAGTAACTTATGGTTGATTACTTGGAAGTTACAAAGTGAAATCAGAAAGGATTATGAATATGTTCTTGTGCTCAATTTTTGATAAATATTCCCTTACAGGAATGGGAAATACAATGGGTGTGAATGGGGTAGGATCACGTTCGAGCGGATTTCAATTTGGAGTTACAAGTAAAGTTTTTACTTTTTGCACTTAGGTCCCTCCAAGAAAGTTGGAGTCGTCGGACCACGAAATTAGCGGAACCAAAATGCAATTTAATAATATATGATGATAACGCTGCAATTTGGGAATGTATGGGTGAACGGAAGGGTCTCGAAAGTTAAGATTGATTACTTCTATAAGTTCCTGAAAATTTACACTGTGGCCCAAAATTGTGTTACTGGTGCTGAATTTATTCATAGACACCAGTTTTTGTGTACTGGTGCTGAATTTTCATTTTTTAGCACCGGTATTCAGTGCATAGGCACCGGTTTGTTGTGTACCGTTGATGAATTTATTCATAGGCTCTGATTTTTTTGTACCGGTGCTGAATTTTGCTTTTGTACTACTGGTATTCAATGCATATGCACCAATTTTTTGTGTACCGGCGTTGAATTTTAGTTTTTTTAGCACCTGTATCACTGACATACCAGTGCCTGTGTCATTTTTAGCACGGGTATTTCGGCGCTGGTACATTTGTACCGGTGCCTATGTACCTGTTTTCCAGTAGTAGATGCTTATACATTGAAACGTCCTAATACTGTGTGGCACACATTAAAAGGTCACAATAAATAAATAAATATATATATATAGTTAGGACATAACAAAGTGACCCAATGCTAACACTATTGGAACCTTTATAAGTGTCCTTATAGATGTATAATAGGACGCTTATAAATTAAATGTCCCAAAACATATGTAATTAGGACATTGAAAGGCAAACTAATACAATAGGATGCATAAAAACAACCCTATATCTATCCTGTCTACAAAATCGACTAATATAGCTAACAGAGATATAGTTGATTTAGAATTAGGATAAGAAAGTAATACCCTTTCTGATCAGTTTTGTATATACCATGTTGCATATTTGTTTCTATTTTGCATACCATTGTACTCACTATATATATATATATATATATATATATATATATATATATATATATATATATATATATATATATATATATATGCACACAACCACAATCATTTATGGGTTTTACATTCTATTAATAACGACCCAATATCTATAGAAAATTACGGTAAGAGGATGTTTTAGAAGCATCATATGAATGGAAGCATAACCTATTAAACACTTTGTAGCGTGTATATATCGTGTTGGTAGAGCATTTGAAGTTCCAAAAGGATTTTGTATGGTAAGTGGGAAGCTTTGCCATTAAACCACAACGTCTTAAAACACTAATATTGCACTATTATATCTAATGATGACATTCAGTACAAGTATGATTCCGTAATTAATACGTACTCAATGATACTGTACACAAGTTAAATAACAACGGTACGATCACTGATTGCATGCCAGATTAGGTTTAACATATGTTGCTCAACTTGGGCATGTAGAGCCAAACGAATTACTACAATAATCAGACCATGTAATGACAAAAATAATGATCACATCGAGTTGGGAGACCTCGTTGCTAATCAAACATTAATTTACTAATTCATATTAATCATATCCACTCATGATTAATGAACTTAGCAAGCTAGCTAAGATATTATACTCTATGCATATTTACTCGCGTACGTGCCATCATGTCCATACACACACGCATATATGCTGCCGTAAATTATAATCCCTTCAGCTAATTAAATTAACTTGTTAGAGTGATCGATCTTTAATCCTCTACTTAATCTTGTCTTTAAGCTCACCAAATTTGACTACACATCTCCACCGAACCAATTAGATCGATCCGCAGAGATCCATTGCGAAAACGACAAAATGCTCAACAAGCACGCATTGTCACCGGGTAATTACTTAATTAATTAACTACCTTGATCTAAACTGTCACTTAATTAAAGTGTCACCTACTAGCATCTCCAACCCACGTGTTAATTTGGAAAAAGTCAGTTGCTATGTCAGATTGATAGACCCTCGAATTCAATTCTATCTCCAATGCAATGGTCAATTAAAGGGGCCAATCTGATGTGGACGACAAGTGTTCTGATACCTTCAATTAGACCTTTCGTAAACTGAAGGTGAAAGTGAGGCCTTCGGTTTACAAACCTTTATTTTTAAAAAAAGAAATTAGTCTCTTCACGAAACATTTCAAATTTTATACTTAAATGCACACAGATATACACCAATTTAATATGTTGAGATAAGTAATGTTAGGATAAATCAGACTTCTGATTAGATTATGATTAGAGTTCTTTCCTTATTACACCTCTATTGTACTCTCTATATATTTAGATATCAATAATACAATTGATTACGGCAAATCATTTTATCATGGTATCAGAGCAAGTTCTGATCCTAAACCCTAAATTTTAATTTATTGTTCAGTGCCTACCTCTCCGGCCCTGATTCTGGCAAAATTCCGGAAAAATTCTGGCAACATCTAGAATTCTCCGGCGTCTTCTCAATCCTCGATTTTCCGGCGAGTTCTCCCAGATTCGAAGCTTCCATCAGCGGCAAAGTTCTTCCAGCGGCGAGTTCTTCCTCCAACGTCTTACTAATCCGGTCAAATTTCCATCTTCCGCAGCGAATCAAGTTTCCATCTCCGGCGTCTATCTCCGGCGTCCTCTCCGGCTTCTATCTCGGACTCCAGCACCGCCGTCTTCCAGCGGCGATCTTTCTTCTAGCAGTGCCGCCGAGCGTCCGACGGCTAAGAAGATTTCCGCCCGCGTCTCGTCCGATACCTGCGTCTGCGTCTGTTCCACTGATTTTCGCGAGATCCACGCGCCCACGAGTTGAGACCCCGGCGCGTGAACATCACGCGCGATCAGACTCGCGCACAAGGGTTATATCTCGCACCTCCATTTTATCGCGAGTGGAACAGTTTATCGCGATTTGCAGCAGTTTATCGTGGTTCTTGCGAGCCAAAGCCATTTCTCGCGAGTTGAAGTACTTTCTTACGAGTTGCTCAAATTCTCGTCTTCACCCAGTCAATTTTTGTGCAATTTTCAGTCCTTTGCTATGGTTTATTTGGGCCCTATATCTCGGGAAGATTGCTCCACTAATTGGATTGCGGACAAGGAGTTATTTCAGGCCAGTTTGAATGGTCCCAACCGTCATTCTTCGTCAAATCAGTGGATTGTTGATTCGGGTGCTACATCTCACATCACTGCTCGCACCAGTCATCTTGATAAGGTACAATCTTATCGTGGTTCTGATTCTATTCTTGTTGGAATTGGTGAATCATTATCTATTTCTCACATCGGCCAATGTCATTTCTCTGGTTTCTCTGTTAATGATGTTCTGGTAGTTCCTAAGATTACTAGAAGCTTATTATCCATCAGTAAGCTTACTCGTGATTTACCTGTCCGTATTATATTTGATGCCGATGCATTTTCCATTGAGCATAGGCATACATGGACGATAATTGGTAAAGGCCGTCATAGTTCAGGTATTTATTTTCTTGAGACTGGTGATTCCAGCTTTTTAGGCGAACTACGCTCTACAAAGCTTCATGCTTATTTTGAGCAGTGGCACTCTCGCCTCGGTCATGTGTCTCATGATACTGTTCAGTTATTGAATCGACGGGGCCTTATTTCTGTCACTTCTGCTATGCCTGCACCTGTTAGTTGCTCTCCTTGTCAGATGGCCAAGAGTAGCCGTTTGCTCTTTTCCACTAGTGACAAACGCGCTACTGGTTTATTGGATAAAGTACATTGTGATTTGTGGGGACCAGCTCCTGTTTTATCTGTCGGTGGTTTCTCTTATTATGCCGTTTTCATTGATGATTTTTCGCGATTCACATGGTTTCTTCCGATGCGGCATAAGTCGGATTTCTATGACACTTTTATCCAGTTTCAGAAATTCGTTGAGAATCAGTTTTCTGCTAGGGTAAAAAATTTTCAGACCGATGGTGGCGCCGAGTTTACTAATCACCGACTTCAGGCTCATTTCATATCATGTGGCATTCATCATCAGATGTCTTTGCCCTATACACCTGCTCATAATGGTCGGGCTGAGCGGAAGCATCGTCACATCACAGAGACTGGTCTTTCCATGCTTTTTCACTCTTCTGTGCCGCACTGTTATTGGGTGGAAGCTTTCTCCTCTGCGGTTTACATTACTAACCGTCTGCCTAGTTCGGTTCTGAGTAGCAAATCACCTTTTGAGGTTGTTTTTGGTCATGTGCCTGACTATACTCTCTTTCACTCGTTTGGTTGCCGTGCATTTCCATGTTTGCGTGCCAGTGCTACTAATAAGTTTGCACCCCGATCCATTCCTTGTGTTTTTATTGGCTATAGCCCTCGTCACAAAGGCTTCCAGTGTCTCGACCGGACTTCTGGGCACATATATATCTCTCGCCACGTTCGTTTTGATGAAACTTCCTTCCCTTATGTCTCATCTTCCACAGACAGTCGTTCGATTTCAGATCTGGAGATTTCATCATTTTTTTATGGAACTGTTAGTTCATCGATTGGGGCCACCATGCCTGTGTCTGTGTCTATTCCAGCTGCCCCTCCTTCACCACCATCTTCCATCTGGACGTCGGACCTGGACCCGGCTCCTCGCCAAACGCCCACCATATCTGAGCCGTTGGCTAGCACTCCTCAGCCACCGTCTCAACCGCCGACCACCACGTCTCAGCCAGTATCGGCTATTCTTTCTCCGGTGACTTCCGACGGCCACTTTCCGGTCAGCACAACTCGATCTTCCTCCATGTCATCTGCTGGTTCGACTCCTCCAGCTTTGCTGCCCCAGCTTCGTACTCATCGGATGGCCACTCGGTCTTCTACTGGTGCCATTTAACGCCGGGATTATTCGGATATTATTGCTCATGGTCTCACCGCCGCACTTCTCTCTCAGATAGAGCCCACTGATTATCGCACTGCCCTTTAGGATCCAGCATGGGTTTCAGCCATGGATGATGAGATGGATGCTCTTCGTGGTCAGCACACTTGGGATTTGGTGCCTCGACCTTCGAATGTCAACATTGTTGGCTCCAAATGGGTCTATAGGCTCAAGTATCGACCAGATGGCACTATTGAGTGTCACAAAGCTAGACTTGTGGCGCAGGGTTTCTCGCAGATTCTGGGTTTTTATTTTGATCACACTTTTAGTCCTGTGGTCAAAGCCTCCACTGTTAGGATGGTTCTCGCCATAGCCACCATGCGTTCCTGGCCACTTCATCAGTTGGATGTCAAGAACGCTTTCCTTAATGGTGTTCTTGATGTTCCAGTCTACATGAAGCAGCCCGTTGGTTATTAGGATTCTGTCCATCCAGACTATGTTTGTCGTTTGAAAAAGGCCATTTATGGTCTTAAGCAGGCTCCCCGGGCTTGGTTCCAGCGTTTCAGTAGTTATCTTACACAGCTTGGTTTTCGGTGCAGCTCAACTGATACTTCTTTGTTTGTCCTTTCGAGAGGGTCGTCGTTACTGTACCTACTTGTGTATGTGGACGATATCATTCTTACGGGAAATTACTCGACTCTTCTTCGCCAGTTCATTGATCGGACACACGGAGAGTTTGCGATCAAGGATCTTGGTGCTCTTCATTACTTTCTTGGTCTTGAAGTTTCGCCTACCTCCTCAAGATTACTGCTTGGCCAAGCAAAGTATGCTAGGGATATTTTGAATCGGGCTGGTATGTCTGACGCGGCACCTGTTTCTACTCTATTTGTTGCTGGTTCTCAGCTTCACAGCTCTACCAGTCATCCATTTCGGGATCCTACACTTTATCGTTCTCTTGTTGGTGCTCTCCAGTATCTCACCATCTATCGCCCAGATTTGGCATTCTCAGTCAACACAGTGAGTTAGTTCCTTCAGGATCCCAGAGATGATCATTTTGCTGCTGTGACTCGGATTTTGCGGTATGTTCGTGACACTCTTCATTTTGGTCTCCGATTTTGTTCTGCTAGTACTCCTGATGTGTTAGGATACTCTGATGCTGATTGGGCTCGTTGTCTGGAGACTCGTCGGTCTACTTATGGTTGTGCAATTTTTCTTGGTGGGAATTTGGTTTCTTGGAGTGCCAAGAAACAGCCCACTATCTCTCGCTCTAGCACTGAGTCTGAATACCATGCTCTCGCCAACACTGCCTCAGAAGTGGTCTGGCTCACTCATTTGCTTCGTGATCTTCAATTTCCGCTTTCTGGTTCTCCACTATTGTTATGCGACAATAGTAGTGCTATCTTCTTGGCTCAGAATCCAGTGGCTCACAAGCGGGCGAAGCACATCGACATCGACATCGACTACCATTTTGTTCGTGAGTTGGTGACATCCGAAAAGCTGCGTGTTGCTCATGTTCCGACTTCTCTTCAGATTGCGGACATTTTCACCAAGGGGCTCTCTCGTCCGCTGTTCGAATTCTTCAGGTCCAAGCTGTGCGTCGGCGAGCATCCGACGCTCCGCTTGAGGGGGGTGTTAGGATAAATCAGACTCTTGATTAGATTATGATTTATTATGATTTGAGTTCTTTCCTTATTACACCTCTATTGTACTCTCTATATATTTAGATATCAATAATACAATTGATTACGGCAAATCATTTTATCAAGTAATATGAATAATATTAATAAATATATGACTATTTGAAAATTAAAGTTATAAGTATTGAAAATATTTATAAAACTGAAAAATAATTTTGAATTTAAAATTATATCAAAATAATATGTACTCTGAATAATCGAATTCTAATATCATATCAAGAAAATAGTGGTTTCTTAACGTAATAAAGTGGAAAATATTATTTTTTGTTTGGTGTTTAAATGTATTGGCTCACTTTTAAATGACGATTTTGGAGTGCATTATTATAAAATATAATTATTTATGCAATATAAAATTTAGATTAAAATAAATATTAAATTGAAATTCTCAAATGCTCTAATAAACAATATCAATAAATTATCACGATCACCATTTTACCTAAATGAATGCATTTTAGACTTTGATTTATATCATTGCGATGGAACTATTGGAGAAAATTCAAATGACACCATCAATTCATTTCATTTGCTAACATCACATTGAAGTTTCAATTAAAATTTAACACGTGACACCTAAAAACAAGGAGACCTTCAAACCATTGGAGATTCTCTAACGCAAGAATTACACCAAGACATCAAATCTTTCATGAAGATTATCATTTATTAATTGCTTGTTGATGGCAAAAAATACATCACAAAAAAAATATAGTGATACTTTAATGTGTCAAAATATTTTAGTGACACACTGAATATGGGCACTTCACAAGGCACCACTAACAATTGTGACACCTTGTGAAGTGTCCCTATTCACCGTGTCGCTAAAATATTGTGACGTGTTGAAATATCATTATATTTTTTTTCTGACGCTTTATGATGTTGTTCAATTTAGAAGTGTCATTAAATTTTGTTACATGGATTCAGTTTAGTGACATGTGCATATCTGACAAATATTTAGTGGGAAAGTCTCAGGAAAGACGGCATTTCCATAAGCTTATGGACAGTCCTCAGGGGCATTTGACTTAAATGTTGTAATTTTTTTTTATAAAATTTAAATATTGCATTTTATAAGTTAAAACAAGTAATAATATGTATTTGAATGGGAAAATATAAAAATATATGATATAAAAAATATTTTTAAAATTTTTAAATTTTGTATGTAATTTAAGAAATGCAGTGTATAAGGTAAGAAATAAGTGACCTGTCCATAAGCTTAAAAAAAAAATCATTTAAAACATGAAGCCGTCTCTTGAAAGACGGTATTCCATAAGATGTGGAAAGACCAAGGTTTAAACTGCAAATTAAAAGAATTCAAGATAAAATTGAGTTGCAATAATCGAGCCATAAACTTATAACTACTGTATATTGCATAGTAAATTTTTGAGATTGCAATTAAAACCTTTTATCTTTCTATAATTCTTATTTATCCCCGTATTTTTATATGCCTATGAAAAAAATGATTTTTCCCAAGATTTTGCGGTTTTAATATTAATGCATTTACGATTCTTAAAAATACTTGTTACATGGAGTATACATCAAGGATATAATTATAAATATTTTTAAAATATTTTATTGATCATTTAACTATGTGAAATAATTTATTAGCAATCAGTTATTTATTATAAATATATTTTTTAAAAATATCTTACACTAAATAAAACATAAAACGTTACTCATGCCCATCCCACAATGTTTTTCATTGAATATTTCACTATCTGCATTGCCATTGTAATTATATATATATATATATATATATATGTATATATATCACAAAACATTATAATTATTAAATATACGCTAAAATGTAGTATCGAACAAAATGCAATACTCCTATGATGGTATGTAAATAGTATTTAAAAGTTGAAAGATTGTCATACTCCCTTCAACCATTAGCAAGTGTATAATAATAGGATATTAATTTTATGATTTCATAGTTTAAACCCACTTGAGTACTACTACTGTTAGCTACTACCTAAATGTTGTATAGACATTTTCTAGGTGAAATAATCTCATTTCAAATTTTAATTTATTCTAATACTGTAGCGGAAATGGGATTAAATGCATCTTGAACCGATAGGCACGAGTAATTACTTTTTTTAGGTGTGACTTGCATGTTGAAGTGTACAGAAAACCGCAAGTGGTGGAAACCTATTGGAGAGGGTTTTTAGTTTTCACATTGCACTAGTAACATGTTTAGGGATGGGGTTAAATGTACGTTTAACCGATAGCCATGGCATTATCTCTTCTCATCTAAATCAGTGTATTGGTTAAAATAATACATGAACCGAACGCTCTATCTAGATATTGATATTGATTAGATGTGAATCAATATAGGTATTAATTAATTTATCAGCGATACTCAACCTGTATCTTACATGATGAGATTTACCAAAAAAACAGCCAAAAGAGAGTTCTCAGTTTTCACACCGTATTGAGGTGATAGAAAACCCCCCCATAGAGGGTTTTTATTGTATTGAAAACCTTGAAAAGGAGAGATTCTCGATATGAGTTCCTTTTATTTGGACAATTTTTTTATAACTAAGGTAATTTTCTCAATATTTTGTATGAGGACATTGAGTTAATTTTTCACATAAATAATTATAATTAAACTAATATATATTACAAAAGCAAAAAAAATTCTTATACAAAAATTCTAATAAATTTTTTAATCAAAATTTGGAACTAAATAACGCTCAAACATTATGAAGTGCGTTAATAATAATAAATATAAAATTCAAATAATTAGTATTTTAATTAATTTTACTCCTTCAAAAGGATTTCAAAATTAATTTAAGAAGAATTTTCAATAATTTTTACTGTCAAAATAAACAATAAATAACACAAATAATATATATTCCCTAATACATCACTCAAATCACCCACACACACACATATATATATTCTAATAAATATATAGACAAAATTATTCATATAAATTCCGTGGAAAAGTCTTGGGAAAGACCGTCTTTCCATAGGCTTATGGAAAGATGAAGTTTAATTAGAATAATAAAAGGAAAAAGGTCTTACTTGCAATATTAAAATTTTATTATGCAACGTGTAGTAGTTATAAAGTTTATAACTTGATTCATACAACCCGGAAATTTTATTTTCATTTCTTCTAATTTGCATTTTAAACATTGGTCTTTCCATGACTTATGGAAAGACAGTCTTTCAAGAGACGGACTCAAATTCCATTTGTATTCAATAAAAAATTAAAATATAGGAGTATGGAGAGGGAATAATGTTGTGATTGCATTCATTATTTTCATTGCTTCTAATTTGCATTTTAAACCTTGGTCTTTCCATGACTTATGGAAAGACCGTCTTTCAAGAGATGGACTCAAATTCCGTTTGAATTCAATAAAAAATTAAAATATAGGAGTATGAAGAGGGAATAATGTTGTGATTGTATTCATGTCGTGGGTTACAATACCTAGATGTACAATAGACCTGTACAAAAAAGGAAAAGATTCTAGTATATACCGAAGTAATATTCACATAATATTGATATTCCTTAATATTCCTCTGCAGGTTGGAGCATATAGATCAAGAATGCCCAACTTGCCAAGTAGTAACTGAAACCGAGTACGTTCGAGAGTTTTCCTGAATAAATTTGCAGGCTAATCAGAAATGCAGATACGATGAGTAACAATAGTACCGGACTGCACAAGATCACGAACAAAATGACAATCAACCTTAATGTGCTTCGTACATTCATGAAAGACGGGATTAGTCGCAATATGAAGAGCAGACTGATTGTCGTAAAATAGGCGAGGGCAGAATGAACAACCCCTCAGTCCCAAAATCATTTAAAACATTATTGTACATTAAAATTAAATAATAAAATTAATTTTACTTTAAAAACACAAATAATTGTGCAATGACTATTAGACAAGGTCTTGGAAAATACCGTCTTTTCATAGACTTATGGAAATATGAGGTTTAATTAGAATAACAAAAGGTAAAAGGTCTTAGTTGAAATATTACAAATTTATTATGCAACATGTAGTAGCCGCCGGATTAGGTAGGGTTATATCAGCACATTATGAAAATTGGTAGGGTAAAATCAGCACATTCCTAAAATTTATAGGGTTATATCAGCACATTAGTAAAAAATGTAGGGTCATATCAGCACATACTATAGAATATAGGGGTTTTAATGATATTTTATTTATTTTGTTGTGTTTAGTCCGGATTGATGATTGGATAACCTTTGGTGTTATGTGTGATTGTTATTTTGTTGTGTTATTCGACTTAGGGTTTTTAATGTTGATAAGTTTTGAAATGAGACCGTGATAAGTGATAATGGTGTTTAATATTAATGATGGTGTCATGATATCAAATTTTATGTTGTATAAGATATTGTTATGATGTTATAATGGTGTATATGATGATGTGGTCGCCTGTTAAGGCCAGCCAACTGCCACACACTTAATATTTATAATATATGCTGATATAGCCCTATAAGTTTTAAGAATGTGCTGATATAATCCTACAAACATTAGGGATGTTTTGATATAACCCAATAAGATTTCATAATATGCTGATATAACCCAATTGTTACGGCGGGGGTCCGGTGACCTATGAGAGTAAAATTGTCCACATAATTCCAGAGTTAGCCCAAAGGGTATTTTGGTCAATTTACATAGAGTCAACGCCGAAAAACTGAGGTCAATGTCGGAAATGAGGTTTGAGGGTTATATTGGTCCTTTCATTAACTATTTAGGGTTATTTTTGTACTGAAAATTATCATAGGGTTATATTGACACTTACTCAAGTACGTATGGTTATATTGGCACTTATTCATGCATTTTATTATTCTAATTAAGCCGTATTTCCATAAGCGTATGAAAAGACTATTTTTCCCCATACTCCACCTTTGAATAAATGTTTCTGTTAGATTAAATCATCGGGTTTAATTAGGATAATGACTCTAGTTAGCTAGTAGTACTAGTCCTCCTCCATGTTAGTAGTGCTACGTAATAAGCATTCAAAGTATGATGAGATTACATGGACAAAGAGGTCTAGATTTCCTTAGCTGTTGATCTTTTTGTTTCTTTTTCGTTACAGCTACTACGGAATCAAATTTAGTTCCTCAAAGAGTTGTTAATTTATTACTAATTTAATCGGCATGATTGAGTGGTTTAGTAATCTCTCGGGAAAAAAACGTTAATTATCTTGACAAAAAAATGGTTTCTCAAGCAATTCAACAAAGTGAAAACTCACATTGATTGTGTGTGTATATTTGTATACTCTCTCCATCCTAAATTAAATTGTACAAAATAAAAAATTTAGTCAAACTAAGAAAACTTTAATTACATATTTAGATAGATATATAAACAATAATATTGTTATATGAGATACTATTAGATTCATCGTAACATGTAGTTTATAAATATTAGATTTTTATGTAGATCGTCTTTCCATATGCTTATGGAAAGATGGGGTTTAATCATAATAAATAAAAAGGTAAAAGGTCTTAGTTGCAATATTAATAATTATTATGTAACATGTAGTAATTATAAAGTTTATAACCTGATTCATGCAACCTGAAAATTTCATCTTCATATCTTCTAATTTACACTTTGAACTTTGGTTTTTTCATAACTTATAGAAAGTGCGTCTTTCAAGATATGGACTCCCGTTGTTATATATATTTACATTAAAATGCATATGTTGGAGATTGTAAAAAATATTCTGTTCAATTTAATCTGCAACATTGGAATTGGGAGTACATAATTATGTACTTCCTCTATCCCCCTGTTATTGTCTTACTCACCTTATATTGTGTTTCTTTATTTATGTTTTACTTTCATTTGGATTTTTTTTTGAAACATAACTAGTCGGCCCTTATATTCTCATCATCACAGATTGGTTCGAAACTCCTAAGCCTATTACACGACGAGCTAGATTGTGGGCATTTATTACCACCGATCTTGGGACCTTGATGATGTGGATTTTAGTAAAAACCATTGCTAACATTATGATATTTCTAAGTAGTCCCTGTAATCCTGGTGGTACATTCGGGAAATTGTTGATGTGATTTAGGCAGACATGTGTTGTACCTCGGTTCCTTGCATCCGCCATAGCTTCATGGATTGCGATGAGTTCAGCTTGCACTCCAGAAAGAGCCTGGATGTTCATTGCTCCATTCCACAAATTTCCCCCTTCGTGCCGGGTTGCCCACCAAGCAGCTGCACCCTTCCCCTCCTGGGACCGGAACGCTGCGTTTGTGTCAATGCATGTCCAACTGGTATAACCTGTGTCCAGATGATTACCTTGTGAGAACCATAATAACGGAATCTCACCGACTAGAGCCCTTCTAGGGTGACTAGATAGAAAAGAAGTGGATGCTTGTTCCAGAATGAGTTGATCGGAATTGGGATCGTCCAATGGCCATGTGCCCTTGTTAAGTCTGACCACCTGCAAATCATTAATTATCCCTTGGACCATGTCAACCCCTACCACCTTTTGAGCAATAGTTGCTCTATTTCGGGCGCACCAGATTGCCCAAATAACGACGCAAGTGAGGTTGATGTCCTCGATCACTGGAGCTAATTTGAACCAAGCAATAAGCCATGCTTTTAGCTTGATTGGATTCCCCTGTTGGAAGTCAAAACCCAATCTTGACATACGCCAGATTCGTCTTGAGAACTCACATTCGAGTATCATATGAGTTGGAGTTTCCCTTTTAGAATGACACAGTTGGCAAATAGACGATACCTCCATATTTCTTTTCCTCAGTGCAGGTCCTGTTGGTGCTGCATTATGGGCAAGTCTCCAAACCAGAAACTTTACCTTCTCTGGGACTGTTGAACTCCACAATCTCTTCCAAAATAGAGGATCTGAATCCTTATTTTCAATAAGAATTGAAGCCGATGGTTTACGTCTGACTTTAGAATTCCAAGATTCATGGTAACCACTCTTGACTGTATATTTTCCAAGCTAATGTTTATCCCAATATTGAAAATCCTTTTGTCCAAAAGTTTGAACTGATAAATGAATCCCTGTGATCTCATTAACTACTTCCTGGCTGAAGAAAAGTCTGAGTAATGGCATCCGCCAACGCTTGGTATTATCAATAAGATCACTTACCTTGAAACCTAGTTGTGGTAGCAGTTGGCTGTCATACCTGATAGGGTTATTGCGGTTTGGGATCCACTCATCCTGGATATTTATGTTGTGTCCATTGATCACCTGCCATTTGAGACCTGTCTTGAGGAGATCTCTTCCCCATAAGATACCCTTCCATCCCCACGTTGCGCCTTGCTTGATTGTAATTTTTAGGAAATCATCATTCAGACAGTACTTATTTAAGAAAAACCTAGAGAAAAAGGATTGCTTATCACTAACTAACTTCCAAGCTAGCTTTCCTAACAGAGCCTGGTTCATCTGTTCCGTAGACCGCATTCGCAGGCCCCCTTTCAATTTAGACTGGCAGACAGATTCCCAAGACTTCCAATGTATCCCTTTCCCATCAATGTCTCCTGCCCAGATAAACCTGGCTAAGTGGCTATCGATTTTTTTTTTACGATAGTTACTGGAATTTGGAATGTACTAAGTGTGTACTGGGTTATTGATGCTAAAACATGCTTGCTTAGAGTAACTCTTCCTATGACGGATAAATCCCCAGTCTTCCATATCGAAGTCTTTGCTTTAACTCTTCGAATAAGCTTATGGAACAAACTAACCTTTGACCCAGCAAAATTCATATCGTGGCCCAAATATTCTGAAAGTCCGTCGTAACTTTTCCTTAGTGCTTGGCCCTGTGTTAGGACTCACTAGTAAAGCAGACTTTTGAAAGTTTACTCGTTGTCCGGAATAAGCAGCAAAAAGATTAATTGTCTGCGCCAATTTGGTCGAACCGGCTTCCGAGATGTTGAAGAATAGGATACAATCATCTGCAAACATAAGATGTGATACAGACTGAACAGAGCGTCCTATCCTGATACCTGGGCAGACTGCTTGAAAAGCCCTAGATGCTATCATTGATGAAAGAGCTTCCTGGCAAAGAATGAAAAGGAAAGGTGAAAGTGGACAACCTTGTATGATTCCCCGTTTAGGCTGGAAGGAGGATGACACAGACCCATTAAACTTTATAGAGTAAGAGAGTGTTGTTACACATTCCATAACCCATCCTATCCATTTCCTGGGAAATCCCATATGTATCATCATCTTCTCCAGGAACTCCCAGGAAACCCGATCATAAGCCTTACTCATATCAATTTTCATGGCTGTCACCGCCTGCTTTCCCGACTTCTTCGTGCGAATAAATTCGATAAGTTTATGTGCGATTAAAGAATTTTCAATGATAGACCTTCCTTGCACAAAAGCCGCTTGATTTCCTGATATGAGAAACCCCATAACTCTTTTAATTCTGTTGGCAATAATCTTCGCAATGATCTTGTAAGTAACATTACAGAGGCTTATCGGTCTCAGGTCTGCTGGTTCTGATGGACATTTGTTCTTTGGTATTAAGACAAGGTGTGTATGATTCCACTCTCTTGGCATAATTGATGTAACAAAAAACCTCTGTACCGCCAATGTGACCTCATCCCCCACCTCTGCCCAATAATGTTGATAAAAACCCGGAGGTAAACCATCAGATCTCGGAGCCTTCCATTTCCCCATTTGAAAGATTGCTGTTTTAATCTCCTGTGGACTTACTGGACATTGTAGCTCTCTCTGTTGGAGATAATCTACCCTTGTAGTTATGAGATTCAGGACATCCTGCACATTTGAATCTCCAAAAGCATCTTGGGGCATAACGGATTCAACGATAAAAACAGAGCTTACACGGTTGTAAACTAATTGTTGAAGGGCATCCGGTTTGGAGATCCATTCCCCCAAGTTATTCTTTAGCTGGGAGATGTAGTTTCTTCCTTTCCTCTTTTGTGACCATTGATGGAATAATTTTGTATTTTTATCACCCTCTAGGTGCCACAATGCCTTTGCTCTTTGTCTCCAATAATCATTCTGCATGGTTAGGAGTACCTCCAGCTCATTTGTTTTACAACGCATGCCATCTGCATCTTTCTGTCGTTGCTTTGCTCCTAGCTGTTCCTTGACCCTCCTTACTATGTATTCCAGTTTTCCCACACTTTCCTTTGCCCAATTGTGCAGCCTTGTTGTGGTTTCCCGTAGCTTCCTATTGAAACCGGATGCACAGCTAATGTCCACTGATGGTGAAGAAGAAACTCCTTGTAAAAGAGTTGTCGTATGTAGGATTGGCCGCCAAACTCGATTGACTAAAACCTTGGTGTGTGGATATCGAACCCAAAAGGATTCAAACCGTCTCGTTGAACACTCATTCCTAGGCCTACTTCTTGGATGTGTGTTGATGGTAAGGAGGTCATGGTCTGATCTCATTATGGTATGATTAATCAGGTCGTGCTTCTGAAACAAATGGAACCACTTACCATTTGCAAAAGCTCGGTCCAGACGCTCCAAGATTAGCTCCCTATCTCCTCTCCATTGGACCAGGTGAACCATTGTCCC
This sequence comes from Rubia yunnanensis, assembly GCA_037428765.1. NCBI lineage: Eukaryota > Viridiplantae > Streptophyta > Magnoliopsida > Gentianales > Rubiaceae > Rubia > Rubia yunnanensis. The sequence goes on along the minus strand of CM075061.1, from coordinate 156,731,932 downwards.
CTGAATCTGAGTTCGCTTAAACTTGCATCCCTTAACAGAACTTTGAGATCCTTCGTATCTTGTGACTGAATTGGCCTTCCACCAAACTTATCCTCCTGATGTAAAACTTGATTAAAATCTCCTGTTAAAAGGACCGGAAGATTGGTATTCTGTAATACCTCATACAGAGAATCCCATACTGGTTTCCTATGGGGTTTATCGGGGTGTCCATACATAAGGATCAACATCCATTCATCGCCCTGAGCGGTAGTAATAATGCAGCATACAAAATTTTGGCAGTTAAGAACTACTGATACTAATATATCTGAGGACTAGGCTATACAGAGCCCACCCTTTGTACCTACCGAGTCCACTCTAATAAATGTGAGTGGTTTTCCGGCACTATATGGATGTACAGCAAGGTCATTTGATATGGTTTTAACATTTTAAAAGTTTTTTTCTAAGTTATAAAAAAATCGTTGCAATGAATATAGACTAAATTGTTTCTTTTGTCCCCAATATATGATCCAATACCATTCTTTGGTCCCCAAGGTCAATATTGCATTTGTTCATCAATCAACAAACTCAAAATGATTTGTTCGGTTCCCAAAATAATTTTCAGGTAAACTGAAGTTATTTTCCGATATAATCATAGGTATTTTTGTCATTTTACTAATTAAAAATATTTTAATTTTCCTTTCCTTTTAAATTTCTTTTAATTTTTTCTTTAACTTTTAAACCATTTTCTTTCGTTGAAACCCTAATCCGCTAGTAAGTCACTCTCGGCCACCGCCACCACTGCCGACCACCGCCTCGTCTTCGAACACAAAGAAAATGACAAGCTCTCCCGACTCCAGCTCAGAATCTTCGACAAAAAGGATGAACTCGAACAGAAAGCCGTGGACAGAGGACCTCGTTGTGGACCTTCAGTTTGCTCTGAATCTTCAATCTCCGGCATCGTGGACAAAAGGCCTCGTCTTCGAACTTGAACAGAGGGCCGCACATGGATCTCCGGCTTAACTCCAACATAGTTAGGGTTTGCAGAGTCGGAGTTCACGACAAAAATGATGGAGTTAGGGATTGCAATTGAGGGTTTAGGGAAAATGATGAAAACAATGAAGTTTGGGATTGCTCCTCTCTAGAAACCCATCTCCAAGGATTGCGATTGAAGATGAGGAAGATAACCACTGATGTTGCCTACCACCACTGCCGCCTACCACCACTGCCGAGCATATGAGGAAGATGACATGGGAGGAAGATGAACGCGTGAAACTCACGCCCTCAAATTTGGGGACCAAATTCTTGTGCGTGTGACTCCACGCATAAGGTTATTTTCTTTTTATTTTTTAAAAATCAAGGGTATAATGGTCATTTTATATATTTTGACCAATTTTACCACTGACTTTACCCGAAAACCATCTTTGGAGACCAAAAAAATCATTTTGCATTTGTTGATTGCTGAATAAACACGACATTGGCCTTTGAGACCAAACAAATTATAAGATGCTATTTAGGGGACCAAAAAAATAATTTAGTCATGAATAAAAATAGACATTAAATCACCCTATTAGAGTATCTCCAGTGTTAAGGGGATTGTGAGTAAAAAAAAAGAGACATTTTCAATATTTTATTAGATGTCAATATGACGTGGATATGATAGTCTTGATTGAGAGGATTTTTGATATTTTGCTATCCAATGCGAGAGCATCAGTTAACTTCACTTTAGTATGAAAGAAATTAGTTTCTACCAAGATTATTAATAATTATTATATATAATATTTTTTCAATTCATTTTAAATAAAATTCAAATTTAATAATTAAAAACTCTCATTTCACTTACAATTTTACTATCCCCTTTTATAAATAAATAATATTAAAATATTAAATATATGCTGAACTAAAATTAAGAAATAGTAATTCAAACTAATTAAATTAATTTAATGTAAATTAGGTTTTACTTTTCCGTTTCTATAATATTATTGATTTTTAGATTATAATTTTAGAAAAATATATTTTAATATTTTAAATCAATATATTATAAATAAATGAATAAAATTTGTTTATATTGTGAATCTAAATAATACACCAAATTGGGATACACATATTACATTTAAATTTGGAATTGTAATATAATTAAAATTTAAAATTCCAAAATTGGAAATTTAAAAAATTGACAGTTTCAATATGAGCGTCTGAATACAGAATGTCTAATAGAGGCGCCCACTCCATGTGTCATCCACGTCAACGACCCCCTAAATTGTCTCTTGCATTGGGGGTGAATTTTAAATTTTCAGACGATGATCAATCCTACATGTCTATCAATGTTTTCCAATGAGAGATTTGCATTGATTAGTTATATCAGTTATAAAATAATATCATCCAACAATTAATCGATATAAAACAAAACTTTATGCTTATTTTGAAGTGAAATAGATAAAGAGTTCAAGAAAAAAATTTAGTTAATGGGCTTTAACAACTTGAAGCCTAGGGACTGCCAGTGTACAAACGGGCGTTAGACAGAGTCTTTTCAATAGTATGTTTGTGCAGTCGAAACTCCAGCCCCCAGAAGCCCAATAGTCAATAACTACTTGATACTCCAATGCTATATTCTGTGATACAATATACTGGTTCGATTTGCTAGATTTGGTCTCCAAGCCTTGGTCCCTTACATTAAAATTATGGATGGTTAAATTACGATACTATGTATTTATTTTAAGAAATATATTTTTTGATAAATAAGAAAAGTTTAGTTGATAGTGGCGTGGTGAATCTGGCGCTAGCACTCTGAGCACACCAAATGCTGAGTAACGGACTCAGGTGCTCAAGAGCACTGATCGCCAACGCAAACCGCAATGTGTTGGTTGTGGTTCGTGGACGGAAGTGGTGCATGGTGGTTCTCCAACTTGAAAGACCGCTAATCTAGATTTACGAGAATCCACATCTAGGTTTAGGAGAAATAGTAGTAGAAATTTTTTAATTAAAAACACTCAACCAAAGACGATTCTTGATGATCCAAGTCAGATCCCGAGTTTGGAACTCCCTCCCAAGTCACTCCGGAAAATTTTAAAACACTTTTTAATCGATTACAACAACCCATTCAATGGGTTGTCTTTAATGGCCCAATATATAACAGCCCATTTAGGGTTTCTCTCCTTAGTCAATTTCAGATCCAAACTCTCCTCTCTCCCTTATACTCTCTCTGCCTTAGTCATTTTTCCCAAAATCTGCTTATCGACTCCTTGTCTTCTACAACACACCGACGTGCCCCCCAACTCCTCTAACACTCTGTGTCGTAACCCCGACTCCACCACCCTACACCACGTCTCCCTGCACCACACCTCAACCACCCTCCACCACCCTCCACCGCTCAGCCTGCCTCCACCACCCTCCGCCGCTCATCCTGCCTCCACCACTCTTCGCCGCTCAGCCTGCCTCCACCCAGTAAGCGCTGCTGGTAAGCACCCCTCCGTCGCGAATTTCTCTCTCACCGTGCGCGCCGCTAGCTCCTTTGCCATCCGCCCACTGAGCCCACCTCCACCCGTTGAGCGTCGCTCCTTCGTCATCCGCTCCTTCGCCCGTTGAGATGCCGCCATCCGCTCGATTGAGCAGTGGCGGAACCAGACCAATATTCTAGGAGGTGTAGTTTAGTACATAAATTTTCCCATTTAATAGAAATTGGTTAAATTGTCATATTACAAAATTAATACTCCTGTCGTCCTAAATGAATTGGCATACTTGACTTTGAGAAGTCAACCGAATCAATTTTCAACAATTAATATCTTTATTTATGTGTATTAAAAAATAAAAATAAAAATAATTAAAGAATACATGTTATGATGGATCCAACAACATAAAACATGATGAGAGAGTCTCATGAAAGACGGTCTTTTCTTAAGATTATGGACAATCCACAGTGGCTTTTACATTAAATGGAATTTTTAAAAAATATATTATTTTTTTAAAGTTAAAACAAGTAATAATACTACTTATATTGGATGTGAAAATATAAAAATTTGGATGTGAAAATATAAAATTTATAATATAAATAATTATTTTCTAAAATTTGTATATAATTTAAAAAATGCAGTCTATAAGGTAAAAAATAAGTGGCATGTCCATAATCTTATGGACAGATCGCCTGTCAGGAGACCTGCTCTAACATGATAGTAGTCTTACATATTATAGAATAATAGAATTTAACGGTCGATGGGAGGCCGTTGTCGTGCCTCTCAAAGATAGTATATATAAGCCCTAATTACGGCTAACTACTAAATAGTAGCTAGTGGTAAGACGAGGTCGTCCACAAGGAAAATGAGATTTTGTCGAGTGTTAATTGTAGTTAAAAAGCACACGAAGATGTCACTCTAAGTGTGTGGTAACAAAGTGGGGGGTTTTGGCTTTGAAAAACACTACGACTACTTTAAATTACTAAATTAAAAAACTATTAGAATGAGCGATGTAAAGACGATCACAAATAGCACAAATAACTTAACTAAGATTATTACGAGTCTTGGGGCAATTGGTTTACTTTTCTAGTCATCCTTTGATCATCGACTAATGATCCTATTTTTATGCATTAATCACATATTGTGGAGAACTTGTCAACACCTTTCGAGTAAAAACATTTCTCACCTCTTCTCGGTTATAGTTAGATTGAGCGACCGGCTCTTCACAATAACCATTACCCTCGGGTCACCCTAGACGATCGGCATCATAGACTTCCTCGAGAATAACAATACACATGGAGACCCAACACAACTACCACAATGTCCTACAAGCGAGAAACAAATAGACACCACAAGTATATCTACTAATAACAACTACGAGGATCGGCCTTTGTGCTAATCAAAGCACAAAATAGGAAAACTTGAATCTCACAAATTCAAACTAGAAATGCTTACCAATTGCTCCCTGTTATTTGGTTATAATTGGATGCCTCTCCATCCTGTTTGTATTCCATATATATAATGATGTTTACAACAGATTTACATGATTATATGATTTGGTTGTTAGGATTCCTCAACAACCTTGACTTGACTCCTAACTACATGCTAACAACCTTGACTAAATCATAGTCACTAACACACCCCCGTAGTTGAAGCAGGAGCAGGGTGGATGCAGAGACTAGACCGAAAATCCAAGAACAATGGAGATGGAAGTCCCTTAGTGAAGATGTCAGCATATTGATGAGCAGATGGAACATGAAGAACTCGGACTTGACCAAGAGCCACTTTTTCACGAACAAAGTGCAAATCTATTTCAACATGTTTGGTGCGTTGATGCTGCACCGGGTTACACGAGAGATAGACCGCGGAGATATTGTCACAATAGACAAGAGTGGCCCGTTGTAGGGAAACACGAAGTTCACACAGTAGATTACGTAGCCAACATGTCTCAGCCACTGCATTGGCGACACCACGATACTCTGCCTCTGCACTGGATCGAGAGATGGTATGCTGGCGCTTGGAAGACCAAGAAATCAGATTGTCGCCAAAATATACACAATACCCGGAAGTTGACCGTCGAGTATCGGGACATCCAGCCCAGTCGGCATCGGAGTAAGCTGTGAGCGCCGAAGTAGATGATGGTTGGAGCTGAAGACCGAATTCAGTAGTGCCTTGAAGATACCGTATAATCCGTTTGAGTGCCTGAAAGTGGGGCTCGCGTGGATCATGCATGAACAAACAGACTTGTTGTACATCATATGCAATATCCGGCCTAGTGAATGTAAGATACTGTAGAGCACCAGCAAGGCAACGGTAAACAGATGGATCAGGTAGTGGTAGTCCAACTCCGGCTGCTAGCTTGGACTTGGTGTCGACAGGTGTTGTGGACGGCTTGCATGTAGTCATCTTGGCGCGAGCAATGATTTCACGTGCATACTGTTGCTGGGATAGGAATAGGCCTGACTGATTCCTTGTAACAGAAACTCCAAGGAAGTAGCTTAAAGGACCAAGATCTGTCATAGCAAATTTTGCGCCAAGCATGGTGGTGAGGCGCCGGAGAAGAGCTGTGGAAGAAGCTGTGAGGATGATGTCGTCGACATAGAGAAGTAGATAGGCAGTCTCACCACCAGAATTAAAGATAAACAGGGAGTGATCACTCTGACTGCTAGTGAACCCAAGCTGGTGAAGATATGCAGCAAAACGTTGATACCAAGCACGTGGTGCCTGTTTCAAACCATAAAGAGACCGACGCAAGAGGCACACATGACCAGGGCGGTGCTTGTCTGAAAACCCAGGTGGTTGGTGCATATAGACTGTTTCCTGCAAGTGGCCATGAAGGAATGCATTCTTCACATCGAACTGGTGAATGGGCCAAGATCGAGACAGAGCAATGCTGAGAATAAGGCGGATGGTGGCCGGTTTCACGACAGGACTGAATGTTTCATCACAATCAACTCCCGCTTGTTGTGACTTGCCGTTGACAACCAAACGAGCCTTATGTCTCTCCAGCGTCCCATCAGATCTGTATTTATGCTTAAATAACCTCATGCAGCGAATAACATTGGCATCAGGTGGCCGTGGAACCAAGTCCCAAGTACCATTTTTAATAAGAGCACTAAATTCATCTTTCATGGCGGCTTGCCAGTTAGGGTCCTGTAGTGCACGGATTGGAGACTTTGGAAGAGGAGAGATAGAAGGAGATGACGCTAGAAGATTGTATTTGGGGTTTGGTTTTTGTATACCCGCTTTGAGGCGGGTGGTCATCGAATGACGAGGGGGTGGCGGTGGAGGAGGTGGTGGTGGAGTTCGGCAAGGTAGAGTGGAGTGAGGTGATGGTGGGTTTGTGCTTGGTGTGGCAGAGACAGACTGATCATGAGTTGGAGATATGTGATGGAATAAGTCGAGTAAAAGAGGAGATGGATCAGTGGATTGGATGTCAGTGTGAGTTGGGGAGGGGAACTCTCGTGATTGGGAAAATGGGAATGTCGTTTCGTCAAACACGACATGTCTAGAGGTGATAACTTGGTGTGAGCCGAGAACCAAGCACCGAGAACCTCTATGATCAGAAGATGGACCGAGGTAGATACATTTGACTGACCGAGGGGCTAGTTTATGAGGGGCTGCGGCGGAAGTGTTTGGGTAACACAAGCAACCAAATATACGGAGATGAGAATATGTCGGATGACGATGGTACAAGGCATAGGTTGGTGTGTTATTCTGTATGGCTTTAGATGGTAGGATATTATGAAGGTATGTAGCCATGTGAAATGCTTAGATCCAAAATCAAGGAGGTAAAGAGGCATGGGTAAATAAAGACCGAGTAATATCATTAAGGGTTCGAAGTGCACGCTCGGCTTTACCATTCTGAGGAGAAGAGTAGGGGCAAGCAAAATGCATTAACATGCCTTTTTGTTCACAGAAAGCTCGAAAATGTTGATTGACAAATTCTCCACCATTATCACACTGAAAAGTTTTGATATTTGTATGGAATTGTGTTTGGACCATGGTGTGAAAAAACGTCAATTTGGAGAATGCTTCAGATTTGTGTTTTAGTGGAAAAATCCAAGTAAAACTGGAAAAATCATCCAAAAAGAGCAGATAATACTTAAAACCACTAGTGCTAGGAATTGGAGAAGTCCAAATATCACTATGAATAATGTCAAATGGTTGAAAAGTAACACTGCTAGAAGGGAAAAATGGAAGACGCCTATGTTTAGCAATTTGACAAGAAGAACAAATGGCCGAACATGTGGCTTTATTAAAAAGAGAATCCCCACGCCTAAGAATATCTAAGACGTGATCACCGGGGTGACCGAGTCGAGCATGCCAGGGTGGTGGTTGGGAGGCGACAAATGCAATGGATGGTGAAATGATAAACGGATATAAATCTCCATGACTATCACATCTCGTTTTGAGTTTCCCCGTGGCGAGATCCTTGACAGAAAAACCAACAGGGTCAAATTCCACACTAACTTTATTATCAGTAGTAAATTTGCGAACATAGATTAGGTTTTTGACAATATCAGGAGTGTGTAAAACGTTGTTTAGGGAGTAGTCTGGGGATGAGTTTAGGGATGCAGAACCTTTACCGACAACGGGAATAGTATTCCCATTTCCAACATAAATAGGTGATAAAGTGCTCGAATTAAAATAGGTACGAAGGGTACCTGAATCTGCAGTCATATGCGATGAAGCCCCGCTGTCCATATACCAATTTTCGGAAGGTGCCTGAAGTGACACAGTACTGAAATTGGGCTGCTGCTGCTGCTGCTGGACATATCCTCCTGGACCGAAATAGGGCTCCTGCTGGACATAAGAAATTGGGCCTGGCCCTGGACCTAAAATGGAAGAAGGAGCCCCAAATTGGCCCTGATCTGATTGCGCTGGAAAAGAGAAGCCGCGATCAGAAGCCTGGCTATCTGCAGCTGGGCGCATCAGCGGAGAAAAACCGGGCGGCGCTGTGGGATACGGGCACGGCGGCGGTGGCGGAGGAGTCCACCTGGCCGGCCAATACTGGGTCGCGGCTGGGAACCACGGCGTGGGATGGGTGGCGCTGCTGGTGGGGAAACGACGGTCGCCGGAGCTACGATCTCGATCGCCGCATCCGCCATTGTAGCGCCGGCCACGGCCGCGGCCACGGCGGTGCTGCCCATAGGAGCTGGCGTTGTTGGAGGGGCCGGTGGGATAGGCCGATCCGGCAGCCATCAGAGCGTGGGTTGGTTCGGTGGCGGTGCGATTCCGGCGAGACTCTTCCCTCGTTAACATGCTTCGGGCCACAGAGAAAGACGGTAGCGGGTTCATTTGACTGATAATGCTACCAACGGTGTCGTAGGCAGGGGACAAGCCGTTGACGAGCTGAAGAACAAGCCGTTGATCGGTGACTGTGCTTTCCACGTCTCCGAGTTGATCGGCCAAGGATTTGAGGTGCTGGCAGTATGCAGAGACAGAAGGGAAGGAGTCCAGCTTGGCGTTGATGAATCGACCCTCAAGATCAGCCGCTCGGGCGTTGATTTGGTTGTTAGGATTCCTCAACAACCTTGACTTGACTCCTAACTACATGCAAACAACCTTGACTAAATCATAGTCACTAACACTCCCAAGAGTATATTTAACCTAGATTAGCTAAATCGATAGCAAAACAACAATAATCCATCGTTAACATAAAATAAAAGATGGAAAATAAATGTGGAACTAGGGTTTCTCGAAGATAATTTTGTGTGGAGTTAATGAGAGAAGAGCCAAAAAAAAAAAAAGGAGGATAAGGCTGGTAAAGGTCGGTGCGCCCCGCACTAAGTCTTCTGTTGGGTTTATCAGAGATTGTGAAATCCCGAATATAATTAGACTAATACACTAAGGCAAAGTCTTGGGAAAGACGGTCTTTCCATAGGTTTATGGAAAGACGGGGTTTGATTAGAATAATAAAAGGTAAAAGGTCTTAGTTGTAATATTAAACTTTTAGTATGCAACATGTAGTAGTTATAAAATTTATAACCCGGTTCATGCAACCCGAAAATTTTATCTTCATTTCTTCTAATTTACACTTTAAACCTTGGTCTTTCCATAACTTATGGAAAGACCGTCTTTCAAGAGACGGACTCATACACTAAACATAACACTGATACAAATTGTGTTAGGTCAATTCAACCACTTAATATCACTCTTACACTAAGAAAAAAAATCAATTATATATTAACACATAACTGGTATAAAAAAAGATTTTCTAACAACAAAATTATAATAATAAATAATTAAAATTAAAATTAAAAATAAGAACAACAGTAGAGGTAAATGTAATTATAAATTAGAGGAACATGGATCACTATTACTTAATGCGAACTTAAATATTTCAATCGTCATTAACCAAGTAATAAATAAGTTTTGGTATTAATTATAATAAATAAATAATATTATTATAACTATATTAATATGCAATGTTATCAAATTAAAGTTAATATTCATCAAAGTTTTGATAAAGATAATATCAAATTAATAATAATGATGAGGAACAAAAACAATTCATAAGAAAAAATATATTTTAAAAACAAATGTATTTAACCATTAAACTCTTGATGTTCAAATCACTTTATACTCTAATTACATATTCACTCATATTTGAAGCATATTACTTGTTTGTTTGGTAAATAAGATATAAAATCACTATGTCCCAATTCACATTCCAATCTTAAACTCAAAATAATTATGCTTAACAATTTATTACAGATATGATAATTTCAATATTGGAAAGATATTGTATAAAAATTCACCTTCAAATTAAGGTAGAATAATATAGTTATATATACCCGATATAATCAATAATCTATAACCTTACTATTAAAATGATTGAATTTTATACCATACATCTACCAAGAAGAAGTTTATTATTAATTTTAAATCAAATTTATTATGCACGAGTAGCACGTAAATCGGCACATATATAAATCTAATCTTGAAAGACAATCACAATAATGTATGTGGTTAAAACTATTTCGTTTTAATTGAGTAATTGAAAAATAGTTTAATCAATAACTTTCCTCAAATTAAAATAAATATTTTCCTAACATAACAAAAATCATGTATTTTGAAGCAATGGGTAATGGGGTAACATAATTTTGGGCCACAGTGTAATTTTTCAAGAATTTATAGAAGTAATCAGTGTTGATTTTTGAGACCCTTCCGTTCACTCATACATACCCAAATTGTAGAGTTGCGATAATATATTATTGAATTGCATTTTGGTTCCGCCAATTTTGTGATTCGACGACTCCAACTTTCTTGAAGAGACCTAAGTGCAAAAAGTGAAAACTTTACTTTTAACTCCCAATTGAAATCCGCTCGAACGTTATGCTACCCTATCAACTATAGGTTACTATAGAACACGTAGTAACGCTTTTCAAAATTTCATCAAAAAAATTTTAATTTTAATTTTTATATTTATGCAAGGATAACAAAATTCGTATATTTTGGACAGAAGGATAATGTCGTAAAACATAATTTTCCAAAAATATGTTAGAGGCTATTTCGTTCACCCATTGTACCTCGAATTTTAAAGACATGATCATCTCTTATTAAATTGCATTTTGGTGTCTTCAATTTTGTGATTCGCTGCCTCGAAATTTCTTCTATGGACCTAATAGTAAAAATTTTAAAGTTAACTTAGAGATCAAATGATACTAGCACCGGCATTGTTTTTCATTTATACCGGTGCTATGTTATGGCGGGGTAATGAATTTTTCGAATTTTCATTCCAAATTTTGTAGGGGTTGTTTAAAATTTTGAAATTTTGGAATTAGCACCGGTATTAATTACATAGGCACTGGTATGTGTATCGTTGCTCAATACTTAGAAAAACTTTCTTAGGTTTTCTCTCGAGTTCAATATTTTTTTTTTAAAACCATTCAAAGTAGCCCTAAGCAGCCAATTTTTGTATATTTAGGCACCGATATGAGCATTTTGGGCACTGGTATTTGTACCGGTGCTCCCTCAATACTTAGAAAACATTTCTTGGGTTTGCTTTCGGGTTCATTTTTTTTAAAAAAAATAAACTATTCAAAGCAGCCCTAAGCAGTTGCATTTTAATTTCTTAGGTACCGGTATAAGCATTTTGGCCACCGGTACCAGTGCTTAACACTTCAAAAAAAGCCCAACTTGGTTTCATCTGAACCGTTGATTGAATCTTAATCGTTAAAATTTGTCTATATAAACAATTCTTAAACCCTAAACCTACCCATTCTCCCATTATCTTGCCTCTCCATCTTCTCCCCCCTCCTTGGCCACCTCTCCCTCTCTGTCGTCGACGTCGATAACGCCACTACGACGCTTTCATTTGCTTCCTGCTCTCCACCGCCGTTTGCTTTCCCTCTCCGCCGCTTCGACACCGCTATTAAAAAATTTGTCTTGGGTTTGCTCTCTGCTTCTATGCCTCTGCCGATGACCAGCCCTAACTGTATCCAGTCGGACCAGCTCCGACTCCATCACCCCGCGGTGCATAAAATTGCCGATTCAGCTTAGATCTGACCTCACCTTCACTGTTTTGGTTCGTTAATTTTATCTAGGGTTTCTGGAAATAAGGGTCTAGTTTCATGAATTGAGAGGTGTTATGTAGTTTCAATTATATGTAATGAAATTCTGGGTTGTGGTATGAATTTTCCAGTTTTTTTACACGAGCTTCTATTTTTTTTTGTGTTTGTTGGTTCTGGGTTTCATATTCCAGCCAGCGAATTTATTCTCACCAGCCGGATTTTTTTAATTGATCGCCTATTTACTAGCACCGGTATTTGATGCATAGGCACCGGTAAATGTACCGGTGCACCGGTAAATGTACCGGTGCTGGAATAGATTCTAGCACCGGTAAATGTACCGGTGCTGGAATAGATTCTAGCACCGGTGTGACTTACCGGTGCCTATGACACTACACTTTTTGCATCGGGTCACTTAGGCATCTGTATGAAAATTCTCAAAATACTGGTGCCTATGGGGTGAAAATACCGGTGCCTATGTGGGGGTTCTCCCAGTAGTGATTGGTGTAGGTTTTACGTATTGTAATGACCCATCTTTGCTCTTTTTCCATGAAACAAAATGAAAAGTCTCCATAAAAAAGATGTAAACCTACCTAAATTTAGCAATCTTCAAACACAAATATGACAAAAGAGATGTTAAATGCTTTGGAAAATACATGCATTTGACGTCTTATCAAACCTCCCCGTACTTAAACCTTTACTAGCCCCCGAGTAATAAGAACAAGCAAAGATGTAGCGTAAGCTAGCGTGCAAAAGTTTTCCCAAAACATCCAACATCATATTTCTAGACTGCCCTAACCCTCAAGAAATAAGAATTTCTCACACTCTCACATCCCAAAGTCTTAGATAATCTAAACAACCATCTTTATAATCAAAGGTGAGGTATAAAATATAAGTGTAAACTAGCCTACTATACCAAAGAAGCCACCAAATAGACAAATCAACAGAAGCATAAAATTTTTCAATTTCTCGCATTTTCTCTCATTTTGCCTAGGTGCCCTCTCGGTTTTCATCCTAGCTTCACACATTTTTTTCAAGGCTCACCCTCACCTTTTTCAGCACCATTTGGCCTCTCATTTTTGCATAGGTTTCCCTTTCTGGTTTTCAACCTATCCGGGCCCTGCAATTTTGCCTAAGTTGCCTCTCGGGTTTTCAACTTAGCGGGGTGTTTTCTATTCTTTTTTTTCAATTTTTTTCATTATAAATGCTCTTAAAAGAGCTACTTGCTACAACAAAACTAACAGTAATCATAAGTATCATCTTATCTCCCTCTCCGCACTTAAATTTTGCATTGTCCTCAATGCAAATAAACATTCTAGAGCATATGTCGAGGAGAGAAAATGAGAAAATGAGAAAATGAAAGAATATTCATGATGAGTAGCAAACACCAAAAACACGCTTAGTAGCACAACTATAAGATCTAATGGACAAACAACCATAACCACAACATACTCTCCCACAACCTCTATTATAAAGGTCCAATAACAACCACTATCATGCACAACAAATCGAATAGAGCATTGAAATCGTAATGGAGGAGAGATATACCTCTTTGGTTTTGAATTGTGTGTTTCAAGTGGTCACGGGCAAATAGGTTCGAGGTGTATTTAGTGGTGATAGGGAATGAACTTAGTACTTTGGAGATGGGGTGTGAGCATTGCGGACCTTGCATGTCTATACGATTCATGAGTTGAACTTCTCCTAGCCCCGGTTGCTCGCCCCTTTTTTGCTCATTTTTCTCCAAAACCAAATTCTTCCTGCAAAACAATCATGCAATCCAAGCGTAATAGTGTTCCAATGAAAAGGAAAAAAAATAAAAGAAGAAAATCAATCATGAGTCCTAATTAAAACAACAAATCTTCACATTCCTTAACAAAAATGACATCACAATTACATCAACGGTCATGAATGACTATCCAGATGAGCAAAACCAAGTTTATTTAATGCCATCGGGATGCCATACTCCCTTCTTTTAAACTTCATTCAAAACATTCTTTTTCTCCTGAATCACCATCCGTGATTCCACCCATTCTTGTCTACGCATGTATTGGTCTCCAACATTGTCTCGCCTTAAACCTCAACTTCGGAGCCAAATGGACTTGTGCACCTCATCCCTTTTCAAGTGGTTTTGGGAACTCTTTGGAGTGAAGGGGGTTTAGATGATGTTTCTTTAACCCCTTTTTCACTCGTTGCAAGTTAATACTAGTGACATTCGCTTATGCAACATTGACCTTGTCCAAACTACTAGAAACTTGCTTAGATGCCTTACTCATTCAATTATCAACTTCAATTATGTTAATCATGTGGCAATGTTCAAATCCATTGTAAGGCTCATGCAAACTTTCAATTATAGTGGCACCATGGCATGACATTTTATCCTTTGGAAGCTTTTTATCCTTGTAGATCTCATAACCTACTTTTTCTTTGTCAAACTCTAATGTCAATATACCACTATGCACGTCGATCTTAGTTCTCTCCATTTTCAGAAATGGTCTCCCTAACAAGATAGGGGCTGCACTCTCATCATGCGACATATCGAGAACATAAAAAATCGGTGGGAAAAACTAGTTTATCCACTTTAACCAACACATCTCGCACTAATCCTTTCGGAATAGCTTGGGAATGATCGGCTAATTGTATGATCACCCTAGTTTCATGCAAAGTCCCTAAGTGAAGAGTCTTGTGGAAAAAGTAGGGAATTACATTAATAGAGGCTCCTAGGTCTATCATTTCCTTTTCAAAAAAATTGTCCCCTATGACACAAAGGATAGTGAACATGTAGGGATCATAACATTTAAGAGGTAGTTTCTTTTGAAAAATAGCCGACACTTATCCGCCTATTTTAATTTTTCCAACATGCTTCAATGCTTTAGTTCTCTTAGGTGTGCATAACTCTTTAAGAAATTCAGCAAACATAGGCACTTGATTGATAGCATCAAAAAGGGGAATGTTTACCTCACATTTGCAGAAAAGCTCAAAAAGGGCTTTATTCTCATCCTTGCAATTCTTTTCTCACAAAGCCGCCGAAAAAGGTGGTGGTGGAAAGATTTTTTTCAATTTCCCACTTCTTCGGTGGTTGAGTGATCACCTCCTCAACCTCTTGGTGTTTCACCATAATGTCCTCTTCGACTTCTTTCTCATACTTAACAACTCGCTCCGGCTCCTTGGTTTCTTTCCCACTCCCAAGGTGATTGAGCTTGCATTTTACCTCTGGTTCAATTCTGGTTGTGAGAGAAGTTTTTCAAAATCCTTAGCCTCCAATCGGACCCGGAAGATGCAATTTGGAAAACTTGAGTTTCCATGTTCTTGAATCTAGCGGAGGTGTGGTCTTCCAAATTTGTGAGCATGGTGGTTATGGCATGCACAAGCTCCTAGTTCTCCGACCTTCATCTCCCTTCTCGGGGGTTAGATGAGCCATCATCCTTCGGGTAGCGTTGTTGTGGTGCCCAATTATACCCTTGATTTCCTTGGTAATAGGATTGTACCCCTTGATGATTTGGTTGAAACCCACCTTGGTTAGCTTGAAAACCACCTTGAGGATTTGATTTCTTGGCTTGCTCATCTCTCCATCGAAAGTTTGGATGATCTCTCCACCATGGATTGTAAGTTTGGAAGTACGAATCATATTTCTTCTCATGAGCTTGTCCTCTTTAGGAACCTTGTCCGCCTTGACCTTGTCCACCTTGGTACCCCATTGCCTTTACTTCTTTAAGCCCTTTATCTTGGATTTGTGGGCATATATCGGTGTGGTGATCCAATGAACAAACCTCACAAACTTTGGCTTGATGCATCCTCCCCTTCATTAGGTCCTTCATCATGGAAGATAAAGCTTATTTTCCAGATGTGGAACCTCTTGCACCCTTGCCCTTTCTCTCACCCCAAATTGTCTTGTTCCATTAGCCATGTCTTCAAACAATGCCATGGTGTCTTTTGGGCTCTTGTTGGCAATCGACCCATTGCAAGCGGCATTGATCATCCTCATATCTTCAACGGATAAACCATCCAAGAAATAGTACACAAGATCTCCTTCCTTGTATGGGTGGTATGGGAAACTCGCTAGTAACCTCTTGAACCTCTCCCTTTATTCGTATAAATATTCACCCGAGTATTGAGAGATGTTGCTTAGCTCCTTCTTTAGTCCCGCCGGCTTTGATGCCGGAAAGGACTTATCTAAAAACTTGCTCTTCATCTCTTTCCATGATGTTATACTCCTTGGGGGGAGGTAGTACAACCAATCTTTGGCCACATCCTTCAAAGAGAAAGGAAACACCCTTAGATTTAAATTGTCCCCTAAAATTCATGATGGCTTCATGTTCATGTTCATGTTCACATAGTGGAACTCGGACAAATGCTTGTTCGCATCCTCCCCGCTCACCCTATGGGAAGATGGTAGACAGTGGATCATTCCAGACCTAAACTCACAAGTGACATTTTCCGGAAGAGGAAGGAATGTGATGCAAATGGGTTGGCTTTCTAGTTTAGAAGCCATGAGCTCCCTCAAGGTTCTAGTATCATCTGCCATAGTTGGTGTAACTACTTTGGGTGATGTTTGGGTGGCTTGGTTAGCAAAACGGGCTAGTCTTCTTGTTCTTTGGAGTGTTCCTAATAGATCGGGGTTGTAGTGCAAGGGTTCTTGTCTATTGGTACGAGTATTGACCATAAACCAAGAACCAAAGAAATACAACCTTATCCCAAGTAACAATCACAAAAGCAAGCAAACGTCACCAAAAAACAAGTAAGAACAAAAACACGCAAAAACTAAACTAACACTTTAATAAAATACGCATTTTCCCCGGCAGCGGCACCAAAATTTGGGAGATCGTCGTCTTGCCTCTCAATTATAGTATTTATAAGCCCAAATTACAGCTAACTACTAAATAGTAGCTAGTGGTAAGATGGGGTTATCCATGAGGAAATGAGGTTTTATCGAGTGTTAAATGTAGTTAAAAAGCACACGAAGATGTCACTCTAAGTGTGTGGGAACAAAGTGGGGGTTTTGGTTTTGAAAAATACTACGACTACTTTAAATTACTAATTTTAAAAAAGATTAGAAAGAGTGATATAAATAAAATCACAAATAGCACAAATAACTTAACTAAGATTATAACGAGTCTTGGGGCAATTAGTTTACATTCCTAGTTATCTTTTGATCATAGACTAATTATCCTATTTTTATGCATTAATCACATATTGTGGAGAACTTGCCAACACCTTTCAAGTGAAAACATTTCTCGCCTCTCCTTGGTTATAGCTAGAGTGAGCGATCAGCGCCATACAATAACCTTTACCCTCGGGTCACCCTAAACGATCGACGTCATAGACTTCCCCGAGAATAGCAATACACATGGAGACCCAACACAACTGCCACAATGTCCTACAAACAAGAAACATATAGATAGCACAAGTAAATCTACTAATAACGACTATGAGGATCGGTCTTCATGCTAATCGTTATTAGTGAGCCACGTTGATAATTAGTCAAACCTATTCAAATTCATCTTAAATCTAAGCAATTTCATCAATCAATAATCATAATTAGTTGTCACACCCAATTATAACCTAACATTGACAAACGATAATCACATCGACAAAAAGTTAAAGTCTTCAGGGTTTGACCAAAAACTTAGCAAATCACTAACCCACAATCTTTAACTCTTTGATCACCCTAGTCTAAATCATGCATTAATCACATAAGAAAGCACAAAACATACATGATAATCGAAGCACAAAATAGGATAAATTGAATCTCACAAATTCATACTAGAAATTCTTACCAATTGCTCCCAATAGTATATTTATCCTAGATATGTTAAACCCATAACAAAACAACAATAATACATGGTTAACATAGAATGAAAGATGGAAAATAAATATGGAACTAGGGTTTCTTGAAGATAATTTTGTGTGGAGTTACTGAGGGGAGAGAGAAGAACCAAAAGAAAAAAGGAGGATAAGGCTGGTCAAAGGTCCGGTGCAACCCGCACTGGGTCTTCTGTTGGGCTTCTACGAGACTGCTACTACCGATGCGGCTCGCACCGTGTCTGCTGCCATTATTCATTTTGGCCACTACGGGTGAACCACTGATTCAATTTGAAAGTTCTTATAGTCGATTTTATAGTGCTCGAGAAGACGAATCCAATGACACCACCCTTGGAGGCCGGTTCTTCTCGGATCATTATAAGAACTTTGTCCAAACTTCAACCTTCTATCTTCTACCACGTTTTAACTCGTGGCCTTCAATATTCTACCATCCTCGCGAATGGCCTTCACTAAACCAATCTGAAATGCTTATGAGAAATCTACAAATTAAGCTTACAAAAAGGAATCTAGACGCTCGTAAGGACCAAAAATCCATTAGAATATAAATAAGTTACAGATTGAAGGATTTAGATAGGAAAAACAAAAACGGTCATCTAAACCCCTTATGATGTAAACCTACCTAAATCTAGCAATCTTCATACAAAAAGATGACAAAAGAGATGTTAAATGCTTTGGAAAATACATGTATTCAACGTCTTATCAGTCGATCAATTTGAATTTTAAAATTCAAACATGTTATTTTTCGTGGGACGGAATGAGTGGTACATAATAAGATAATCTCAATACAAAACAAGTTTGTTTAACAAACAAGTTCTTTCTTGACACTAGGGATTTGGGGAAACTATTTTAATTCATAATTATAATTGAATTAATCATTTGAAAGGACTTTCATTTCAGACCATTTTTATTTTATTTTATTGTTAAGGCATATATTCGGTTGTTTCATTTTGGAGAAAGAGGCCCAACATAACTATTTTTCTTGGAATATTAAGCCCGTTTCTTTCTTTTTAATTTTGAAGAAGCCTTCTTCTTCATAGTTCATACTCTGGTCGTACAACTTCCGGCGACGAGCTTTTCTACTTTTGAAATCTGGAAAGTTTCTAGTGGAAACTTCTTTACATCTCGATCTTTTCCTGGGCAGAATCTATTACTTCGCTTACAAATTTCGCTCAGGCGGTGCACATGAAGAAAATAAACCTACTACTCCTTTAATCGTCGAAATCTAACCAGGGCGGCTGCACCGGCTTGACCCCCTTAGTTCCACCATTGTGGTTGAGATGCCACCATCCACTAGGGTTTCCAGATCTATTTCATTTTTTTCTCGTTTCTTTGTTATACTGATTTGGACTTGTTTTATGTTGTTGCAAACATTTATTTGTTTGTAGTTGTTTGTGTGCATATTTCTTTGTTTTTGGTCAGTGCATTACATATCCCAGACTTTTCTTCACCGTCGGAAACCTAAATTACCAATTAGGCTTCCGACAGCTTTTTTTGGGACCTCGGAAATAGCTTCCGAATTTGGAACCTATTTCGGACCCCGATAGAAGGTGGTTTTTGGAACCACCTTTGATTGAATCGATCAAAGGTAGGACTATAGTCCAATAAAAATGGCTTTAATAGGTCTTTCTCTACTAGTGAAAGATGGATTGACGTGATTGGAAAGGGTCAGTTAGTCGTCATGGGGTGGACATGTGAGGTTTTTGATACCGAGAGATGAGGGTGGTTAGTGGAGGGTGGGGATGGGGTGAGTGGTCACGGGGTCAACGAATCTCGACTTTGGGTGAACTAAGTTGGGAGGTGGTTGGGGGGTTGGTATTTTCAACGAATAACTACAAACATAAAATAAACAAACAAGTAAACTATTTATACTAGGCACTTGGGACTAATTTAGAAACATGGTAGTTCTAATACCTCAATCCTTCATTCATTCACATAAAGACATACAAAAGACCTATCGGTGTGTTCACAACACGTGGTGTGGCCAATGGGATACACTTCCCCATCCTTGTCATGGTGTTTGCGCTCACAACCCTCCATCGACACTACTATCGTAATTAGAGGAGTATAACAAGGTCTGACCGTTGTTGTGGTTCTGTTTCTCCCCCATGATATTACGTCCTGGGCTTCAACGACAAATGCACTAATTCCCAGTGGTCCTCTATACGCGAGGCCTTAGGTTCATAGGAACTTTATCTATGATACTAGAGTTTCAACACAACACCTAGCTTACTGCTATCAACTATCTCTACCCATAACCTATCGGAAAATAGTTAAGTAATCAGCTAAGACTGGTGTGATGGTATGTAGATTAGGGTTACCTCGAATCTTCTGTGCACACACTCATGCAAACTCGTTCCCCTCCGCCCATTCAAACATCCAGGCTTCTCTTCCCAAGGGGGCATCAATAAGTGCACCGTACATGAACATAGCCCAAAGTGTGTGCTCATATGTGGTGTAGTGTTCATGAATTTTTCACATTCAAGAACAATCATAATAATATCATAAACACAAAGATAGGTGGAATTTAAGGGATCTCATAAAGCCTCAAAAGCTACATATGTGCCAAATATGTCCCAAGCTTAGCTAACTACTCTAAAAAGTATAGATCCGTGGAAAATATGGAATTAGATGCCATGGATCTAAGAAAATAAGAAGAAAAGAAAAAGATAAGAAAAAGTGAAGAAGAAGGGAGGAGAAGAAGAACTCTCATCTTCCTTCTCTCTAAACTAGAAAGAGAAACTAATCTACATTCTAGCTTATTTTCTACCTATGGTTTATTAGAAGACTAAGGCTCCTATATATAGTAGTAGGATATTGGGACTCAAAATAGGCCCAAAATAGGCCAAAAGTAGCAAAACCCTAATAACCCTTTCCCTCTACCCACTGAACCTTTCTCGAATAAACTGTTCAAATTCGTGAATCTTCCGGAGCTGAATTACAGTGCGTTGGATAGAGCTCAAAAAGACAAAGATTTAGATATATGGTAGAGGGAATCAGATGAAAATAGAGAGAATTATGGCCAAAACTATCAGCCGCCAAGGTTTCACGGACCGACACAGATGTCATGATCCGTGATGCATTCAAGCACGAGGAGTGGGATCTGGCGCAATTTGTGAACATTCATAGACGTGGGCCATGGGATCTGACGTGGTCCGTGAAGAAGATCCCATGCCACGGTCTGTGAAGATTGTCACGGACCGCGAACAATACACGGTTTTTGCTCAGAGTTTTCCCACGATCCATGAAGGTTTTCACGGACCACGAGTAGCCTATTGTATTTGCTCAGAACTTTTGTCATGGTCCGTGAAGGTTTTCATGGACCGGCTTCATATTTATCCAAATCTTCAATTCTTCATCTCTAAGCTCTACGGTCCGGGGTCTTTGTCACATCCCGATGCCATTGCCCCGTGAAGGTCTTATGCAGGTCTTCACGGATTCTCTCATGTCCCTCATGTAGTGTAGGCCATATGCTTTGTCACAGGCTGTTAGTGCTTTACCATGTGCGGTCCGTGAAGTGCCGTCGGTGCTTCGTTGGCTGAACTTTGTTTGCTTGCTACAGGTGAACCGTTAGTCTGAATTGAGAGTTCTAGTAGTCAATTTTGTAGTACTCGAGAAGAAAAATCCAATGAAACCAATATTTAAGGCTAATTCTTCTTGGATCATTCTCGGACTAAGGCAACACTCCTCAGACCACGATTCACCATTTTCTCCTTTGGCCGTCTTGAACTCCAAAGCCGCCTATATTTGGCTTCAATCTCCTTCTACCAAACATTGATATTCGTGGCCTTCATCTTCTACCATCCTAATGTGAATGGATTTCGCCTCTTCTACCATCCTTGCGAATGGCCTTCAATCTTCTACCGCCCTTGTGAACGGCCTTCACATAGAATGTAACCAAAAAGTACCCTCGAGCTACCTACTGAAGATGATAACAAGGAAGATGAATGAGCCATTGGATACAAGATGTCCATTAGTACCAATTAAGTCTAAAAAATGTGGGATTTAGACAAGAAAACCAAACATGGCCGTCTAAACCCCATGTCACGTAAACACAACTAATACTAGCAATCCACTAACTAGAAGTAACTAAAACCTATGTCAAATGCAATGGTTAAAGCACACAAAATGAAGCATATCAGACTGGTCACACTTAAACCTTTACTCGTTCTCGCGTAAATCAAAACAAGAAAAAGAATCAAACAAAATGTAGCGTGCAAGCATAAGTTAACTGAGGCATTCAACTCATCCCAAGCTACACTGGTTCCCCCCAAGAAGTGAAAATCTTCACAACTCTAACACTCCCCGAAGATCCTAAAGTAACCTATCCACCCGAAATAAAATGTGAAAAAAGGTAAACCAAAAAGATAAGTGTCAAGCTAGATTACTTTACCAAAATGATTCTAAAGCAATCAAAGAGTTGCCTCCAAAAAAATCCACCAAGGAAATCCAAAAGTTATCGACTTGGTTACAACATAGGGATAACGCAAGATTCTCGACCTAGTTACAACAAAAGAGTCCAATGTATCGACAAACTAGTTTCTTGTTTCTTTTTGTTTTCTTTTTTTCTCTCAATTTCTCTCATTTTTCCTAGGAGCCCTTTCGGGTTTTCATCCTAGCTTTATGCCACAAAACGTGCTCACCTCTCACTTTTGCCTAGACTCGTAAGTCTAGCTGGGCCAAGCCTCTCACTTTTACCTAGGTCTCTCGACCTATCCGGGCTTTTCCTAATGTTACCCAAGTTGCCCTTACGGATTTTCAACTTGTCCAGGTTTTAATTTTTTTTTCATTTTTCAAAATGCTCTTAGAAGATATATTAGCTACATAAAAACAACTAAAAATCATAAGTGCTATACAATCCCCTAGACTCCCCACACTTAAATCTTTCATTATCCTCAATGCATATACAAAATCAAAGCACATATGTCGATGGAAAGAAATAGGAAAGCACTTATAAAGAAAAGGAACATTAAAATCTACCCTTAATGGTACAATCATGGAATGTAAAGAACAAACTACCATCACCCTCAATATAATACCCCTAACCTCTAATCAACAAAGATCAATCTAACCACTATCATGCATCACAAATCGAATGAAGAATTGAATCACAATAGAGAGTTACCTGTTAGGTCTCGATGTGTGTGTCTCAAGGGTTTTGAGGGTAGGTGGGTTTTGGGTGGTACTCTGGTGGTGGTAGGGTGGTGGTAGGGGGAAATGGTGATTGGGTGGTGTAGGAAAGTATGTGAGCTTCATGGGCCGTGCACGTCTACACACCCCATGAACTTGGGGTTTGGTTCTCCTTCTTGTCCACCAATTTGAGCATCACAAACGATGTATGTCAACATGGTCCATGAGTTGGACTCCCCGCTTACTCACCTTCATCCAAGAACCATATGCTTCCTACAAAACAAACATGTCTCATATAGTTTTCCTTAGATGACTAAACTTAAAATTTTTAATATAATTATTTTTCCAATTTAAATGTAAGACACAACATGTACATAAAACTTAATCCTAATATTTTAGTTAATAAAATCGCACAAACATGCGATGATACTTCGCTAGTACCAAGAAATAGAATTGATAATTTATTTGGAGAAACAATAGAGTATTGGATAGTATAGTCGATGATACTCTATATTTGGGGAAAATACTCATATGACCCTATATTTTGCTTATATGTGCCAATATGACCTTGCAAGTTCAGAAAGTGCTATTATAACCCCATGTTTTCATTAAAAGTACCGATATAACCTTTTGTCACTATTCCAGTGTTGACTAGGTAGTTTACGACATTGACCAAATATAAAAAGACTAAACTACCTCTAGTCTTAAAAAAATGTAATGACAAAAATATACCTAAGTTCTTCTTTGTCATCTCCATAACCACTGCTGCTCCCACCACTGCTTCGCCACTTCCACCGCCGCCGCCGCCGCCGCCGCCGCCCGATGCCACTGCCCGATACTTCTCCGCTGCTGCCCTAGCACCACCAACCACCACCACCTGTTCTAGCACCACCACCACCTGTCCTAGTCACCAGCCCCATCACCAGCCACCACCTTCACCATCACCATCCACCACTCTCCCCAGCCGCCACCACCACTCATCGCAACCACCACCACCCACCCCAGCACCATCACACCACAACCAAACCCAGCATCACCACCTCCACCACTGCCAGCCACCACCATCACTCTTCCCAGCCACCGCCACCACTCGTTCCAACCACCACCACTACCACCACCCTAGAACGCCGATTGGAAACCCTAGGCCCACCACAGCAATCCCCGCCACTGCGGTCCCAACCACCACCACCACCGTACTCACCACCACTAACCAGCAATCCCCACCACTGCGCTCCCAACCACCACCACCCTAGAAGGCCTACCACCACGACCAACCCTCTATCCCCGCCACCACGCTCCCAACCACCACCACCTTAGAACGCTGATTGGAAACCCTAGGCCCACCACACCAATCCTCACCACCGCGCTCCACCAAAAACAAAAAGAAATCCACAAATAGGAAAACACACCAAAAATAGCAAACTAATCTAATTTTTCAAAAATTGGGTTGCCTCCCAAGAAGCTTTGTATATATAAGGTCATCGGCACGACCCTAATGTTATCCATATAGTGCGGGTTTGTACCCCATCACCTTGGACACCCAAAACTCAAGAGGTGGGGGTAAGAATCTTCCAAGAGGAAGATATAGTAGAGGTGGAGTCAATCTTAGAGGGAATAGATGGTTTGGAAGCTTGGCATATTCAATTAGCATCCCTATGGTTTCCTCCAAGGCTTCCAAAAATATAGGAGTAGGTTCTATAGGTGGAGGTAGGAGTGCAAATAAGTAATATGGAAAATTAAGTATAATCACCTCTTCTTCAACTTCTTCACTCTCAACAAACATTTCCCCATCTCATTTAGACTCATCTACCACAATTTCACAATCAACTAAGAATGGTTCATTTTTGGAATATTGGGTTTCAAGTTAGCTCACCCTATTAATCAAATTAAGCACTTGCCCTTCAATTTTCTCAATGCTTGAGAATAGCTGAGTTCCCAAATCGCTAATCTCGCTAAGCACTTGTGATTGGAGTACTACTCTTGGTCACATTAGCTATAGCTTGCAAAATTTCCACACAATTCAATTTGGGAACCAATCCTAGGGATTGGTTTTGGGGGATTGGGTAAGTTTGTGAAGTCCAACTATCTAACCCAAAGTGTTGGTTTCCCGATGCATCTCCATACCATGAATTTGAGTTACCACTAAACCTATAATTTAGAGAGTCATGGTATGGGTAACAATCTTGATCTCATTGGCCTTGGGAACCAACAACTCCTACCTCTCTCTCATTTTGGCTCATCCAAGAGCAAGACTCCGTAGGGCAGCCGCAATGACACATCCTACAAAATCTCACTCTTTGAGCCATTCTTCTCCCACAGTCACTCAACCTTGGGCAACACTCTATAGGATTATCACAATTACACACTCTACAAAGTGCCCTCAATTTTCACCAAGAACTCAAGAAATACATACTCTGGCAAACAACAAACAAGAAAAATATAAAACAATACTAACTACTCACTAACACGCTATGCTCAACTAATAATTGAACTGAAAAGCATCCCCGGCAACGGTACCAAAATTTGACCCGCCCCGATCTGGGGTCGTTAATACAGTCACAGCAAGCACAATTTAACTAACCCAGGCCAAGGCACTAGTTCTATGGGATGGTCAAAGATAAGATTTATATTCTGCACCTGTTTCTCGCTGCTAGGCTACCAAAGAGTAGTGAGCGGCAAGCTCTGGGTTTGTCCACGGAGATGCTAAGGTTCAAGTAAAAGTAAAACATGGCCTCGTACGGGTTATCAATCCGCATGAGTGAAAGGAATAGCTACTAATGTAAACATGCAAACCTGGTGGGGTTTGGTATTTTCAACTAACAACTACAAGCATGAAATAAACAAACAAGTAAACTATTTATACTAGGCACTTGGGACTAATTTAGCAACTTGGTAGTTTTAATGCTTCAATCCTCGATTCATTAACATATATACATACAAAAGACCTATCAGTGTGTTCACAACACGTGGTGTGGCCGATGGCATACACTTCTCCATCCCAGTCACGGTGGGTGCGCTCGCAACCCTCCATCGATACTGCCATCGTCATTAGGGAAGCACAACAAGGTTCGACCGTTATTGTGGTTATGTTTCTCCCCATGCTATTATGTCCCGGGCTTCAACCATGAATGCACTAATTCCTAGTGGTCCTCTATACGCGTGGTCTTAGGTTTATAGGCACCTTATCTGTGATACTAGGGTTTCAACACAACACCTAGCTTGCTACTATCAACTATCTCTACCCATAACCTATTAGAAAACGATTAAGTAATCAGCTAAGACTGGTGCGATGGTATGCAGATTAGGGTTATCACGAATCTTTCGTGCACACACTCACGCAAACTCATTCCCCTCCACCCATTCAAACACCCATGTTTCTCTTCCCAATGGGGCATTAATAAGTGCACCATACATGAACATAGCCCAAAATGTGTGCCCATATGTGGTGTAGTGTTCATGCATTCGTCACAGTCAAGAAAAATAACAATAATATCATAAACACAAATATGTGTGGAATTTAAGGAATCTCATAAAGCATTAAAAGCTACACATGTGCCAAATATGTTCCAAGCTTAGCTAAATACTCTAAAAAGTATAGATCCTTGGAAAATATGGAATTAGAAGCCATGGATCAAATAAAAGAGAAAGAGAAAGAGAAGAAAGAAGGAGAAGAAGAACTCTCCTCTTCCTTCTCTCTAAACTAGAAAGAGAAACTAACCTACATTATTCTAGCTTCTATTCTACCTAGGGTTTAGTGGAAGACTAAAGCTCCTATATATAGTAGTAAGAGATTGAGCCTAAAAATAGGCTAAAAGTAGCAAAACCCTAGTCACCCTTTCCCTCTAGCCGCTGAACCTTTCTCAAATAAACTGCTCAAATCCGTGAATCTCCTAGAGCTGAATTACAATGCGTTGGATATAGCTCAGAAAGAAGAAGATTTCGATATATGGTAGAGGGAAATCGGATGAAAATTGAGATAAGTCTGTGAAGCATTCAAGTACGGGGCATGGGATATGGCGCAGTTCGTGAACATTCATAGTTGCGAGCAGTGGGATCTGGCGCGGTCCGTGAATCAGGTCTCATGTCACGGGCCGTTGACAGTGCACAGTTTTTGCTCAGAGTTTTCCCACGGTCCGTGAAACGCAAACAGTACACGGTTTTTGCTTAGTGTTTTCCCACAGTTCGTGAAGGTTTTCACGGACCATGAGCAGCCTGTGGTCTTCGTTCAAATTTTTGTCATGGTCCGTGGAGGCTTTCACAGACCGGCTCCATACTTAGCCAAATCTTCAATTCTTCATCTCCAATCCCCACGATCATAGGTCTTTGGCACGACCTGACACCATTGCCTTGTGCAGGTCTCGTGCAGGTCTTCACGGATCATCTCGTGTCCCTCGTGTAGTGTGGGCCATGTGCTTTGTCACGGGCCGCTGGTGCTTACCATGTGCGGTCCGTGAAGTGCCACCGGTGTTTCATCGGCTGAACTTCGTTTGCTTGCTACGGATGACAGTTAGTCAGAATGGGAGTTCTAGTAGCCAATTTTATAGTGCTCAAGAAGACGAATCCAATAGAACCAATCTTGAAGGCTATTTCTTCCTGGATCGTTCTCGGACTAAGGTAACACTCCTCGGATCACGATTCACCATTTTCTCCTTTGGCCGTCTTGAACTTCGAAGCCACCTATCTTTGGCCGTCTTGAACTTCGAAGCCACCTATCTTTGGCTTCAATCTCCTTCTACCATGCATTGATGTTTGTGGTCTTCATCTTCTACCATCCTAATGTGAATGATCTTCGTCTCTTCTACGTCCTTGTGAACGACCTTCACATAGAATGTAACCAAAAAGTACCCACAAGAAACCTACTAAAGATGATCACAATGAAGATCAAGGAGCCTGTGGATACAAGTTGTCCATTAGTACCAATTAAGTCTACAAAATGCGGGATTTAGACAAGAAAACCAAACATGGCCGTGTAAACACCTTGTCACGTAAACTCAACTAATACTAGCAATCCACCAACTAAAAGTAACTAAAAACTATGTCAAATGCAATGGTTAACGCATGCAAAATAAAGCAGATCAGACCATAATAACGAAAGGGGCAAACGACTTCAATAACCCCTGCGCCATCATTCACTTTTGGCTCTTCACTTTATTTTTGAACACTTTTGGCCCCTCAACTAATATAAGTGAGTCATGTCATTTCCGTACGATCAAACCATTAAGTTCAGGTTTTGATGACATTTTTAGGGGGAAATTATCTTTTTCTATTCAACCCTAAAATTCTTTGTAATTAAGAAGAATGTATTTTCGAGCTGTGCGAAATCCATGTTGAGATGTCTTCTCGATCCGTTCAAATGTTGTCAATGATAACGAGATCCGAGTTGAAATTTATTACAAGCCGCATGCACAAATTACCTTGTCAAATTTGACATACTTTTCATTTTAGTCTATTTTAAAAAAATTATCACACATTTTTCTATGATAATATTTAAATCATTTTCATCTATACATTAATTATTTTACTCTCAACATTCAATTCTATCTACGCGACACAATTCACCTTGTTTAAAAAATAACACTTAGAACTATCATACCAAATTGCTTAATTGATTTTTGGATGTCAAACTTTGTAAACTTTGACCATAAATATAAATTAATCCATATATAATAAAAAAGATCATGTGAAATATTTTTAGATTCATTTCAACATCTATTTTCTAAATAACAATTTTTACGCAATGTGATTATAGGCAATTATACATATTTACGGTCAAACACGTTCATTAAAAACCGTAAAAAAGTAAATAGGCAAAATGAAGTGGGACAGAAAGAGTACTTTATAACAATAGTACTAATAATTTTATTGCATAGTTGAATTTCAAAAAATAAACTTAAAATCAATTTGAGAATTAAGTAAAATGTCGAATGCAAACTTGAGTTTGTTAGATAAAATCAAAAGTACAAAACATAAAAATTGCTACACTAAAACTTAAAGAAATGAAGTAACTTGAAATTAAATTGAACTCAGGAGCCAAGATCACTGCGAGGAGTCTTCTTCTTTCAAAACTAATGTTCCGGGTCAAAAATAAAGCAATAACAAATCCTCTGGCAACTGAAAAGTAAGCGTGAAGCAATGTGGCCCCACAAACAGTCAAAAAGGCTGACTGAACTCTAAAGTTGATAGAGCACGCAGAACGACACACCTACGCCTCTCAAACATCGATTTCAATAGCCCCCGGAGGCGGCGGATGACAGCGACGACTGCAGCTGCAGCAGGTGGCGATAGCAGTCCGCCGCCGTCGGCCTCTGCTCCGGGTTGTGCTCCAGACACCTGTTCTGGAGCTCTCTCAGCAGCTTCGGAACCCCCACCAGCCCGCAGCTCTTTATCAGCTGCCCGACTCCCCACACATCCACCTTCACCCCGTGCAAGCCCCGCCCCATCTCCGGCGCGTGCCTCCCGCTCGCCGCCGCAGCGCCGCCGTGAGGGTATATCTGCGGCGCACCCACCGCCTCGTCGAACCCGGTGACCACCCACTCGCTCTCAACATCGTTCCTCTTCCACACCTTCTCCCACCCCAGGTCTCTGTGCATGAAGGAGAGATCGTGGAGCGCGACCAATGCTTTCGTCACTTGCTTCAGAGCTTCAACTAACTGGTCGCAGTTCGAAGGCTTGGTTCTGCATCCTCTGGGCTTGAACAAGATTCCGAGGTCTTTCTCCGTCGACCGGACGATGAACTCCGCGTGCGGGACCCTCTGGTCGAGAAAGTCGTAGATTTCCTTCACCGCTGTCCATTTCCGTTTGCTGGAGAAGTATCTGATCGTGGCGTGAGGGGTCATTTCCAGAATGTTCCCGCCCCCGAGATCGATCCTTTCGAAGTCGCTGTAATGTCCAGAAACGGCGGCGGAGTTTAGGCAGCGGTCGGCTAAAAGGGCGAGAATGCCGGCAATGCGCCAGCAAGGTACTAGGGCTTTTAATCTCTCCGTCGGGTTTGAGAGATCTACGGTGTAGAGATCTGTCCGGATAATCCGGTCCTGTGATCGGGAAATGGCGCAGAATGTCACGTTGTAGCCGACAGCGTAGTAACCTAAAACGTACGGTAGGTCGGTGTAAGTCCACAGTAGCTTCTCCACGATCGAGGATGAAGGATCTTCATCGTCATCGGCGTGATCTTCTCTGAGCCGATGGATTTCTTCGCCTCTCCACAAGCAGAAGCCACGTAAAAACGCGGAGACGTTAGGCCACTCGTCCTGAATCCCTTCCGCCATCGGAGACGATCCTTTTCGAACGAACACCATTTCCACGCAGCAGAACTTGGAGACTATCCGGTTCACGCAGTCGTCCCACAGGCCGATGAAGGAGTCCCGGCCGGCGGCGGTTGCACTGGTGAGGCTAGGGTTTTGCCGCATGATGGGGGATATGATGTCGTACATCATGGCTCTGCAGTCCAGGATTAGCTCGGTGGAGGTGCAGAAGAAGAGCTCCTTTCCTTGGGGGAGGTCTTTGTAGACGTCTTTTCTTAGCGGGAAGCGGAGATCCTCCGGCGGTGGCTCTTGCAGGTGCCACGAGAGCTCGAACAGGCTCGGCAATGTCGGCGGTGGGGCTCGGAGGCATCCTACGTAGTAATCGGTTGGGTCCTGAAACTCCAATGTAGGTATAGCTGCAACAACAAAACTCCTTCAATGTCATTACAGTGTTTTGCACTGAAACATTAGGAGTTAAAAGCATTCTAGATTTGACGAGAACGAAGATTTCCATTCACTCATGTTAACTTCCAATCTTCTCTTTTAACATTATACGTATTTACATTAAAAAAACCCTCTTGTCATGCCGCCTACGGATTAAATCAATCATAAAAAAGTTCATCCCGATATCTTTTGTGGCAGATTATAAAAATTTATATTTCATGATGGAAGGAGTATTTTGAAAGACTTCCAAAATTATATCAATCTTGTTTCATTAAATGAAAACAAATACTCCCTCCGTTTCTTTGATAGCGGCACAATTTCTAATTTGAGATGTTTCTTTTATATTGACACTTTCTATTTATGACAAATTTAAGGTTATTACATCCACTCATTTTACTTTTTCTTCTTTCAATTCAATTTTATCCACTCATTTAGTATCTCCTAAATTCTAACACAAAAAATGATGTGCCACCATCAGAGGAACAGAGGGATAGTATCAAATCTCCTAGTATTAATTTTAGTTATAAAATGACCGTGTTTATCTGTCAGAATCTAAAACAAGACTTTGATATTTATATTTAATTGAACTATACTAGAAACAAAACACAAATGCAACATGTTTGGAAAACAAAGAAGTGTACTAAGTTTTTCTAAATTACTATGAACGTTCATTGTATATTATTTTTGTATTTGTAATTTCTATAATAAGATCAATAAAATGGTAAGTCTCGGGAATGTGGCATTTCTATAAGATTATGGACGGTCCACAAAAACTTTTACCTTTAATTGTAATTTTTTATAAAATTTAAATACTGTGTTTAATAACTTAAAACAGGTAATAATATATATTTGAAGGTGAAAATACAAAAAGAATCCGTCTCTTGAAAGACGATCTTTCCATAAGTCATGGAAAGACCAATATTTAAAGTGTGAATTAAAGAAATGAAGATAAAATTTTTGGGTTGCATGAACCGGACTATAAATTTTATAACTACTACATGTTGCATACTAAATTCTTAATATTGCAACTGAGACTTTTTACCTTTTATTATTCTTATTAAACTTTATCTTCCCATAAGCCTATAGAAATACCTTCTTTCCCCAAGACTTTGCCATACAAAAACATATGATATAAAAATATATTTTTCAAAATTATAAATTTTGTACGTATAACAAATGCAATGTATAAGGTAAAAAATAAGTGGTATATCCATAACGTTGTGGACAAACAGTATCAAAAGAACCACTCTCAATAAAATTATATTAATGTCCACAGAAGAATGCACAATTTTACAATTTAAATTATACAAAACATCCTTAGAAATTACGTTGTACCCAAAGTAGTTTGCCATCAACCAATGTATATCCATTATTTGACTTATAACAATTAAATTTTAAAAAAATTGATCCCTAATATCTCACTATGAATAATTAAGATTTGTGAAAACCTAATATTTTGAGATATGCAATATAAAGAACTTACAATGCATCACATGGCAACTCTCTCCCTCTCTCGTATACATACATACATATACATACATATACATATACATACATATATACATACATATATATAAATATATATATACATACATACATATACATATATATATACATATATACATCTATATATACAGTATATATATCTATGAGATTTTTATCAAATAAATAGTTGCTTTGAACTTTAGGTCATGGTTGGAAATTCATACACTCTCAACCAATTAACTAGTTTTATTGTTAAAAAAACAATTAATTAAGCAGGATGAAACAATTTTACACTCACCGGCATAGAACCATCATCAGAAGATTTCAACGAACAAGTAAAACACAAAAATTGATGTGAAAAATAGAGTAATGGTATTACTAGTTAGCCTTAAAATGTGATCATGGTGAATGCCTGAAACAGTAGGAGCAGGAACCAAAGATTATGTCCCCCAAATAAAAAGAAACCAAAGATAATGAAAAAGGACTAACATCTGAGAGAGGAGGATGGTTCGGCAGCTGAAGGAAGCTGGGGTCTATCAATGGAACCTGGATTCGTGAATTCAAGGATTATAATAATGTTTGACCAGTACAGGTAGGAGAATAAATATTTCATGAAGTACACAACTGAAAATATAATAAAATAAAATACTAATATCAACCTGAAGTAGCTGTAGCTGGAACTGGAGCAGAGAGAGATTTCCTTCTGCCAAAGACTTTGACTTGCTGGCCAGGGAGGAATCTATCAACAGACAGCCCTCTGAGGGGTCCATCCTCAAATGCTTCTATTGTGCAGGCAGCCATGGAAGCATCCAGGAAAGCCAGTTCATCTGCATTCAAGAAGCTTGAGCTTTGAAGCTTCACCCGCCCTCTGTGATGCTCGCCTTCTTCAGCCCACAAGCTCACGGATTCCTCCCATGTCATTCTTATTCTCCCGATTCTTCGAACTTCCCGTTGAAACAACGTGGAATCTGATGATGTCTCAAACCCTAGAACCCCTCCTCTTCCTCCATGGGTGATTAGTCCCTCACCTCCGGAACCGCCGCTCGCCATCACTAACTGTTTCCCCCTCCCTGAATGCAATGGTTAGGGTTCTAGAGTAAACCATTGGAGTAAATACGCGGTAACAACTGTAAAAAAAAGCTATCGTAATCCATTACATACCGGAGGGAGACACATTTTCATCTTCCCGGTAAAGGGCAAGATGTTGCAGTGGCCTCGCGGGCTGGAGCATTGGCCGGAGATCTTCTCCGGCGGCGGTGGGCACACCTCGGCTGTGAGGAGTTCTGATCCTCGACCCCATGAATTGAGACAGCTCTTCGAACACCTCTTCGTCGAAAGAAGCAGGCAATCTATGGAGCTTTCTTTCATAAGGAGAGAGTCTGAAATAGCTCTTGCCAACTTGGTCTCTCTCCCCACCTCTCTCCCACTCATAAACCTTTCTGAATTCACCCAACATGTTGTCCCACTTGGTTCCCGCGGTCTTGGCGTCCCGGTTAACCCCGTGCCGGTTAAGAAACTCGGCGACCTCTCTGTCTTTATCAGCCCTAGTCTTCCCCCTCGCGGGAGTTACTCCCGGGTCGGGTTCTGACCCACCCGACCCGCCTCCTCCCTGGTACTGGACCCGCCATGCTCTTGCCAGCCACAGCATCTCGTTGGGCTTCCACACGGGGCTCACGTACTTGCCCTTCCGCGACTGCTGCTGGTGGAGCTCGGGGTTGGCGGCGGTCTCCTGGGTTGAGGCGGCGGAGTGCGACGGCCGGGGAGAGTGAGAAGGAGAAGAAGCGGTTTCTGAGGACGAAGCGGCGGCGGCGGAAGAGAGATGCGGGTCCGCCATCATTTGAACTGGCGGAGATGCGGCGGCGGCGGCGGCGGTAGTGGTGGTGGAGGGGGAGAGCTTCCATTGTGCAGCTGTGTATCTCGGCCTCTTGGTGGTCGCAGCTGCCAAGGTTGTCCTAACATACAGAGGGGAAGAAATGAAAGGCTGCGATTGCTGTTGGGGGATATTACTACAAGGGGTTTGTTGTTGTCGGGTTTGCGGGTCTTGATCGTGATCATCCGGGTCGTGATCGTGTTGCTTGGAAGAATCTCCTTTACTGTCGCTCATCTTGTGGGCCCTAAAAAAGTCGTAGGATTATGGTATAGAAAGAAAGAGAAGAAAGGCTTGGCATACTGTTTGGTGCTATATAGTTGGAGTTGGAGTTGGATTTGGCGAGGAGGACGAAAGGGAACGAAAAAGAGAGAAATCTTTAGTTCTGATAATTGGGCGAGTGCGAAAATGGCCAAACCAAACGTACAGATTAGAGCATTACAAGGAGGAGGAAAAAGTCGAGGTGGTTTTAGTGTTGTGGAACCTGCTGTGACAAGGACCTATCAGTGAAGCGCGCGGCTTTGTGCTGCAGAAAACGGTGTCGTCCATATCTTAAAGATTCCATGCATCATTTCATTCAGCTAATGATTGTACTCTGAAACACGGGGCTCCAAACTACGCTGCTAAACTGCGCACCATATGCTTCTTCGAGTTCCTTTGGATGTTTGTTAAAAACGGGGGAGCAGAGCTCAGCTGCCATGGATGCTGCCAGCTGGCACCCTGTGTGAAGGGAAGAAGCGTTAATGGATTTGCAGGCTTGTGACCAATAATGCGTGTTTTAGTGCTTCCCACCAAATTAATTTGCAGGCTTAAGGTGGTGGAAATGGAATTGACTCGCTAGTACGTACGGATGCGACAATGCCACTATTCAGCAATTAAATTGGGTGTGCTGTTGTGATCGTCGGCTTGCTATATCAGCCTCGATCTTTCATTTCGGTGGAGGGGAAGAAAAGGAAGTGGCCATTGGCTTATTTTAAGTTGCTGGACTCTTTCTTCATTGCCTATAGTTTCATGTTATTGGCATAGTCAGAATCACCAGGGTTACAGGTTTTTATTATAAAATTAATGGGTATCCATGAAATGTTTGATCTCAAATTAGGTTGAATGTGAGTTTGATATTGAATTTAGTCGGCATTTATCAATGTAACACACTTTGCCACGTGCATCGATCAATGTAAAACTCTCAACGCACCCCTTGAATGCACCACTATTATTATTGTGTAAATGTGAACATCAATGTGTTGCATGTCAAACTGAGTCAACCGGTACGTTTACTGGACCAACCAGATCAACTTCAAACTCCGACATAATGTCAGAGGCATGAATTTTTATAATAATATAAAATTGGTACTATAGTCTTATATATGACAAATGATCTGGAAGACGCTCCAACTATTGTCATTTGACCCTTTTAGCTCCTCATTTTTTTAGTTCAAGTGTTGAATTGTACCCTTCCATCCGGTCAAAACTTTGGTAAAAAATGTCAATTTTAAGGGCAAATTAGCAAATTAGCAATTTCTCATTTTTCTTTTTCTTTCTCCTTTCCTCTTGTTGGTATGCCTTGAATACTGTAATAGCCGCTTCTGCGACCCTGCCTGGGGGTCCGGGGGGCGGCAGTCGCCCCCGGGAAACAAACGGGGGTCTCGCTGCCCAGTCAGCGAGTCGGGGGGTCCAGGGGGGCGGAGCACACCCTGGCCTGGGGGTCTGGGGGGCGGAGTCGCCCCCGGTCCGACGGTATAGATCGTCTCTTTATTGGACTGATGTTGATTTGGGCCGAATTGTGTTTTTGGCCCAATTTGTTAGGGTTTAGTGGAGACATCATATAAAGTGTCTCTCTTCTCTCTGTAAACATTAATTCTGATATAGTGAATCCGTCTCCCGTGGATGTAGCCAAATTTGGTGAACCACGTAAATCTTGTGTCTTGTTATTTTCGTTCATATTTTCTATTTTTTCTCCATTCCGCACAACAAACTGGTATCAGAGTAGTTTCTTTTTCCAGCGATATCCGTAGTGGGTATATCGGATTCTGGGCTCATCAGATCGGGGCTGATCGGGGAGAAAGATGTCTGGGTTGAACGTGAAGATCGACAAGTTTACTGGGAGAAACAGTTTCAGTTTATGGCAGATCAAGATGCGAGCTTTGCTGAAACAGCAAGGTTTGTGGACTCCGCTGACGAAGGATTTCGCGAGCAGTTCTGGCGATGTTGTGAGTTTGGAAGAAAAGGCACACTCGACGATTATGCTGTGTCTCGCGGATGAAATCATCACTGAGGTCTCAGATCAGGAGACTGCTGCACAACTGTGGCTGAAGTTGGAGAGTTTGTATATGACGAAATCTCTAACCAACAAGTTGCTTCTGAAACAACGCCTCTTCGGTCTCCGAATGCAGGAAGGTACACAACTCAGAGACCATCTAGAGCAATTGAATACTTTGTTATTAGAATTGCGAAATATAGATGTGAAAATTGAAGATGAAGATGCTGCTTTGATTTTGCTAGTTTCTTTACCACTTTCGTATGAGAATTTTGTTCAGTCATTTATTGTTGGTAAAGATTCTGTGTCTCTGGAGGAAGTAAGATCCTCTCTCCATAGTAGAGAGTTGCGACATAAGGCAAACAGTACAGGTACAGAAAGTCAGGCCACTGGCTTGTTTGCTAGTGACGGAAACACAAAAGGCAAGGAAACCGGCAATAAGAAGAAGGGCAAGAAGTCATCTTCAAAGGGTCCCAAAGCCAATGATGTTTGTAACTACTGTAAGGAGAAGGGGCATTGGAAAAAGGAGTGTCCGAAGAAGGCTAGTAAATCTGGGAGTACATCTGGTACTGCTGCTGTGGCTGAAGGGGATTTCAGTTCTGAAGATGATTTTGCTCTAGCTGTTACTGGGCAAAATAATCATTGTAATGCGTGGTTTCTTGATTCTGGGGCATCTTACCATATATGCCCAAGGAGAGATTATTTCTCAACTTATGAGCAAGCTGAGGGCATCATTACTACGGCAAATGATGTTGCGTGCAAGGTAGTTGGGATTGGTTCAATCAAGATCAGGACGCATGATGGTAGTTTCTGTATTTTGAACGATGTCAGGCATGTTCCATCGATGACAAAGAATCTGATTTCTCTTCCTACGTTGGATAGAAAGGGTTTCGTCTACTCAGGGAGTAATGGAGTTCTGTGTGTCTGCAAAGGTTCTAGGCTGGTTCTGAAAGGTGTTCTGCATGGTACTTTGTATTTTCTACAAGGTTCCACGGTTATGGATGCTGTTAATGTTGCATCTTCGGAGGTTCACCAGGATGATATGACTAAGTTATGGCATATGAGGCTTGGTCACATGGGTGAAAGAGGGATGCAGATTCTGTCGAAGTATGATCTTCTTGGTGGCCACAAGATCAAGCGCTTGGACTTCTGTGAGCATTGCGTTTTTGGGAAGCATCACCGCAGCAAGTTTCCTAAGGCGATTCATAGAACAAAGGGCACATTGGATTACATCCATTCTGATTGTTGGGGACCTTCCCGAGTTGAGTCACTGGGAGGTCACAGGTACTTTGTTTCTCTGATTGATGATTACTCAAGGATGACTTGGGTTATCATGATGAAACATAAGAGTGAAGCTTTCTCGAAGTTCAAGGAGTGGAAAGCTTTGGTGGAGAATCAGACCGGGAAGAAGATCAAGAGGCTTCGAACTGATAATGGGCTGGAATTCTGCTCGTCTGAGTTTGATCATTTTTGTAGGGATGAAGGGATTTCTCGTCATCATACAGTCAGGAATACGCCACAGCAGAATGGCGTAGCTAAGCGGATGAATCAGACATTGCTGGCGAGAGCGAGGTGCATGCTCTCTAATGCTGGTTTAGAAACGAGATTCTGGGCAGAGGCGGTGAGTACAGCTTGTTACCTGATCAACCGCGGGCCTCACACGGGTATAGAGTGCAAAATACCTATGGAGTTGTGGTCAGGTAAAGTTGTTGATTACTCCAAGTTAAAAGTTTTTGGTTGTACATCTTATTATCATGTTAGTGATGGTAAGTTAGAGCCCCGAGCCAAGAAGGGTGTCTTTGTGGGTTATGGAGATGGAGTTAAAGGCTCTAGGATATGGTCTCCATCTGAGAAGAGGGTTATTCTGAGCAGGGATGTTGTCTTTGATGAAAATTCTTTGCTTAGATCTATGGTGAAACCCACAGTTATGCCAGAAACTAGTGGAGTTGATAAACAGGTGGCGCTTGAAGTCACTCAAGGTGAAAATAGATTGGAACAATTTGAGGTGGATCAAGAGCCACAGACAGAATCTGAGATACCGAAATCTCCACCACCGGATCCTCAACCATCAGGAGCTACAGTCCGCAGTTTAGCTCATGACCGACCCAGGAGGGTTGGAGTTGGGGCACCAAAGAGATATGGGTTTGAGGATATGGTGGGTTATGCACTGTCAGTTGCCGAGGAAGTGGATACTCAAGAGCCATCAACCTTCAGAGAGGCTACTTCATGTACTGATGCTGATAAATGGCTTGCTGCAATGGGAGATGAGATGGAGTCTCTTCAGAAGAATCAGACATGGGAATTGGTCAAACAGCCTCAAGGGAGAAAGGTAATCAGTTGCAAATGGGTTTTCAAGAAGAATGAAGGAATATCACCTGCAGAGGGAGTCAAGTACAAGGCAAGAGTTGTTGCAAGAGGTTTCAATCAAAGGGAGGGGGTAGACTATAATGAGATTTTCTCACCAGTGGTCAGACACACTTCCATCAGAGTATTGCTAGCCTTGGTGACACATCAGGATTTGGAGCTCGAGCAACTTGATGTGAAGACCGCTTTTCTACATGGAGAGTTGGAGGAAGAGTTGTACATGACTCAGCCAGATGGTTTCCAGGTTCCTGGCAAGGAAAAGTATGTTTGCAAGTTGAAGAAGTCTTTGTATGGACTTAAGCAGTCTCCGAGGCAGTGGTACAAGAAGTTTGACAGTTACATGCTTCAGCTGGGATATACGAGGTGTGCTTATGACTGTTGTGTCTACTACAGCAGGTTGAGAGATGGGTTATTCATCTATCTGGTGCTTTATGTAGATGACATGCTGGTAGCCGCAAAGAGTAAGCACGAGGTTCAGAAGTTGAAAAGACTTCTTAGTGCTGAGTTTGAGATGAAGGATCTAGGTGCAGCTCGGAAGATACTAGGAATGGAGATTCTTAGGGATCGAAGTCA
The DNA here is from genome assembly GCA_037428765.1 of Rubia yunnanensis. Lineage (NCBI taxonomy): Eukaryota > Viridiplantae > Streptophyta > Magnoliopsida > Gentianales > Rubiaceae > Rubia > Rubia yunnanensis. The sequence goes on along the minus strand of CM075061.1, from coordinate 156,692,816 downwards.
GCGGAAGCTTTTCTTGTCACAGAAAGGCTACATTCAGAAAGTGTTGGCTAGGTTTGGCATGTCTACAGCCAAGCCTATAGACACTCCTAGTGCTGCAAATATTCATCTCACCACTATGTTTGCTCCTCAGTCAGACGAGGAGAAGGAGTATATGTCTCGGGTTCCTTATGCTAGCGCGGTGGGGAGCTTGATGTATGCTATGGTTTGCACGAGGCCAGATTTAGCACAGGCAGTCAGTGTTGTGAGCAGGTTCATGGGGCAACCGGGAAAGGAACATTGGCAAGCTGTGAAGAGGATTTTCAGGTATCTTAGAGGTACGTCTGATGTGGGTCTCATTTATGGAGGTGATACCGAGTGCTTAGTTACAGGCTACTCTGATTCTGATTATGCTGGTGATGTTGACACGAGGAGATCGATGACTGGTTATGTATTCACTTTGGGAGGTTCTGTGGTTAGTTGGAAGGCGACTTTGCAACCTACAGTGACGTTGTCTACTACGGAAGCAGAGTACATGGCTTTGACAGAGGCTGAAAAGGAGGGAATATGGCTGAAAGGGCTAGTTAGTGATCTTGGTCTACATCATGATCAGGCTACTGTGTACTGTGACAGCTTGAGTGCAATCTGCCTAGCCAAGGATCAGGTCCATCATGAGAGGACCAAGCATATTGATGTCAGATATCATTTCTTGAGGAGTGAGAGGAGAATCAGGGTGAAGAAAGTGGGAACTGCTGACAACCCCGCTGATATGTTCACCAAATCTGTTCCACATAGCAAGTTTCAACATTGTTTGGACTTGCTGAACATCAGAGCTGATTAGGTGCTCTATGGGCAGTCCCGGGAGTGGAGGGCGAAGTCTACTCATCTGGCACTGTAATGGTGCATCTGGAGTTTTCTACTTTGAGGATTCAAGTCAAGGTGGAGATTTGTTGGTATGCCTTGAATACTGTAATAGCTGCTTCTGCGACCCTGCCTAGGGGTCCGGGGGGGCGGCAGTCGCCCCCGGGAAACAAACGGGGGTCTCGCTGCCCAGTCAGCGAGTCGGGGGGTCCAGGGGGGCGGAGCGCACCCTGGCCTGGGGGTCCGGGGGGCGGAGTCGCCCCCGGTCTGACGGTATAGCTTGTCTCTTTATTGGACTGATGTTGATTTGGGCCGAATTGTGTTTTTGGCCCAGTTTGTTAGGGTTTAGTGGAGACATCATATAAAGTGTCTCTCTTCTCTCTGTAAACATTAATTCTGATATAGTGAATCCGTCTCCCGTGGATGTAGCCAAATTTGGTGAACCACGTAAATCTTGTGTCTTGTTATTTTCGTTCATATTTTCTATTTTTTCTCCATTCCGCACAACACCTCCTTTTCTTGTCCCCTCTTTCTCCTTTGCTTCCTTTCTCCGGTGCCAATCCATTAGACCCTTCCTCGTCATCCCTGAGACCCTATTTCCTTACACGTAAGTCAAATGACCCGACCCGGTTTCAAAAACCCTAGTTACATTCGACCTGTTTCCTCCTTCGCGAGTCAGACAACCCAACTGAACAAGCCGACTCTGGTGTTCGTTTGCTCCCTAGAAAAAACATGAACATACCGACGTCGCGTCTCCTAAGCTACCGAAAAAATGCGTTGAATACCCCAGTTGATCAAACTTTGAGGGGAAAAGGGAACCCAACAAAAACACGACTAATTGCTTCGTGGTTGAGCAAAATCCGAGCAGATCTGATCAAAGAATTTTCCAAAACCATGGCCAGGAGAAATCACCGGACCCATGTTGAAGCCTAGAAAACGGACGGGAGAAGTCACCGGATCCGTTCTAGTTCACCTCTCAAACGCGAGCCAAAGAAAGCCAAAATTCGAGTAAATCCATCTTCGAAATAGGAGAAAACATAACGAAGCAATAAACCAAACAATGAACCCAGATTTCTGGCGACCCTATGCTACTAACCGCCAGAAAATCGCGTTTATTGAATATGTGGTAGCGGCGGCTCTGCTCCAGAAGAGAAGGAGAAAAGGAGAAAAAGGACAAAACAAGAAAAGAAAAGGAGGAAAGGAGGAAAGGAGGAAAGGAGATTTTTTTTTAATTGCACCCTAAGGTGGGGGGATATATATTAGGTTCCCCAAACCTATGTAGAACCAAAAGAAGTACAAAGATGTTTGGGATATTACATCGGTAGGCAACCTCATTGCCTTCAAAATAATAAACTAATAGTAGTGGCCTGGCGGATGAAATCTGAAGGGAGTAAAGCTTGCTGGGTCGAGATCCGATGATGTACTTGAGGGGTGGTGTGCTCGAGGGGTGGTGTGCTCGAGGTGTCGAGTGCCTTAGTTCTCGAGGGATGGTGTGCTCGTGTTCGAGGGGTCCATAGTTGTCGAGTGCCTTAGTTCTCGATGGGTGGTGTGCTCGTGTTTGAGGGCTCCATAGTTCAAGGGCTTCAAGATTCGAGGGCTCCATGGTGTCAGGACTCCATGGGTCGTGGTCTTTCGGTCGGATGCTCAAAGCTGCAGTCTCGAGTTCTCGAAGCTCCAATATCGAGTGCGTCAGTCTCGAGTTCTCGATGCTCCAGTCTCGAGTGCTCGATGTTCCAGTCTCGAGTGCTCGATGTTCCAGTCTCAAGTGCTTCAGTTTCGAGTGGTCGATGCTCCAGTCTCGAGGGCTTTAGTTTTGAGTGGTCGATACTCCAGTCTCGAGTGCTCGATGCCCGAGTGCTCGAGTGTTCGATGCTCCACGTGCTCGAGTGGTCAATGCACCTGGCTCGAGTGCACAATGCTCCAAGGTTGAGTGGTCAATGCTTCCGGCTCAAATGATCGAGTCTTCAAAGCACCTGGCTTGAGTGCTCGATGCACCAGGGTCGAGTGCTCGATGATCCAAACACTAGCAGTGCTCGATGCTCCATTCCCGAGTGGTCGATGCTCCAGTGTCGAGTGCTCGATGCTCCAGTGTCGAGTGCTTGATGCTTCATTGTTGAGTGCTCGAATCTCCATTCTCGAGTGCTCGATGCTCCATTCTCGAGTGCTCGATGCTCCAGGCTCCAAAGAGAGCGCGATGCTCCAGGCTCCTGTCTCGAGTGCTCGATGTTCCCGTCTCGAGTGCTCGATTCTCCAATCTCGAGTGCTCCATGCTCCATGCTCCAGGTTCCAAGCATAAGTGCTCGATGTTCCACTCTCGAGAACTCCATGTTCCATGCTTGATGCTCCAGGTTCCAAGTATGAGTGGTCGATGCTCCATTCTCGCTTGCTCGATGCTCCAATCTCGAGTGCTCGATGCTCCAATCTCGAGTGCTCGATGCTCCAATCTCGAGTGCTCGATGCTCCAATCTTGAGTGCTCGATGCTCCAGGCTCGAGTGCTCGAAGCCCCAGGCTCGAGTGCTTGATGCTACAGGCCCGAGTGCTTGATACTCCAGGCTCAAGCAAGGAAAAAGACTATGTGCAATGTTGTGATTCAAACTGATATCCACCAAGGTGTCCAGTTCTTGAGTGCTCTGTAGCTTGAGGGATCCAATACACGAAGCCATCAAAGCTTGATTGCTTGAGGGTGCAAGGGTTCTAGGGCTCCCTGTTCGAGTGTTCGACACTCCAGGCTCGAGGAAGAAGTAGTCTATGCTCAAAGATGTGACCTTGCATAACATGAAAGGAAAAACTCGGCAGTATCTATTATTTAGCAACATGCTTCTGCGTTCTGATGTAAGGGCGATTGCTCGAGGGCTCGAGTCTTCGAGGACTCCATTGATGGAGGGCTCCCGTGCTTGAGGGTCAAGAGGGTGGTTGATAGCTTGATGAAATTGACTCTTCGAGTGTCTGACGGTTCGAGTGCTCAAGCGGTGGGCTCGAGTACTCGAGGGCACCAGTGTTCGAGGGCTTCCAATGAACCTGCAGGATGAAAAGAAGACTATTTCAGCAGTATCAATCCTATGAAGGGTCATTTTTATGCACTCTAATATAGGGAGTATGCTCCTTGTCTAAAGAAATTAGGCCTTTGATATGTATTGGAACATTAGAAAGGCTGACTCTGATTATGGGTAGAATGATGTTTGGCAATAGCATTTGCCACCGAATTGCTTTCTCTAAAAACATGTTTAAGCTCAGCATCTCTTAGGAGGGAAAAAACTTTCGAGGTCAGCTCAAACAGCGGCCAATCTGCAGTATAGGGATTAACCATTTTAACTGCTAACATAGAGTCAGATTCAATTATGAAAGTATGATTTAGTTGCGGAAAAGTCTAACAGGCAAAAAGTATGGCTAAGATCTCAGCTTGGATTGGGGAGGAAGCCGTAACTGTTGTTGATTTAATCAGAAGTGGTGTTCCAGAGCAATCCCTTACAATCAGCCCTGCTGCCGCTTTGTTAGGGAACCAAGATGCATCTATGTTGATTTTTATGAAACCCGTATTAGGCTTTTCCCAGAAAACCATAGAAATATTAGGCTTTGGGGTTGGTCTAAAGTATGGTACCAGGTGCCTAAGTCCGTTTGGAGAAGCTGTAAGGGGGCTAGGTGGGGAGATTTAGCATAGAGAGTCAGTTTAATTTGGTCATGGACGTCCTTACATATAACTATAAAGTCCGAAGAGAAAAACTTCTGATCAAATAAGAACATATTCCTTGCCTTCCAAAGGCACCAGCAAATCAGAGGTGGGAAACATATCAGTTGGTGCCATTTTGGTAAATCATGACTATTCCAGAAAAGAAAGAATCTATCAATGATGGAATGTTGATAATCAAGATGAAATTCCAGTAAAGATGCCAAGTTGTTCCATACAGTTTGAGCAAGAGGACAGGATATGAAGAAATGTTGAATGGAATCTGAGTGATAACATGCTGGACATTTTGAAGCAAGGACAGGATATGAGGAAAGGAGAAAATAAAAAAGGAAAAAAAGGGAAATGAGAAATTACTAATTTATCCTTAAACTAACGTTTTTGACGCTTTGATTGGATGGAAGGATTACGATTCAATATTTTTGTTAGTTCAGGAATAAATGTGATTGAAACAAAAATAAGGGACCAAAAAGGTCAAATGGCAATAGTTGGAGGGCCCTAGAGTCATTTGCCATCTTATATATATATATATACATATACATGAGTAGGTCTCCTGACAGGCGGCATGTACATAAGCTTATAGACAGGCCACTTATTTCTTACCTTATATACTGCATTTGTTAAATTACATACAAAATTAAATATTTTTGAAAATATTTTTGATATCATGTATTTTTACATTTTCACCTTCAAATACATATTATTTTTTTTAACTTATAAAATTCAATATTTAAATTTTATAAAAAATGATAACATTTAAGGTAAATGCACATGTGGACTGTCCATAAGCTTATGGAAATGCCGCCTTTCCTGAGACTTTCCCTATATACATATATCTATATACATATATATATGTCCTTCATTTTGACACTTATATGTATACATATATATACGTCCTTCATTTTAACACTTATATGTATACATATATATATATATGTAAATGTATGTACATGTATATGTATATGCATGTGTGTATATATATACATATATATATATATATATGTAAATATATGTACATGTATATGTATATACATGTGTGTATATATATATATACATATATGTATGTGTATAAAGTGAATCAGTATAGGTGATTGATGTGTGAAGTGTTCCTCTTAGAGCTGACAAAATAAATCGATGATTCATGGGTTGGGTGAATTATCTATTTTTAAACTCGGGCGTCACGGCTGGTCCAATGTAATTAAAGGTCCCGGACGAAACATTTTATGTTGAGCCTCTGTATAAAGGTTTTTAAAAATAAATCATAGCTTTACAAATTTAAATTAGAAATTAAATGGTCAACATAAATTTTGATATAAACTGAGTCAAACATAGATAAAAATAAAAAAATATAAAATTATAAAGAGATTTTTAGAAAGAATGGGCCATGAAAATTTTGGGCCTTGTGCGGTCGTATTGCCCACACTACCATGGTTCGGCTATAGGTAGTAAACAATGGGTCATGGGTCAAATGAGTAATGAAAAAATATGGGTCGAACGAATTGGGTATGTGGATTGACTGTGAGATCTGATTACCCATGCATATGGGTTAATAAATGGGCTACCCACGAGTTTACCTATATATATTGGTATATAAACTCATATACAAGTCAAGATATGGATTGAAACCCGCATATTTACCCATATGTATTGGTATATAAACCAATATTGGTCAATATATGAGTTAAAATTCATGGATTTACCCATTTTTTATCAGGAGGTTGAGCGGATTTCAGACCAATCCATTTTTTATCTTATCTATTTTTTACCCATCATAAAACTTGGGTGTTGCTATATCCCGCCCTGTATTTTACAATCCTCGCCCTAATACGTATAAATACACGTATTTTGAATTAAAAAAATAATTTTGAATTTTAAAAAAATAGAAAAAAAGAAAAAAAAATATAAAAAACACTATAAATACCCCCCTCCCCTCTCTCCATTTCCCTCTCTCCTTCCCTCTCCCCTTCCCTCTCCCCATGCCCTCTCCCCCTGCCCTCTCCCCCTTGCCTCTCCATTTCCGACCGCTGCCCGCCGCCCGGCGCCGCCGCCCGCCGCCGCCGGAATCCCGCCGGAAAATGTAAGTTTTTGAGAAAATTTTTTTTTTTTCGTGGGAATCGTTGCCCGATCTATTCGAATTTTGTTGAACTTGTCGGAATTGTTAGAATTTTGTTGAGCTTGTCGGAATTGTTTGGATTTTAGTTATGTGACATAATAGAAGTTATTGAGAAACGATTTTTTAGAAATTGTGCTTCTTTGGAAATTGTTTAGCTATGTGACATATGTGGAATTAATGACATAATGACATAATTGGACGTGATGACATAATTGGAAGCTTATTGTGTTTTTTAGTAATTATTTAGTTTAAATTTGGCCATAATATTTTAGAAATTGTATTTTTTAGAAGTTGGGTTTTTTAGAAATTATGTAGTTATGTGACATAATAGAAATTACTTAGGAATTATTTGTTTAGAATTTGTGTTGTTCTGGAAATTATGTAGGTATGTGACATAGTTGGAATTAAAACGAAGAAATTGTGTTCTGTATAAATTACTTAGTTTAAATTTGGACATAATATTTTAGAAATTGTATTTTTTAGAAATTGGGTTATTTAGAAATTCTTTAGTTATGTGACATAATAGAAATTATGTAGAAATTATTTTTTAGAATTTGTGTTGTTTTGGAAATTATTAAGTTATGTGACATAATGGGAATTAAAACGAAGAAATTGTGTTTTGTAGAAATTACTTAGTTTGAATTTGGACATAATATTTTAGAAATTGTATTTTTTAGATATTGGGTTATGTAGAAATTATTTAGTTATGTGGCATAATTGAAATTAAAACGAAGAAATTGTGTTTTGTAGAAATTACTTAGTTTAAATTTGGACATAATGTTTTAGAAATTGTATTTTTTAGAAGTTGGTTTATTTAGAAATTATTTAGTTATGTGACGTAATAGAAATTTCTCAGAAGTAATTCTTTAGGAATTGTGTTTTTTGGAAATTATTTAGTTATGTGACATAATAGAATATAGTTCTATTTAAACAAACTTTAGTAATCCGATGTAAACAATTGTGTAGTAAACTGTTACGATATGTTTTAACTATTGTTTCCTTGAATGTTAATAATAGTGTGATGTGGCTAGAAAATAAGATTATTTAGTAATGTAATCGCCAATTTGTAACAAAAAAAAATGTTCCAGCTGGTTGCATGATTGTACGATTATAAATTTGCTGTTTGTGGAGGGGTTTTTTTATGTTACATCCACTTTTTCCTATGCATTATATAATATGTAGTCTCCATAAGGAAACTGAAATGATGCACTGTTCGAAAATATTAGTTCACACGTTGTTGAAATGTATGTTAATTTATCTTATCATATCAGTTTGATTCACTTGTTGTTATACTAATTACGTATCTTGTGTCGTAGATGAGCACTGCTGGTCAACCTGACGGTCATGGTCGTTCCATACGACGAAGAGGTGTTAATGCCTCGGCGAGACAGGCTAGAGGCCACGTGGTCGAGGATGAATCGTCGCCTCGCCCGCGGGAGTGTGATGTAGGAGCGGAGCAGCCTTCTCCACCGAGCGTTCGTGCATTCGATCCCATGCCAACATGGGACGGTCCGGAGATTGACATTATCGCGTCTGGTGGAATCCGTCGTGATAGTGATTGGCAGATGAATTATGACCTGCCGGCAGATGTCCCCCCGATGGGCCAACCTGGTTCGAGTGTTCCATTGGATGCCGGGATCGAACGTTATGCTGCAGCTGGAGCCAGGCACACCGTGAGGAACAGAGCTGGTCAATTCGCACAGTCTTCTGGTGGATCGTGCAATGCCGGTGAGCCTAGCACCGGAATGGCACCGAGGAATAGGAGGAAGCGACCCGCCGATGAGACGTGGCTAGTGCGGGGACCGATGGCTGGTGGCCCGCAGGATGACCTCGTCATACCAAGCTTCGGAGGACACGTCGCGCTTGACGTTTGGAATGGTATAGAGCGAGGTGTGTTGAGATGCCATGCTCGGTCGCCGCTATGCAAGCAGCTAGTCGCCACGCTCCCCGAACTGAGCGATGTTGCACAGGCCCGGATACATGCGACCGGGTTGGCCCACCTGCCTGCGATTATGTTCCAGTTCCTTGACATGGCACTGATATCCGCTTTTGTCGAGAGGTGGCAGCCGGACACGAACACGTTTCACATGCCTTTCGGGGAGATGACCATCTTGATGCATGACGTTGAGATGATTCTTGGCATTCCCATCGATGGTGGCGCTGTTGCGAGTACCGTTACGGCGGAGACTATTGAGGAAGCGTGCGCTGAACTGTTTGGGAAAGACGTGGAGTCCTTTGTCGCGGAAGACTGGAACGGGGGTAACATAGATGCCCAATCGTTGATGGCGAGGTGTGTAGCGGCGGGGCAGAGCCAGAACTTCCAATTTACGTGCTACATGCTGACCCTGTTTTCATCCACGCTTTTTGTGGATAAAACTGGGAATATGGTTAGAGCCAACCTTCTACCCCTGCTTGATTCGCAGTTGTCGTGGGGCTCGGCGACGTTGGCCAGTTTGTATCTGCAGTTGGGAATTGCGTCCCGGTCCCAGGCGCGCGGCCTATGCGGATGTTGCACGCTGCTTCAAGCATGGATATACGAGTACTTTCCGATGTTTCGGCCGGGACCGAGTACGTTGCCAGCTCTTCCGAGTCGCGCCAGTCGGTGGCACACAGGGGATAGATCGGGGAGGGGTACGGCGAGGCTCGGAGCCATCAGGCGACAGTTGGATGCCTTACAGGCCGACCAGGTATGAATTCCATGCTTTTACTCTTATTCTGACAGTAGTAGATAGATCGGATTCCGTAGAAACGTGACATGTCTGTGGAACTTTTTTGCAGGTGGATTGGTTGCCGTATGGAATGGACGTGGTTAGGGCTGCGAGGGGGAGGACTCACTACCGCGGCGTGATTCGATACCTCGACGCAATGGAGGCGTACATGCCAGATCGCGTTGTGCGCCAGTTCGGTCTCGTACAGGGTATACCGCGGGGTCTTGCAATTGCGCCCGAGCCTTGTTCCCGCCCGGCTGATCCAGCCGGCTATTCAGTGACCTACCCAGGGAGGCTGCAGTTGACCCTGTGGGAGATGGCACACACTTGGCACGACGGTCAGCTTGCGGCGTTCCCGATAGCCACGAGCCAATCAGAGTGTACCATGGATTACGAGGGCTGGTACGCGACCCATTCGCACCCATTGATCGCAAATCCTGAACATGCTGCCGCGAGTGGACCGGACAGGATACATCATCAGTTATCGGTAAGTTTTCCCGTACTGTTTGCTTCGAGTAATTATATTACATTTTACTGTTTCGTTATTGTAAACTCTGTTTCCTGTGCAACAGATGCTGAGTGACATGATGGGCGACCTGGATCCGTTTGACTCGGCGACCGTTGGTGGACTCGCCGCCGACCCCCGCGTGAGGCAGTTGATGACGACTTGGGTCAGTCGTCGCGATGAGTACCGCAGGCTCGGTTATGGCCCCATTCCTTAGTCGGACGTTTGCTTATGTATGAACCCACAGTTTTGCCATAGTTTGCTCATTTATGTAATCGGTAACTGTTTGTGCATATCAAATACAAAAGTTATCGATTTTTGCAACAGTAATGCTATCAAAATAATTACTCCATGCTTCGATAGTAACTGTACCGGTTGCGTGCATGCCAAAATGTTTATGGCGATTTACAACAGTTAATTACTCTCAGAGTATGCTCTTCTCCAAGCCCGTAGCCTCCTACGAAAGGGTAACTCCCAACCTACGACATCAGCTTTCCTCAACGTGGTCCACATATTCACCACGGGGGGCATGGGACAGTTTTCCTTCACGTGTACCGGACGAAATGGCTTGCACTGCGAACGTATACAATGTGTAGCTCCTTACGTGTTCCATCCTCGCCCCCGCCTCCCCTCAGTGGAAGGACTGTACAGCAATGGTCCGCCGACCCATTCTCTAAAATGTAATATAGAACTACAACCGCGTTGTAGTAGGTGGCCACAGGAAACATGTCTGCAATGACCGTAAACCAATGCTCCGGACCACATGGACCGCTGGTGTGGTGTATACGGGCTCTGGCGTGTTCAACGTCATTCCGCGAACCGTATATGGGAACATAGTCAGGCCAATGAGTTGATATCTCGTTAAATACCGCCCGACGCGCTGTAGACCATTCACTTTCACCGTCTACGTGGAACGCATCAGCAACGCATCTGAAGCCACAGTTTCCATCACTCGCGACATCGTTCCAGCCTTCGATGTAGCGCCGGACAATGTGAGGGACACTTTCGAGGAACGGGAATGTCGCTGCAGGAGAACACATTAAGATAAATATCTTGCGCAGGAGGCGTTCATTAGGAAGAATGGTGCTTGTACTCACCGTGCCGGCGACCGCTCCCTGAACCGCGCCCCGGGGACCGTGAACTACTCCCGTATCGCCTGTTCACGTGCTCGTGGTAGCTCGGTGAACGTCGGGTTGATCTTGATCGGGGGACCTGCTCGCTTGGTCTCCCACGTGCACTGGTGCAATTGTCCGGCTCGCCAATGCCGCTCTCCTCCGGACGCAACTGCGCATCTATGTAGGATGAAACTCGTCGGCGGACCGAAGGGTCGCTGCGTGCCAGCTCCTCCAACAGAGTGTTGAACCGCGACTGATCTTGTTCGGCCCTCGCAATGTTGTCCGTGCTCCGCACGTGATCACCCAATGCCAGGCTCTTGAACAGCGGATGAATGTCGTCCAAGTACAAGGGGATTCCTTCAGCAACTGCCCCTGCCATGATGCATGCACACGGTATTCCGTGTGTCGAGCGCAGCACACATCCACAGTAAGTATATACCTGTGCTCCGAGTGCATCAATCCTCCCGGACTCGACCGTCAATTTATCCAGACAGTATTTGGACACATTGTTGATCAAGTTGCTGAAAAGGGCCCTACGGTGCAATCTTCCAACGACAGTTCTTGATTTCTCCAGGCCGGTCTTGATCATAGTAATCTGCTGGGCTATCTGCAGGTCGACACGCCTCCATACCGTGTCCAGCGAACCAGTCGACGTATGTAACCACCCTTTCAATGACGAGTGTGCACTTTCGACCCTGCATGTAGTTGTGTTCCCGAAATGCAGAAATCTGTTCGTCCATGCCCTCACAAATTTTTCCTTATGGGGGGTGAGCCACGTCGTCTCAACGTAACTAACAACAGCCTCGCTCCAAGACCATCCAGTCCTCATATCCTCCAAGGCGGTTTCGTAAAGAGGAACGGTGGACGCATTGCAAACTCGGAACCATGCACCATTCTTGAACGCTGCCCCGTTCCTCTTATTCCCTGTCAGCACAGTAACACGTGCCTCCACATCCTTGTTAATATGCCAGGTGCAGAGCAAATGGTTCGATTCCGGAAACACAGCCCGAAGTGGCCTAATTAGTCCCATCTCCCGATCGGTGACCACAACCTCAGGGAACGGTCCATCCACAAGCAAGTTCTTCAGCGCGTTCAGCACCCACTCATAGGTATCTGCCGTTTCGTCAACGACAATTGCGTAGGCAATCAGGAAGTTTGTGTTGCAAGGGGACATCCCAACCATCTCAATGAATGGCATGCCGTAGCGATTGGTCTTGTACGTTGAGTCGATGGCCACCACCCACGGAAACGTGCGAAATGCCACAACAGCATCGGGATTGGCCATGAATAAATGAGTCAAAGTACCATCACCTGCTGAGCGGTGACTAGTGACATACCCTTTCGCGGTGGCTAAATGCAAACAATTCTCCGCTGTGTTGCGCCCGCCTCGCCTTTCTGTTGCATATGCCGACCTCTCATTGTACACCTGCCTAATGTTCTGATGCAGGTCCGGAAACGAATTACTGAGGCTAGCATTGATATGCCTTGGGGCAGTTTCTGAATCTGTCAAGTCTCTGATCATTTGCTTCGCGTCCGCATGGAGCTTGCTGCTCTGTCTATGACCCTCGGGGTACACTGAGAAAGAGTGGTTGTGCATCCCTCGTCTGGGATCCTTGCACGGCACTACATTCCAACCATTCCCCGTGATGCTCTGTTTCAAGACAATCGCGAACGGGCAGCCACAACTGCTGGTCGAGCTGCTACTCCGTCGGACTACATTAGATTCGCTCGTATCTACATCCTTATCCTTTCGGCCCCGATTGCAAATGCAATATAACCTCAGGGGACCATTCCTATTCTGTTTGTAGGACCCCGTCACAAGTTCAAATCCCACCTGCAGAGCAATCCGTTGCAGGTAGGAGTAAGCCTCGGCAACGTCTGGGAACACAGCTGAGGTGGCAAATGGAGAGTATCCGTTCCGCCCTGCAGCAGCTTCACATGACTGATTGTCATCTTTAAACAGCAATAAACATCAAGTAATTAGTTACACTCAACTGCTATACCAATTACAATATCAAAATTAACGTAAAAAAATGTAAATTAACGTTACAATAATTAACAAAATAACAAAATTAACAAAACAACAACATTAACGTCACAATAATTAACAAAATAACAAAATTAACAAAACAACAACATTAACGTTACAATAATTACAATTAACGTTACAATAAATAAAATTAACGTTACAATAATTTTTACGTTACGATTAATGAATTAAAATACTAAGATGAGCATAAATTAAAAAACTAAGATGAGCATAAATTTCTTTCTCATTAACAGCTAAAACATACATGTAGTGGGAAAAAAATGCAATAACATCGTGGCTAGAATTAATATAACATTCTTACAGTTCAACAAATTAAAATATCAAAATAACGTAAAAATACGTAACTTAACGGTACAATAATTAACAAAATCACAAAATTAACAAAACAACAAAAATATCTGCTTCAATAATTAATAGGACATACATTAACGTTACTGCATTAACGTTACTGCTATTAACAGGAGATAAATTCATAGGACATAAATGTGCACTAATTTCATCGTAACAGTTAATAAATTAAAACACAAAGACGAGCATAAATTTGTATGGCAAAAATTATTAAATTTAACAACTACTTACGGACAGAAAGCTAATTAGTAAAATTACCTCCGAAGACATGGAATTTCTAACACCCTTTTCGGGGTAATTTTTGCTCGTCTTGGATAGCAATATTTTTCGAGTGCCCTTCGAATGAGTAAGAATTCGAGTGCCCTTTGAATGAGTAAAAATTCGAGCTCATTTATAGCAGTTCGATTTTTGGAAGCAGGCTGGCACGGCTCGCGCCCAGCCCACGGCGAGCCGAGGCGCGTCCGGCTCGCGCCCCAGCCCTGGCGAACGGACCGCGCGCGGCTCGCGCCCACACGCCGGCGAGCGGCCCGGCGATGGCTCGCGCCCTGTCGGTGGCGACCGGCCCGCCGGCGGCTCGCGGTCCACCGGTGGCGAGCGGACCGGCGGCGGCGCGCGGCCTGTCGGTGGCGACCGGCCCGGCGGCGGCTCGCGGCCAGGCCGCGGCGACCGGACCGGTGCCGGCTCGCGCCCAGGCCATGGCGAGCCGACCGGCGGCGCCTCGCGCCCAGGCCGTGGCGAGCCGGGTCCGGCGGCGGGCGGCGGCGGCGGTCCGGCGGCGGTCCGGCGGCGGTCCGGCGGTGGCGGCGGCGGTCCGGCGGTGGTGGCGGCGGTCCGGCGGTGGCGGCGGCGGTCCGGCGGTGGCGGCGGCGGTCCGGCGGTGGCGGCGGCGGTCCGGCGGTGGCGGCGGCGCAAATTACAGTAATTAATTAAATTCGTTCCGCTAATATTAACTAACTACAATTATCTTAATTGATTTTAAATAATATGATAAGAAATACTGTATACGTATTAGGGCGAGGATAGTAAAATACAGGGCGAGATATAGCGATCCACTAAAACTTGTCGAAATGAATCATATTAGCATTTTTTTAATTACTCAGATCACCCGTCTCTTATTTGACCTACTCGACCGGCAATTTTCGCATAAAGTAGGTCAATACTTGGAAAGTGATATTATGTTATTCACTTATTTATCCTCTACTAGTGTCCAAATTTGCTCCTCCAGAATGAATGAGTGAATATTGGATGCGTTTGATGTCCCTCACGGGGTCCCTTTAAAGTGAGGGGTCTATTGTGGCTGGGCTAGAGCTAAAATAGGTCGGCGACGGACATATCTTTTTACATAGACACCTAGGTTTCCCCGTTCCCAGCAGCCTGCTTCATCGTGCTCTTCCCTGTCTCTGCTGCTCTATTTTCCGTTGCTTTAAATCTGTGCACCAGTATTTGTTAGTAAAAATTAATTGCCCAATAATAAGATGCTAGTGCTTCTCATGAGGGACCTCGAAATGTACATGTTCTTGTGTTGGTTAAAGTTAGCCATCCAATGCTTGCTGACTTTGTGAATTTATACTACATTATGCTTTCCCCTTGCTTTATTTACTCCACCGCTTTTATCACAAACCAACACCTTTTTTATACCGGATCCCTGGTACTGTATAATTCATCGTTGTATTCCCACATTAAAATATGTATGCATAGAAAGTTTATTATAGAGAATTATATACCTAAATAGTGGAGGAAATTTATTAATACTTGCTGAACCTAATTTATTTACTGGAATACATTGTGGTGTGTATTTTCAGTGTACCATGTATTAATTGTTGTTCAACAATTCTTGTATCGTATCTCTGGAGTACGATGTAGGTGCATCATAAATATGTACAATGTGCTCTTTAATACCGCTATTTGTGCATTTAGTATTTATGCAGTACTTCCCTTGTTTTTGTTTTTCTATTAGTGACACATTTTTTTTGGTTGTTTCTTTTACATTGATACACTTTCCATTTTTGGCAAAATTCTTTCAATTTCATCAACTCATTCTACTTTTTTACTTTTTACACTCAATCTCATCTACTTATTTTCTTCACCTAAATCCAAGCAACTAAACTCATGGTGTCACAATTAGTGAAACGGAGGGAGTAATTACAATTAAATTATGTAAAGTACAATCTTACAAAAGAGAATACATATATTTACAATTTAAAATACACAAAACATCTCTGGGGATACGATGATATCCGAGCGATACCATATAATTTGCCGTTGTTCAAATACAAAAACACACAACCCACCCTTTGAAAAAAAAACTCCGTTTGTACAAAAAAAAGAAAAATTAATCAAGATTTTTGCTCCTAAATGCATTGGTCCAAATTGGACCTCTGACTTTCATTTCAAGAGATTAGTCGAAAGTGCTTGACTCAAACACATGAACCATTTAAATTGGGGTGTTGCTATATCCCGCCCTGTATTTTACTATCCTCGCCCTAATACGTATAAATACACGTATTTTTAATTTAAAATTTAAAAATAAAAATTGGGAGAAGTAGTATAAATTTGCAATTTCTCTCCTTCCTTCTCTCCTCCATTCTCTCTTTTTCTCTCCTTCTTCTTCTTCTTTCTCTCCATTTCTCTCCCCCTTCCCTCTCTCCATTTCTGCCGCCCAGCCAGCGCCGCCCGCCGCCTCCGCCGCCCACCGCCGCCGACGCCCGCCGCCACCGGAAACCCGCCGGAAAACGTAAGTTTTGGAGGAATTTTTTTTTACTTTTCGTGCGAATTGTTGCCCGATCTATTCGAATTTTGTTGAACTTGTCGGAATTGTTAGAATTGGGGTTTGTTAGAATTTTGTTAAATGTAGAATGGATGTTCGGTTGGTGGTTAGATGTTGGGTTGGTGGTTAGTATAGGAGATTAAGATGTAGAATAATTTGGAGAAATCTAATATTAGGAATTTAATGAATTTTGGAATTAAAACGAAGAAATTGTGTTTTTTATAAATTATTTAGTTTAAATTTGGAAATGATTACTATTTCCGTAATTTGGAAAGTATATGTGACATAATAGAATATAGTTCTATTTAAATAAACTTTATTACTCCGATGTAAACAATTGTGTAGTAAATTATTATGATATGTTTTAACAATCGTTTCCTTGAATGTTAATAATAGTGTGATGTGGTAAAAAAAATAAGATTATTTAGTAATGTAATTTCCAATTTGTAACTTAAAAAAATGTATAGTTCGTTGTATGGGATTGTACGAGAATTAAATTTGCTGTTTGTGGTGGGGTTTTTTTATGTTATATCCACTTTTTCCTATGCATTATAGAATATGTAGTTTCCATTAGTAAATTGAAATTATGCACTGTTCGAAAATATTAGTTCACACGTTGTTGAAATGTATGTTAATTTATCTTATCATATCAGTTTGATTCAATTGTTGTTATACTAATTACATATCTTGTGTTGTAGATGAGCACTGCTGGTCAACCTGACGGCCATGGTCGTTCCATACGACGAAGAGGTGTTAGTGCCTCGGCGAGACAGGCTAGAGGCCGCGTGGTCGAGGATGAACCGTCACCTCGGCCGCAGGAGTGTGATGTAGGAGCGGAGCGGCCTTCTCCACCGAGCGTTCGTGCATTCGATCCCATGCCAACATGGGACGGTCCGGAGATTAACATTCTCGCGTCTGGTGGAATCCGTCACGATATTGACTGGCAGTTGAATTATGACTTGCCAGCAGATGTCCCCCTGATGGGCCAACCTGGGACGAGTGTGCCATTGGATGCTGGGATCGAACGTTATGCTGCTGGAGGAGCCAGGCACACCGTGAGGAATAGAGCTGGTCAATTCTCACAATCTTCTGGTGGATCATGCAATGCCGGTGAGACTGGCACCGGAAGGGCACCGAGGAATAGGAGGAAGCGACCCGCCGATGAGACGTGGCTAGTGCGGGGACCGATGGCTGGTGGCCCGCAAGATGACCTCGTCATACCAAGCTTCGGAGGACACGTTGCTGTTGACGTTTGGAATGGTATAGAGCGAGATGTGCTGAGATGCCATGCTCGGTCGCCGCTATGCAAGCAGCTAGTCGCCACGCTCCCCGAATTGAGCGATGTTGCACAGGCCCGGATACGTGCGACCAGGTTGGCCCACCTGCCTGCGATTATGTTCCAGTTCCTTGACATGGCACTGATATCCACTTTTGTCGAGAGGTGGCAGCCGGACACGAACACGTTTCACATGCCTTTTGGGGAGATGACCATCCTGATGCACGACGTTGAGATGATTCTTGGCATTCCCATCGTTGGTGGCGCTGTTGCGAGTACCATTTCGGCGGAGACTATTCAGGAAGCGTGCGCTGAACTGTTTGGGAAAGACGTGGAGTCCTTTGTCGCGGAAGACTGGAACGGGGGTAACATAGATGCCCAATCATTGATGGCGAGGTGTGTAGCGGCGGGGTAGAGCGAGAACTTCTAATTTATGTGCTACATGCTGACCCTGTTTTCATCCACGCTTTTTGTGGATAAAACTGGGAATAAGGTTAGAGCCAACCTTCTACCCCTACTTGATTCGCAGTTGTCGTGGGGCTCGACGACGTTGGCCAGTTTGTATCTGCAGTTGGGAATTGCGTCCCGGTCCAAGGCGCGCGGCCTATGCAGATGTTGCACGCTCCTTCAAGCATGGATATACGAGTACTTTCCGATGTTTCGGCCTAGACCGAGTACATTGCCAGCTCTTCTGGGGCACGCCAACCGGTGGCACACAGGGGATAAAACAGGGAGGGATACTGGGAGGCTCAGTGCCATCAGGCGTCAGTTGGATGCCTTACAGCCCGACCAAGTATGAATTCCATGCTTTTACTCTTATTCTGACAGTAGTAGGTAGATCGGATTCCATAGAAACGTAACATGTCTGTGAAACTTTTTGCAGGTGGATTGGTTGCCATATGGAGTGGACGTGGTTAGGGCTGCAAGGGGGAGGACTCACTACCGCGGCGTGATTCGATACCTCGACGCAATGGAGGCGTACATGCCAGATCGCGTTGTGCGCCAGTTCAGTCTCGTACAGGGTATACCGCGGGGTCTTGCAATTGCGCCCGAGCCTTGTTCCCGCCCGGCTGATCCAGCCGGCTATTCAGTGACCTACCCAGGGAAGCTGCAGTTGACCCTATGGGAGATGGCACACACTTGGCACGACGGTCAGCTTGCGGCGTTCCCGATAGCCACGAGCTAATCAGAGTGTACCATGGATTACGAGGACTGGTACGTGACTCATTCGCACCCATTGATCGCAAATACTGAACATGCTGCCACGAGTGGACCGGACAGGACACATCATCAGTTATCGGTAAGTTTTCTCGAACTGTTTGCTTCGAGTAATTATATTACATTTTACTGTTTCGTTATTGTAAAATTTGTTTCCTGTGCAACAGATGCTGAGTGACATGATGAGCGCCCTGGATCCGTTTGACTCGGCGACCGTTGATGGACTCGCCGACCCCTGCATGAGGGAGTTGATGACGACTTTTGTCAGTCATCGCGATGAGTATCGCAGGCTCGGTTATGGACCCATTCCTTAGTCGACTGTTTGCTTATGTATGAACCCACAGTTTTGCCATAGTTTGCTCATTTATGTAATCGGTAACTGTTTGTGCATATCAAATTTATAAGTCATCGATTTTTAAAACAGTAACACTTTCAAAATAATTGTGACGCTTCGATAATAACTGTAATGGTTGCGTACATGCCGAAATGTTTCGCTGGGTTACAACAGTTAATTACTCTCAGAGTATGCTCTTCTCCAAGCCCTTATCCTCCTACGAAAGGGTAACTCCCAACCTACGACATCAGCCTTCCTCAATGTGGTCCACATATTAACCACGGGGGGCATGGGACAGTTTTCCTTCACGTGTACCCGGACGAAATGGCTTGCACTGCGAACGTATACAATGTGTAGCTCCCTACTTGTTCCATCCTCGCCCCCACCTGCCCTCAGTGGAAGGACTGTACAGCAATGGTCCGCCGACCCATTCTCTAAAATGTAATATAAAACTACAACCGTGTTGTAGTAGGTGGCGACAGGAAACATGTCTGCAATGACCGTAAACCAATGCTCTGGACCACATGGACCGCTGGTGTGGTGTATACGGGCTCTGGCGAATTCAACGTCATCTTGCGAACCGTATATGGGAACATAGTCAGGCCAATGAGTTGATATCTCGTTAAATACTGCCCGACGTGCTGTAGACCATTCACCTTCACCGTCTACGTGGAACGCATCAGCAACGCATCTGAAGCCACAGTTTCCATCACTCACGACATCGTTCCAGCCTTCGATGTAACGCCGAACAATGTGGGGGACACTTTCGAGGAACGGGAATGTCGCAGCAGGAGAACACATTAAGATAAATATCTTGTGCAGGCGGCGTTCATTAGGAAGAATGGTGCTTGTACTTACCGTGCCGGCGACCGTTCCCTGAAGCACGCCCCGGGGACCTTGAACTACTCCCGTATCGCCTGTTCACGTGCTCGTGGTAGCTCGGTGAACGTCGGGTTGATCTTGATCGGGGGACCTGCTCGCTTGGTCTCCCACGTGCACTAGTACAATTGTCCAGCTCGCCAATGCCGCTCTCCTCCAGACGCAACTGCGCATCTATGTAGGATGAAACTCGTCGACGGACCGAAGGGTCGCTGCGTGCCAGCTCCTCCAACAGAGTGTTGAACCGCGACTGATCTTGTTCGGCCCTCGCAATGTTTTCCGTGCTCCGCACGTGATCACCCAATGCCAGGCTCTTAAACAGCGGATGAATGTCGTCCAAGTACAAGGGGATTCCTTCAGCAACTGCCCCTACCATGACGCATGCACACGGTATTCCGTGTGTCGAGCGCATCACACAGCCACAGTAAGCATATACCTGTGCTCCGAGTGCATCAATCCTCCCGGACTCGACTGTCAATTTATCCAGACAGTATTTGGACACATTGTTGATCAAGTTGCTGAAAGGGGCCCTACGGTGCAATCTTCCAATGCACGTTCTTGATTTCTCCAGGCCGGTCTTGATCATAGTAATCTGCTGGGCAATCTGCAGGTCGACACGCCTCCATACCGTGTCCAGTGAACCAGTCGACGTTTGTAACCACCCTTTCAATGACGAGTGTGCACTTTCGACCCTGCATGTAGTTGTGTTCCCGAAATGCAGAAATCTGTTCGTCCATGCCCTCACAAATTTCTCCTTATGGGGGGTGAGCCACGTCGTCTCAGCGTAACTAATAACAGCCTCGCTCCAAGACCATCCAGCCCTCATATCTACCAAGGCGGTTTCGTACTCTAAAACGGTGGACGCATTGCAAACCCGGAACCATGCACCATTCTTTAACGCTGCCCCATTCCTCTTATTCCCTGTCAGCACAGTAACACGTGCCTCCACATCCTTATTAATATGCCAGGTGCAAAGCAAATGATTCGATTCTGGAAACACAGTCCGAAGTGGCCTAATCAGTCCCATCTCCCGATCGGTGACCACAACCTCAGGGAACGGTCCATCTACAAGCAAGTTCTTCAGCGCGTTCAGCACCCACTCATAGGTATCTGCCGTTTCGTCAACGACAATTGCGTAGGCAATCAGGAAGTTTGTGTTGCAAGGGGACATCCCAACCATCTCAATGAATGGCATGCCGTAGCGATTGGTCTTGTACGTTGAGTCGATGGCCACAACCCACGGAAACGTGCAAAATGCCACAACAGCATCGGGATTAGCCATGAATAAATGAGTCAAAGTACCATCACCTGCTGAGCGGTGACTAGTGACATACCCTTTCGCGGTGGCCAGATGCAAACAATTCTCCGTTGTGTTGCGCCCGCCTCGCCTTTCTGTTACATATGCCGATCTCTCATTGTACACCTGCCTAATGTTCTGATACAGGTCTGGAAACGAATTACTGAGGCTGGCATTGATATGCCTTGGGGCTGTTTCTGAATCTGTCAAATCTCTGATCATTTGTTTCGCGTCCGCATGGAGCTTGCAGCTCTGTCTATGACCCTCGGGGTACACTGAGAAAGAGAGGTTGTGCATCCCTCGTCTAGGATCCTTGCACGGCACTACATTCCAACCATCCCCCGTGATTCTCTGTTTCAAGACAATCGCGAATGGGCAGTCACAACTTCCGGTAGAGGTGCTACTCCGTCGGACTTCATCAGATTCGCTCGTATCTACAACCTTATCCTTTCGGCCCCGATTACAAATGCAATATAACCTCAGGGGACCATTCCTATTCTGTTTGTAGGACCCCGTGACAAGTTCAAATCCCACCTGCAGAGCAATCCGTTGCAGGTAGGAATAAGCCTCGGCAACACCTGGAAACACAGCTGAGGTGGCAAATGGAGAGTATCCATTCCGCCCTGCAGCAGCTTCACATGACTGATTGTCATCCTTAAACAGCAATAAACATCAAGTAATTAGTTACACTCAACTGCTATACCAACGACAATGATGTCGTCAATTAACGTTTACATATGAACGAATAAAGATAAAATTACAGTCAAAACGTTAAAACATATACTTAAATAAGAGAACATAAAGATAAAATTATAGTACATGAAATGCCATTACAGTTATAAAATTCCCGTACACAAATTAACTCCCTAAACTAAAATTACATTCATCCATTTCAAACTGTCTTCCTAATGGACTTAAGGGTGCACTCCGCCATTTCTCATTAACAGCTAAAACATACATGTAATGGAAAAAAAAATGAAATAACATTGTGGCTAGAATTAATATTACATTCTTACATTTCACATTAAGGTTTAAAATTAATTAACGTAACGAATTTAATGTTTACTAATGAACTTTTGGAATCCAAAATGCAACCGGGTCGTTTCAGATTAACTTTTAATACTTGCATTTGAATAATGTAAAATGAAACAAAGTAATTACATTTCAACAAATTAAAATAACAAAATAACGTAAAAAAATGTAAATTAACGTTACAATAATTAACAAAATAACAAAATTAACAAAATAACAAAATTAACAAAACAACAAAATTAACGTTACAATAATTAACAAAATAACAAAATTAACAAAACAACAACATTAACGTTACAATAATTAACAAAATAACAAAATTAACAAAACAACAAAATTAACGTTACAATAATTAAAATTAACGTTACAATAATTTTTACGTTACAATTAATAAATTAAAATACTAAGATGAGCATAAATTAAAAAACTAAGATGAGCATGAATTTCTACTTCAAAAAATAATAGATAATAAATTTAACTATTACTTATGGACAGAAAACTGATTAGTAAAATTACCTCCGAAGACATGGAATTTCTAACACCCTTGCTTGGAGTACAAATTTGGAGAGTAAAAATTTGGAGAGTAAAAATTTGGAGCTCCACATATTTTTACAGCAGAAATGATCTTTTTATAGCAGAAAATTTAACTTTTTCGGGTGTGTGATAGAGTAAATGACATTAAATGTTGGTAGTTGGGGAGAGGAAGCCGTCCGGCTCGCGGCAAGCCCATGGCGAGCTGAGCCCGTCCGGCTCGCGCCCAGACCGTGGCGAGCGGAGGCCGCTCCGGCTCGCGCCCAGGTCGTGGCGAGCGGACCGGCGGTGGCTCGCGCCCAGGAGGTGGCGAGCGGACCGGCGGTGGCTCGCGCCCAGACCGTGGTGAGCGGACCGGCATCGGCGAGCGGCCAGGCGGTGGCGAGCGGACCGACGGCGGTGGCGAGCGGACCGACGGCGGCTCGCGCCCAGACCGTGGCGAGCGGACCGGCAGCGGCTCGCGGCCAGGCGGTGGCGAGCGGACCAGCGGCGGCTCGCGGCCAGGCGGTGGCGAGCGGACCGACGGCGGTGGCGAGCGGACCGACGGCGGCTCGCGCCCAGACCGTGGCGAGCGGAGACCGCTCCGGCTCGCGCCCAGGCCGTGGCGAGCGGACCGGCGGTGGCTCGCGGCCAGGCCGTGGCGAACCGGAGCAGGCGGGGGCGCACGGTGGTCCGGCGGCGGCGCACGGTGGTCCGGCGGCGGCGCACGGTGGTCCGGCGGCGGTGGAATTTCTTTTAAATTAATTCAGTTAATATTAACTAACTACAATTATCTAAATTAATTTTAATTCAGTTATTGAAATTAAATTAAAAAAATATACTGTATACGTATTAGGGCGAGGATAGTAAAATACAGGGCGTGGTATAGCAATCCACTTAAATTGTGACAGTTGCCAAAAGTATTTTCTTTCCTAAAATACCCTTTCATACTGCCTTTTCAGAAATCTAAGTATTATTAAATGTTAGAGAAAAGTGCATATATAACCCTATATAATTGATGAAAATGCAGATATAATCCTGCAATAATGAAAGTGCAGATATAATCCTGCGATAATTGAAAGTGCAAATATAACCCTGGTCAGTCAATGCTAGAAATAATAGCTTTAGGGTTATATTTGCATATATGTATAATAGTTAGGGTTATATTTGCACATATGTATAATAGTTATGGTTATATTTGCACTAAAAAACAACTCAGGGCTATATTTGTACTTTCTTCAACACATAGGGTTATATTTGCATATTTCCCTAAATGTTATTATTGATCATTTCTTGAGTATATCTTTTTCAATAACTACAACCCAATTATAGAGTATATTTTTTTTCCAAGAGAAGAATAGCTACTTCCTCCGTCCCAGGAGAATATACACAAAATCTTTTTCACGGTGTTCAAAAAATATGTTTGACTATAAATATATGTAACTACGGACAATAACAGTGACAAAGGAATTGGTATTTATAAATTACATGTTAAGACAAATCTAACAATATTTCAAAGGATAATACTATTGTTCATATATTTATTCAAATATGTAGTCAAAGTAACACAATTTTGACTGCCAAATAGTAAGTGTACAGAATCGGCTGGGACGGAGGGAGTACTAATGTGTATCCACGTGATCGGTTAAATGGTCAACTGCTTTAATGGTCATGGATTTGAATTATGGCAGCTGCAGTGTGGGAGTTTCCTTCAGTATAAGAGTTTCTTGTGTTGATCCTTGAGCGTCGTGGGTTATCTCTCCATCAATCTGTGGTGCGGAAATAACGGGATTCTGTGGACACCAAGAAGATGACTTACCCCCATCAACCCCATACAATATTCGAGTTCAATCTCGTACAATATTCGAGCTCAATCTCGTACAGTATTCGAGTTCGTGCAATATTCGAGTTCGTGCAATATTCGAGTTCAATCCCGTACAGTATTCGAGTTTGTACAATATTCGAGCTCAATCTCGTACAGTATTCGAGTTCGTACAGTATTCGAGCCCAATCTCGTACAGTATTCGAGTTCGTACAATATTCGAGCTCGTACAGTATTTGAGCTCGAGCTCAATCCCAACTAATACTGTTTGTTAATTTTTCCGAGTTTACAAAGCCAACATATTATATATTATATATTTTTTATTTTTATTAAATATAATATAATGTACATAATATTATATTACATAATATAATAAATGATTATATATTAGGGAAAAATTAAATCATTCGTCATCAAACTTGTGAAAATTTAGTTATCTTGTGATATGAAATTATCCACGGGTCACCCATTACCCAACCCAACTAAACCCACCCAAAATTATCCAACAGGTAAACCATTATCCAACCCAACTAAATTCAATAACTACAACTCAATTATATTCATTAACCCAATTGATCATTATCCAATAAGTGAAAATGGTATATAGATAACGGTTATCCAACGGATAACTGACGGGCTTATTTTTAGGTTGTGTACGACGGATTTGGAGTGTAATTTGAATATGATCTAAGCAAATAAAACTTAGTAAGTCGCATTAAAAGTATTGGTATAATGTGTCCATAAATAAAGTTCAAAACCTTTATATTTGCAAATTTTTTATTGAGTTTGACTTGTTCATAGTTAAATTACAAAAATAGTATATTTATAGTTTTTTCATCGGTATCCATTCACGCATGTCTATTGATCCTTACTCCCTCCGTTCCAATTAAAGTTTCACATTTCCACTATTAACAGTTAATTTTAAAAAAATATTTGATTTTTAATATTTTTTCTTGATGATAATTAAAATTTATGAAAATTTAATATTTTAAAAATACATGTTATAACGAATCTAACAATGTACCACACAAAAATATCTATACTTGTATTCCAATTCAATTTTAGAGTCAAAGTTAGAAAGTTTCGACTAAATGAATAATTAAATTACATCTTGGAATAGGACAAAGGGATTATCTTTTATGAAATATATCTAAATTGTAAAAATATTTTTAATATTTTATCAATCCTTATATAATTAACAATAACACAAAGTCTTACTTTATCTAGCCTAAAATTTAGGCAGAAATCTATTATGTAATTAATATAAAATTTAATTTTGGGTGAGGTTTTTCTTCAAATTTGCTAATATATGTAGGGACCTATTGTGCAATTATCAAATGACTATATATATCACAAAATTTATATTTATTTTTCATTATTTCACTTTTCGGATCATCGAATAGGTAACCGCTCCGATCTTAGATTTTACGCCACCACTTTGCCGCCAAATTTCCACCATGTTTCTCCTTCTTCCGCCGGCGTCTCGGCGGAACTGGGGCGACCGTCGGCGAATCTCTTTCTTTTGTCGGCGACAGCGTTGCTCAACAATTGGTAACCACTCAACCGTCGGTGAATCTCCTCCTGCAATCACCGATGATTCTTTGTGGATCTGATCGATTCAACTTCTTCTGCCGACGATTCAACTTCTTCCACCGCTCTGCAACGCCGGCGCATCAATATCGAGTCAATGATGACGGCAACGAAGATGGTGGGGTGAGGCTACGGTGACGGAGATGGTGAGGTAAGGAGAGGCGAGGCAACGACGATGGAGACGGCGAAGCGAGGCGGCGGCGACGGAGACGACGAGGTGAGGCGACAACGTTGCTTCGTCTCTTGTCAGGCGAGATCCACACGCCTTTTGAAGAAGATTACTTGCGCATGGAATCACACGCAGGCAGCTGCGAGGAACGTTTGAGACGGAGGCGGACGAGGTTTTGCTTACAAGAGGTGAGTTTAATTTTGTGCTTTTTTGTTGGGATAAGTGACAATATAACCCTATCTACTTGAGTAAGTGCTAATATAACCCTATGATAATTTTTAGTGCAAATATAACCCTAACTGGTTAATGAAAGTGCCAATATAATCCTCAGACCACCCCATTTCCAGCATTGATCTCAATTTTTCTACGTTGACTCATGTAAATTGACCAAAATACCCTTTGGGCTAACTATGAAATTAGGTGGATAATTTTACCCTCATAGTTCACCGGACCGCCTCTGAAACATGTAGGGTTATATCAGCAAATTATGAAATCTTATTGGGTTATATCAGCACATTCCTAATGTTTGTAGGACTATATCAACACATTTCTAATGTTTGTAGGGTTATATCAGCACATTCTTAAAACTTATATGGTTATATCAACACATATTATAAATATTAAGTGTGTGATATTCGGCTGGCCTTAACGGGCGACCACATCATTATATACACCATTATAACATCATAACAATATCTTATACAACATAAAATTTGACATCATGACACCATCATTATTATTAAACACCAATATCACATATCATAGCCTCATTTCAAAACTTATCAACATTAAAAACCCTAGGTCGAAGAACACAACAAAATAACAACCACACACAACACCAAAGGTCATCCAATCATCAATCCGGACTTAACACAACAAAATAAATAAAATATCATTAAAACCTCTATATTCTATAGTATGTGCTGATATGACCCTACATTTTTACTAATGTGCTGATATAACCCTATAAATTTGAGGAATGTGCTGATTTAACCCTACCAGTTTTCATAATGTGCTGATATAACCCTACCTAATCCGGTGGTGGTCCGACAGCGGTCCAGTGGTGGTCCAGCGGCGGTCCGGTGATGAGTCTAAGGGTAGTAATTTCATTTCCCATTTTTTGTATTTTTAGAAGGGCAAATATGTAATTTTATAAAATTCCGGCTAAAAGTTGCTGGAGAGGGTTATCTTAGCACTTTCACTAACTAGAATGAGTTATATTGGCACTTTCGAATATTGAAAGGTTATATTGGCACTTATGTCAACTAGATAGGGTTATAAAAAACACTTTTTTCTTTTTTGTTTCCATAGAGATTAAATGAGGTTTAATCTTTTATGACCGAGTATATTGTCACAAAGGTTTCTCTGGTACAGCGGTAGGTATTTGATTGTTGTTGTTAGAGGTCTTGTGTTCGAAGCTTACTGGAGGTTTTGTTTTTGAAGAATTTATGTTCCTAGTTGAGGTTTAATATTATTTGAATGTGTCTTTGGTCAATAATAAGTGTTTGGTGTAGTGGTTATTGCTTTAGTCTTTGAGGTGAGAGACCTGAGTTTGAATCTCATTAGCACCATTTTTTAAAGAATTTTTATTCTTGAGGTACTGCAATTTTTTGTGCTAGTAAAGTGATTGCATAGGCACCGATAAGTGTTTGGTGCTAGTAAAGTGATTGCATAGGCACCGATAATCGTTACCAGTGCTAGATATTTAATCCAACACCGGATAACACTTGCTGGTGCCTATTTTACCACCCCCAACCCATAGGCACCAGTTTGAAAATATTCAAAATACCGGTGCCTATAGTGTACATACCGGTGCTAGTATTTTGGCTTCAATTTTAAAAAATCCGGCCAGTGATTATAAACTCACTGGCCGGAAAATTAAACCCAGAGATCCATTATGAACAATATGCCATACAGAACAACAATAAGAAATGTAAGTTAGTGTGAAAAATGGAAAATTTATAACCACAACCAAAAAGTTCATTACATTAATTCAAAATAAATAATCATACATTCTTGAAACAAACTAGACCTAAACATGGTCAAACGCGGTCGCCGATTTCGCTTAGAGCTGAGGCACATATGATCTGAGCTATTACCTACATTTTTGGTGCTTTGGTAGGGTTATGGTGCTCTAACTATTTCTTTATTCCATAAGTTTGTGCACAGTACGATTTGTCAAAAAAACAATTTTAAATGTTGAAATGATGCAGCATTTGAGCACCCTGAAGAAGGCATGGTGTGTATACATATGTTTTAAAAATGTATTTAACATCAACATAGTTTAATGTTAAACACAGTAAACGATGAGCACAACATGTCTCCTTGGTGCTCAAAACACACTACATAATTTCCACATTTGAAATTGTGGAGTTCTATAAAAGTTTTAGGACCTTTTGATAATGGAAGAAACATTACTTAGTTAGAGGGCACTACATGAATAGAAACCAACCAATGCAGTGCCCTTAAACTAATTCTTCCCCTGTTAAGCTTGTTCACAATAATAATCACAATGAAGCGGCATTCAAGCACCAAGGAAACTTTGTGTGTATAACTATGCTTTAACATTGTATTTAACATCAACAATGATCCAATGTTAAACACACAATGTTAAACAATTAATGATAAACACACCAAGTCTACTTGGTGCTCATCGACTACAAAATCTCCACATTTGAAATGGAAGAGTTCTACAAATGTTATAAGCATTAAATAGTTAGAGGGCAATACATGAATTGAAGGCAACCTTTACAGTACCCTTTAAATAATGCATATTTTGACATTTAAAATGTCGAAATGAAGCAGTTTTCCCGGGCCACGGAAGCAAGGAGTGTACAAACCAACAATGGCAAACACTCCAAGTTTCCTTGGCCCGGGTGAACTGCAATATCTTAAAAATTTAAACATCAACTACAAATCATCAAAACACGGAAAAAGTCTTTTAAACCACAATCTAATTTGTCATTCATTACAAACGATAATTAAATGTTACAAACCATTCATTGTTAAAGTCTTGAAACATTTGTAAACAAAACAAAAACTACGGATCTAATTGTAGGTCTAAGAAAATGTAAATCGATTGGAAAGGAAATAAAAGGAATACCATGGTTTTTGGATCTCCCGATCGGGCGACGGACCATATGCTCCATCTCTGGCCCTTCTAGTGCGCGCTTGCCGGTAGTTGGCTCTCCCCACCAGACGATGGCGTCGGCGTCGTCATAGTGATGAAATTTGAGAGGAGTCAGTGAGGGTTATTACAAAAAGTGCAATGTAATCACAATCAACAATATAGTTACATAGATAACAAACAAAAGCACAATATTTTTACCTGCATCCTTCATGATGTCGACCTTGAACGGGATGCTGCTCTCCACCGGCGGCTGAGCCAGGTTGTCGGCCTTGGCGACGGCGAGGAATCGGTGACAGAGCAGATGAAAAGGGTGTACAAGTGATGTGTGGGAGGGATGCAGAGGCGGGGAAAAAGTAGGGTTTCAGTGAAGTGTGGGAGGGATGAAAGGTGGGGAAAAAATAGGGTTTCAAGGTTTATATAGACAACAAAAACATTTTAACGGTTAAGATTTAATGAAAGAGATAAATAAATGGTTTAGATCTATTCGCCACACTAGCACCGGTACTGAATGGACAATATCGTTGCGTATAGTATTTAACGCAGCTGCTCTGGGTTTCTTTGAATGGAATTTTTTTCATAATTTTTAGAACTTGAGAGCAAAGTCGAATGAAAATTTTCTAAGTACCAATCACCGGTACACAAACCGGTGCTAAAGTCATCCGAACTGCTGCTCAAATTAGTTAAATTAGCTGCTTGAGGTTGCTTTAGAATTTCTTTTTGAAACAGAGAGGTAAAGAGGAAAAAAAATTCTAAGTACCAAACACCAGTACACAAATTGGTGTTGAAATCATCCGAACCGATTCTCAAATTATTTAAAGCAGCTGCCTGAGGTTACTTTAGAATTATTATTTTTTGAAACAGAGAGGAAAGGAGAGAATTTTTTTCTAAGTTTGTAGCACCGGTAGCTTTTAAACCGGTGATAGTTATAAACTTTCCAAAATTCATAATTTCACCCACACTTTTTAGCCACTAACCAGTAACGTTGGATAGTTTTCTTGTTAATGTAGTTAAGTAATTGGATTGATAAGAAATCATTATACATTTTGTCACCGAAATACATCTGTACTTAACTTTGCTAAAATTGCACTACTGCCCAAAATTGCGTTACACCATCATTTTTTTTAAACGATTTTTTTATATTGGGTATTCTTGGGTTAATTGAAGTTTAGAAATGGAAAAGTAACTTTTCGTGAAAAATTATAAAGAGCCAGTACATGCGTTATAGTATCTTACTATAGATGACTAAGAAGTTGGGAAGTTTTAATGGGGAGGATTATTGGTAATGTTTTTTCAAGAAATATTAATAATTTTTTTATTAAGTCTTGGAATGTACTTTACGGATTCATAATATAGCATTACATTCGAGCGGATTTTAATTTGGACGTTCGAATGAACTTTTTATTTTTTGCACTTAGGTTCCTCCAAGAATCTTGAAATTGTTGAAAACCAAAATTGGAAATTCCATATTGAAATTTCATAATTCAAGTTCATAACTATGTGATTTGGACATGATTGGATAAATGTAACATCCCCAAAATTGAAAAGAGAAATCTTGTACAACATAATGCAGAAATTGCACTATTGCCCAAATTTTAGTTCTGTACCAATAACGCCGGTTCAATTACTGGTTCTACAACGAAAAATCAAACCGGTGCTAAATTTTTCTATTTGTGGCGTGATTTTTTTCCCGTATAACACGTTTTATGCACCGGTACGTGCATTACCGGTGCTCAAAATTATCTTATTTGTAACTTATTCTCATTAACGCACCGGTGTTGAGCATCGGTAAGTTGGTTACCAGTGCTGTAAATTATAAAGGCACCGGTACTTCTTTGTTTAGATGTTTATACTGGTGTTGATGATATTTTTAGCACCGGTATTTTGGCACCAGTACATTTGTAAGTGCTTGTAAGTGCTTCAATCGTTGCTTGTTAGGAGTTAATGTTTGTAGCTTTTTTTATGATATGGTTGATTGTTTGTAGTATTTTTTTCCTTACGTTGATGTTTTTCATTTCTTGTTAGTGCTTCAAATGTAGGTTGTAGGTGCTTATTTTAAACTTGTAAGTGCTTCAATCGTTGCTTGTTAGAAGTGATGTTTGTAGTTTTTTTGATGATATGGATGATTTTTTGTAGTTTATTTTTCCTTACGTTGATGTTTTTCATTTCTTGTTAGTGCTTCAAATGTAGGTTGTAGGTGCTTATTTTATAACTTGTAAGTGCTTCAACCGTTGCTTGTAAGTGCTTTAATCATTGCTTGTTAGGAGTTGATGTTTGTAGCTTTTTTGATGGTATGGATGATTTTTTGTAGTGTTTTTTCCCTTACGTTGACGTTTTTCATTTGTTGTTAGTGCTTCAAATGTTGGTTGTAGGTGTTTACTTTATAACTTGTAAGTGCTTCAATCGTTGTTTGTTAGGAGTTGGTATTTGTTGTATTTTTAAAAAAATGATAATTTAGCTTTGTTGAGATTTTCATGATTTTCAGTTTATTTTTTGTTAGTCGTAGTCGACGTTTTTTCTTCAATTTTTTGTTGATTTTTATTTCATTTTAAATATTTTTTTGTTATTTTATTTGATTTTTAATATTTTTTGCTTTAGCTTTTAACTTGATGTTTTATGATTCTTCGTTCATGTTCTGCTATTTTTTGTTGATGTTGCTTCAGTTTTTAGCTGCAGTTTTTATTGATTTTTTGCATTCTAAAAACATTTTTCTAATTTTTTTTGCAGATTGCAGGTGGCGGAAAAATGATGGAAAATTTGGATGAATGGGCCCCTGGAAAGTTATTAGCGATAGGTCTATGTAAAATAATTAGAGATAGGCCAATGTAAAATTATTAGAGATAAGTCTCTGGAGCTAGAATATTGTTAGAATTGTAGAAAGATCTCTGCCTAAAGTTTAGGCTGTCTCAAAGGAGACAATTCCTAACAATAAATATAATAATATTTAATACTGCATCCTAATTTAGTAAATTGAAATTTTGACATATTTTAAGCTGGCAAAGTCTTGGGAAAGACCGTCTTTCCAGAGTCTTATGGAAATATAAGTCTAATTAGAATAATAAAAGATAAAAAGTCTTAGTTGGGATATTAAAATTTTATTATGCAACGTGTAGTAGTTATAAAATTTATAACCCGATTCATGCAACCCAAAAATTTTATCTTTATTTCTTCTAATTTGCACTTTAAACATTGGTCTTTCCATATCTTATGGAAATACCATCTTTTGAAAGACGGACTCTTTTAAGTTAGTCAATTAAATTATAAAGTTTAAATTCCAGTAATTGACACCTTGAATCCCTTAAGATTTAACTTCCAACTTATAATTATATAAATAAATATATTAATTATAATTAATTATATGATTTTTTAAGCTCAAATTATAATTACTCATAGAAAAATTTATTTTACAAATTTAATGATTAGTCGGTTTAAAATAATACGGTGTCATTTGACGTGATTCTCCGATATAACTATCAAATCAAACGCCTCTGAATCGGTCAAGAACCTAATCTTTTTTCAAAAATCGAATACTCCAAAAAGCAGTTGGGCGGGTTACACTTGAGCGAGTCCATCTCAGTTTTTTAATGGTTATGTGGGCCTGTAAACTCGCGATTTTAGTCCTGTCCAGTTCAGCTGAAATAGAGTTAAGTTGAGTTGAGATCAGTTGAACTGAGTTGATTAGAATTGAGAAGAACTGGGAATAGTTGAGAAGAGATGAATTGAGTTGAGAAGAGCTGAAAAGAGTTGAGAAGATCTGAGAAGAGTTGAGAATAGTTGAACTGAGCTGATTGAAGTTGAGTTGAGCTGATTGGAGCGGAGCTGAACTGATTGCAGTTGAACTAAACTGAATTAGTTGTAGATGAACTAAACTGAATTATTTGTCGATGAACTAAAATGAACCAAAAAAACTAAAATAAATCAAAATGAAATGAACTGAATCTAATTGAACTTAACTGAGTCAAACTGAATTGAAATGAATCAAATTGGCTGAATCAAACTAAACTAAACTTAAACAATTGAACCAAACTGAACCAACCTAAACTAAACTAAACTGAATCAAATTGAACTAAATTGAATCAAACTGCATCAAAACGAACCCAATTGGATAAAGTTGAAGTGAAATGAATCGCCTTAAACTGAACTGAAGCTAACCGAAGTGGACTGAGACTAACAGAACGGAACTTAATTAACTGAAATGAACTGAATCAAATTGAACCGCACTGAATCAAATTGAATAAAAGTTAACTGAAAAAATAATAAATAAAAGAAGATAACAGATAAATTATAGAGTCCGTCTCTTGAAAGATAATTTTCCATAACTTATGGAAATACCAAGGTTTAAAGTGCAAATTAGAAGAAATGAAGATAAAATTTTTGGGTTGCATCAATCGGGTCATAAACTTTATAATTACTGCACGTTGCATAATAAATTTTAATATTGCATCTAAACTCTTTTTACCTTTTTATTATTCTAATTAAACACTGTCTTTTCATAAGTGTGTAGAAAGTAGTCTTTCCCAAAACTTTGCCTATAAATAATAGTGGATGTGAATTCAATAATATATTTAAAAACTTAATATATGATGTAAATTTTATGATGTAATTTTAGAATTCAAACCCAAGCATTATCTTGTTTGAAGAGAAATGAAATATATTTTTTTACAATTGCAAAAAAAAATACAAATATAACAATAAATTAATAATAATATGAAATATGTGAAATATATTAAAATTATTAATTAAATGTTTGTAGGAAATAAGGAACACTATACTACAAATTTAGCGTTGAAGAACAAAGTTTTTAAAACCAAACAACTTCAAATACATCATATTTTGTAGCAACATGTCGAATTATTATACGCATATCAGAATTTGTAGTATGAATGTAAACGAAGGTACGCACAACATTTATACTTCCATAATTTACAACACTAACTAATAATTTAGATAGAGTTTATCTAAAAGTGACAATTTTCTTTTTTTTCCCTCATTATTTACACTGTAGTTTTTATCTTATTCAATTCTAGTAAAATTCACAATTAAAATTTAAAACCCAAGTGAAACTTAATTAAATAAAATTAAAATCAAGATTTTAAAATTTCATGGTATTTAACAATTTGTTAATAATTAATAATATAATATTTTAATGGAGTTCAAAGTAAACGATCTGAAATTATTATAACTAGGATGAGTTGATTGAAGTTGAGAAGAGGTGAGAAGAGTTGAGAAGAGTTGAGAATGACTAAGAAGAGTTGAGAATGCTGAGAAGAGTTGTATAAAACTTAGTTGGGTTGATTGGATCTGAGTTGAGTTGGGAAGAACTGAGAAGGGTTAAGAAGAATTGAGAAAGGTTAAGAAAAATCG
The DNA here is from genome assembly GCA_037428765.1 of Rubia yunnanensis. Taxonomy (NCBI): domain Eukaryota; kingdom Viridiplantae; phylum Streptophyta; class Magnoliopsida; order Gentianales; family Rubiaceae; genus Rubia; species Rubia yunnanensis. Next base: position 156,658,072 of record CM075061.1, on the reverse strand, counting down.
AGTTGATTTGATTGGAGCGAAAATAACCTGAACTGGACATGAACTTTCTTATACCATACAATAAACTACACTATTGTGCTCACCGCCCCAGTCCTTTCATTTATTCACCTACTCCACTCATCCCTAAAATTTAAGTCATTTTAAAATAAAAAATATTATATAATATCTTTTTACATTCATTATAATATATATTTTTTTATAATTTTATGAGCCCATCTTTTGAGAGACGGTCTTTCCATAAGTATATTAAGGTTTAAAGTGCAAAATAGAAGAAATGAAGATAAAATTTTTGGGTTGCATGAAACGGGTTAAATTTTTTATAACTACTACATGTTACATAATAAATTTTTAATATTGCAACTAGGACCATTTACCTTTTATTATCCTAACTAAACTTCGTCTTTCCACAAGCATATGAAAAGACAGTCTTTCCAAAGAATTTGCCTAATTTTATATCATATATCATTTAAAATATTAATATTTTAAAATCAATCTAGAAGAGTGAAAAGAGACTCATAAGACAACAAAAAGTAGTACTAGTATACTTTCTCCGTACTCCCTCCGTCCCAGATTAAATTACCCATTTACTTTATAACATTATTCTCTATTAAAGTTTGATCGTATATTTGAATAAATATATGAGACATAATATTATCATATGTGATATTTTTGAATTCGTCGTAATAAGTAGTTTTTAGAAGGTAACATTTTTATTTGCCGTTATTATACGTAGCTAAATATATTAATGGTCAAACATGTTTTTCGAATGGTGTGCAATAATTAGGCTGTAATTTAAGTTGGGACGGAGGGAGTATTATAGTTTTAGATTTTTTTTTCAGGCTGAAATGATTAGAGAAAACTAAATTAAAAGAGTAAAAAAATTTAATGAGTGGATGAGAATTATTCACTTTTTATTATAATTCAAAAATAAAATATAAAAGTAGAAAGTGTACTCATCTCTCCGTTTTATAATTAGATTTGGAACACTATGACAATATTAATTCTAGGGATAAGTTCCAATATAACCCTATCTATTGAGTAAGTGCCAATATAACCCTATGATAATTTTTGGTACAAATGTAACCCCAACTAGTTAATGAAAGTGCCAATATAACCCTCAGACCCCATTTCTGGCATTGACCTCAATTTTTTGGTGTTGACTCTAAGTAAATTGACCAAAATACCCTTTGGGCTAACTTTGAAATTCGGTGGATAATTTTACCCTCATAGTTCGCCGGACCGCCGCCGGAACATGTAGGGTTATATCAGCACAGTATGCAATCTTATTGGGTTATATCAGCACATTCCTAATGGTTGTAGGGTTATATCAGCGCATTCCTAATGTTTGTAAGGTTATATCAGCACATCCTTAAAACTTATAGGGTTATATTGACATTTTCACTAACTATATAGGGTTATATTGGCACTTTCGAATATTGAAAGGTTATATTGGCACTTATGTTAACTAGGTATGGTTATAAAAACACTTTTTTCTTAATTCTATTTCATCCATTCATTACACTTTAATATTTTTAAATTTAATTTCATCCACTTATTTTATTCACCTACATCCAAACATCTAATTCTTTAGTGTCACATCCAACGAAATAAAGTAATTATAATTTTTTTTCAAGCACCCTATAATAGACATTGTTTGCTTTCTATCTGTCAACCAGGGCTGTTGAAGTAATTTATTAGCATTCTTACTTTGCAAAAAATGACACCATTTTGCCATCTTCTAATTCACTGTTTTTTTCTCGTCTTCTTCTCCATTGCAAAATTTTCCCTCTTTCTTCACAGGAGTTGTTTTCTTCAAGCAGACTTTTTTGGTGCTCGAGGATGTTGCTGATGGCGGTGAATTTCCCGTGGCTAGGGAAGCGGCGGACGGTAGATTCATGGATTCACAGTTGCTGTATTGTGATAATTACGTCGTTTCCAACACGGCGGAGGAGATATTCAGCCTTATTGGTACGGTTCAAGTTAGAGTTCAAGGAATTCTTCCAGTTCCAGGTCGTTGATGTATTCTTCCCGTTTGAGTTTGTAATTGAATGGGATGCCATTAGCGGGGAAAGCTTTGGCCTCCCTGCCTTATCTTCAACAAAGTTTGGTATGTTTGTGTTATTTTGTGTTGTTTCTATGTTCTTACTACTTGTGCTTTTGCGCATTGTGTTTGATAGAACTTTTGTGCTGATCTGTAGTCCATTAGTATATAGTTGTATTGGATGTAGTCCCGTGATCTGAGAGTGTATGTAATGAGTTGAACATACTGTTGTAATATGGAAAGATGAGGGTTTGTTAGGGGAACATTTGAACTTAGTTGGATGTTACCTAATCGGAGTAGCATTTGCTTAGATAGTAATTTTTCTTGAAAAAGCCTGATCGTAGTGGCACCTGTCTGGTTAGTAGTTTTACTTGAAAATGTCAAGTATTGTGTTTGTTTACAAGTGTAGTGGGTGTAACAGAATAGTAATCTGATTACACTTGAAGATTAGGGCCTTATTATGTAGCTTTTGTTTACTAATTGTAGTGTTTGTAGAGTTGAGTAGTATTCTGAACAAAAGTGTTCACAAATACCCATGTTTAGTGACTGCAAACTAAATTCGTTAACAGACTGTGTTGATGGAGCCGAGGCTTTTGCAAGAGAACAGGTATTTAGAACTTTCAGTATATTCCTAAACTTTGGTTGACCCTTCACCTTAACATAGAATGCTTCCCAACATACAAAATTTTCTTCTCTCCGGGTATTGTTTATGGATTTTTTTTTCGAAAAACTATGATTTGAAACTTTTTTTGTTTTTACTAAGATGGTTCTTTTATAGTGGAAGTATGTGATTTTGTGTCCTCTCTACTGTAGTTTGTTGCCTTTGTGATTGAGAATCATTAGCTTAGACGTCTTGGGCATTGTTAGATTGGTTTGTTGGAAGAAATTTATAATAAATTAAAGTGATTTGCTTCAAGATGTTGAGGCAAATGACCCGCAGTAAAAACATACATCCTCACTTTGATATAGTTTTTAACTTAGATTCTTCGGATACAGTTATGAAGATTTGTTATACTTATATAATTAGTTGCTTGCATCTCTTATTTTATTGACTCGATATACATAATGCATGATAACTCCCTGTGATGTTCATGAGGTGTCTATCAGTTTGATTAATCGTGCATGCGTGCCTGTTTATTTTTAGTTTATGCATACTGGGTTTACACAAAGCTAATCAAGCTACTCAGAAAGGCAATGGCTTTCTAAAAATCTGATTTTTAATTTCTTGGTTGTGCTGTATCCCAATTCTTCATCATTTTCTTTGTAGTTTTAAGATGTTATGGTATAGTTTAGTTTTTGTATCAATGTTTTTGTACTTTGTGTGCAGATCCCCTCCACGAATTCCAACAGTTTGTCTAGCAAAGGAGCCATTTGTTCAGACTGTTGTTGTCCTGAGAACTGAGATTAACATTGCTCTTGTTGTGTCGCGTGAATTTGCTGCTGGAAGGCACTTGAAGAAGTTTTTAATTGTAAGTCATTATTTAATCTTTTATGTGATTCATTCTACCATGCTTAGGTCAACTGCTGGGGATCTTTGCTTGTTTCATTACATTCATAAGAATAGCATATAAGTGTTTGAATTTGAATCTTTCATTGCCATATATTTATATTTCTTGTGTCAGATTTGTACAAAACTTAATTGAAGGTACTGTTCTGCAAGCTGGTCATTGTTGGACTTTAGTTATTCTCCGTGCTCGATAGTTGTAGCAATATCTCAAATCTGTTCTATATAAGTGAGTTAGACGACTTATTCTACTGTGGTTTCTTTCACATATCCAAACTTCAGTCTTAGTTTCCTTGAAAAAGTAAATGTGGTTTATGAAAATGATCAGAATTTAATGTGCTAGTTTATGGATTTGTGGCCAAGTAAGCGCTCTTTCTCTGCCATTCTATAAATTGAAAGACAAGTCCATGCCACATTTTATTGTTGATTTTTTTTAAAAAAATTATAACGGGGCTGAGCTTTCACAATCATAAGTTATATACCTGTAATTATAATTAATTTTTATTTTGTGGTATGCTGTTAGTTGGACCAGTTTATCTTGTTGGTTTCACCATATGGTCAGTTGTTGGGCTCCTTTTATATTTTTATGGTTGAATCTATGATGCAAAGACCCACTGTTGGGAATAAGGTACTTAATTTGCCCGTTTGATCAGAATACAATAGCTTGATTGCTTAATTAGGTTGATTATTATTGGTCATAGAAGGTATGTTGATTAGTTTGGAAGTTTAAAGCTTCATTATTATCTGCCAATTTTGGTGTTTTCAAGACTTCAGTTTCTAGAAAACATGAATATTGTTTTGGATAATCCCTTTGTACGTGTGAAGTTTTTGCTCTTTTGTCCATTTAAACCTCATGTAATCACATTGTAAAGTAGACATGTTGATTTTGTTATGAAGTTGCTTTCTCAGTTGTTGGCTCTTCACTATAAGCTTGTCTTTAACATGTACTTAGTCTGCACTTTTTAATGGTCATAAGTCATAACCCACTCGACCTCTCATCACTCGACCCCTCACCACTCGCCCCCCCCCCCCCCACTTAACCCCCCCCACTCGAGTGGAGAGTTTCGAGTGGAGAGGTTCGAGTGGTACTGGGTTCGAGTGGAGAGGGTTTAAGTGGACTGGGTTTGAGTGGTATTGGGTTCGAGTGGTACTGGGTTTGAGTGGTATTGGGTTCGAGTGGTACTGGGTTTGAGCGGAGAGGTTTGAGTCGAGACAGATGGTTGATGTTAGAGGGGTGGATGGTTTGAGTGATGGCGAGGCGGATGGTTGATGGATCGAGGGGTGATGCCTCAAAAGGGATGGTTGATGTTCCAGGACCTCGAGGGTTAATGAATCGATGGAGGTCCGAGTGGTACTGGGTTCGAGTGGTACTGGGTTCGAGTGGTACTGGGTTCTAGTAAAAAGGTTCGAGTGGTACTGGGTTCAAGTGGTGAGGGGTTGAGTGGTGAGGGTTCGAATAGAGGATTCTAATGGAAAGGGTTCGAGTGGTACTGGTTCGAGTGGTGAGGGTTCGAGTAGAGGTTAGAGTGAAGAGGTTTAAGTCAAGGGGTGATGCCTCGGGAGGGGGGGAATGGTTGATGGTTCCAGGGCCTAGAGGGTTAATGAATCGAGTGGAGATGCCTCGAATCAACACCCCTCAAGGCAGATAGTTAATGTTGAAAGGGTGGATGGTTTGAGTGGTAGGGAGGCCTCAAGGCGAATGGTTGATGTTCGAGAGGTGACTGGTTCGATGGTGGCGTGGTGGATGTTCCAGAATTGATGGTTCAAGGGTGATGGTTCCAGGCATGGATGGTTGGTGTTCGAGGGATAGGTAGTTCGAATGGTGGTGTCGTGAATGGTTCGAGGGGTATATGCCTCGAGTGGGTCATGGTTCAAGATCTAATGTGGATGGTTCGATGCTCTGAGTGGTATACTCTCTCGAGGGGTAGTGTACCCTCGAGGGCTGGTGTACTCTAAAGGGGTGGATGTGTGACCTCTCGAGGGGTGGTGTACCCTCGAGGACTGGTACACCTCTCTCGAGACGTTGATGGCTTACCCTCGAGGGGTGGAAGGTGTACTCGAACCCTCACCCCTCGAACTTCTCCACTCGGACCTATCCACCCCTCAAGGGTACGCCATCAACGTCTCGAGAGAGAATACGATTGAACAAATTTTCTTTAGTAAATATAAGCAACATCAAATTAATAAATTAGAAAACATTGATTACAATACCACAAATGCTAGTAAACATATCAAGCATTTTCATTACACCAAAAATCCAAGCTTATACACAAAACAACAAAATCTACATAGCAAAAACACTTACGATTACAAGTGACAGGATTTGAATGGGCAGAAGCGGTCGTTGTGCCTGATCTCAACGCCTTTATCAATGACCTTACAGCGTCGGCATAAGCGATGGTTTCTTTGTTCTCATCGCAGAGTGATAGGTTTAGTATTGGCGTGATGCCGTACTCCTTGAGTTGCACATCTGGCGAGGTTATGATTTCCACAAATGGCTTGATCACACCAACCCTAGCCTTCTTACCCATCGACAACGACAAGAAAACCTCACCCTCTCACCAAATTCTGAAATATCAGCCCTATTTCACGGAATTCCGCATTGAAACGAATTTCAACAAAGAAACGATTGAAAAGAAGACGAAGGAGGTTTACACTTGAAAACCACAAATGCTAGTACACACATCAAACATTTTCATTACAACCTCTTAATGCATCAGGAGAAGGGTTGAACTAAAATGTTATGTGAAATCAAATGAGACAAGAATGATTTTTCACACTCCCTAAAATTCTAAGTAATGATTCAGCCATATCGGCCACAAGCAGATTCATCCCGCGAAAATTAAGTCAATTACTGTCTTAAGTAAGCATTTTTTATAAGATCTAAAACACCAAATTTCTATAGAGCAATAACTTGCTCAGGTTAGAAAATTACCTTAACTGAAACCATGAGAATCAGGACAGCTTCTCGGAGCCTGGGATTATCTCTACACTGGCATACCTAGAGTGCACATATCTCACTTCACAATAGAATTCGTACAACGAAGTGAATATTAAAAAGGAAATTAACACTTGAGAGAACTTGAGATGATGTATACTCCCCCCATCCCACTAAAACTTGTTTTTTTACCTTTTCAAAGTCAAATTTATAAACTTTGACTCTAAATTTCAACTAATATGCCCGTGAGATCTTGTTAGATTCATCTTAACGTCTATTTTCTAAAGATTAATTTTTTATTCATAATTATTATATGTAGTTAGAGGTATTAACGGCCAAATATGATCATTGAGGACCATGAAAAAACAAATAGGCAAGAATTATGGGACAGGGGGGAGTAGTTAAAACAGTTAGGACAGATATCCTTTACAAATTGCAGCATATTGTATATTGCAAGGCTACATGAACAAATATGCAAAGTGAGAGCGATAAGATAAGAGATGAAGCAACACATTTAGGCGAGAATTAACAGGGAGCAAAAATTGTCAAAGTTGCTCCTTACGTATTTTCTTACATGTATTACTGAAAAAGAAGAATGCCAGCTAAAAGCAAACAGGTAAATGAAGCAGGACAGTCCAAAAAGGATTCTCACATCCTCCTCTTGGCCCTCATAAGTCCTTCCAGTAAGCAATCTCTTCACAGGGCCATTTTCAGTGCACATTTGAATGTAATTTAAGCTAGAGGGTAATATGCAAATATAACCCTATATATTGGAGAAAGTGCAAATATAACCCTGAGTTATTTTTTAGTGCAAATATAACCCTAGCTATTATACATATGTGCAAATATAACCCTAACTATTATACATATGTGCAAATATAACCCTAAAGCTATTATTTCCGGCATTGACTAACCTGGGTTATATTTGCACTTTCAATTATCGCAGGGTTATATCTGCACTTTCATTATTGCAGGGTTATATCTGCACTTTCATCAATTATATAGGGTTATATATGCACTTTTCTCTAAGCTAGAGTAGCAATTCTACATCAACAATTCTACTACTATCTAGCACATTTATCCAGAAGAAAGTCCTAAAGATAGACCTCTTGGATTTCAGTAATAAAGAAACAAGCATTGCGCTCCAGCATGCTTGGATACTGAAAGTCTCACAATGTTTTTTTTCTATCACTAGCTATACCTTCATCCTATATCTAAAATTTGTAACTACTTAGAGCAAACAGACTCTAGCAACTCCATCACAGTTAACCACATCTCTTGCTGCATTTGTAAATGTTTAGGCATTATTATTCTCTTCTTTTACTAAAAGACACTATTGGTATATTCATCGTAAGGATGGTCCTACGTCTGATTCCATCGTTGTATTTTACAAGTCAAACGATAAATAACATTCAAATAATAAAAGGACAGGAAACTATAACTTTAGTGAATATAAGGTGTGAGCATTCAGAACCAACAAACTACAGTCATTCTACAAGAGTAGTCTCAACAAGCTCATATCAATGCACATAACAAATTACAACAACATACACTTGGTATGTGCGTAAAAAATAGAAGTCAGAAAAAAAATCAAGATCCTAAAACTATAAAGTTTGATGATACGAACCTGCTTTAATAAAACAGGTAACTCAGAGGCTCTAGAATGAACCTCGTGATTTGCAATGGCAAAATCAATTCCCCTGCATTCGGACATTATCATGTCAGAAGTAAACCATGTCTGTTATTCCTAAAACATACAAGGCATTAAACCATAAAAAGCTACTCATCTTAATTTCTTTTCCTACGTCACCAAGACACACATAGACACAACACGAGATCAGCGCAAAAAACACCACCAAGTGTTGAGCATTAAGAGTTTATAATGTTACACATTCCGAGATCACTGGTAGCAAAATCATCTCTCCCGTTAACAACAAAAGCTTTAACAAACACACAGTTCTACCTAAAAAATTAGAGGATAACTGTTCCTCAGATAAAAGGCAAACAAATTGTAACCCTACCACTACCACCCTTACATTAACACGAAAAATAGCTGCAAATCCATCCTAGTTTTACCCAAACCCTAGAGCTTACACATTTCACTATATTATAAGACAATACACTCAAATAGATACTTCAGAGAGCATTACCGAGAGAGCGAGATACAGAGATTGGAGGTCTCCACGATGTCGTTCTTACTTAGGCTCTTCTGCACTTGCTTAATCCTATGCATGTTAGCACCTAATCGATCAATAACCGACCCGATATGGATAGCGTTCACACTCAAAGCCCGTGAGAGGTTGCTCCCTCCCCCGCTGCCCACCATCGCAGACGGCGCTAGAATCCTCTCGGTCATTCCTATGATATCCTTTTCACTGCTACAGCCACCGGGAATCAGCTTCACCACTATATTTATTTACACTTGGAAGCACTATATTGAAGGGGCAGAAGCAACTTTCATGCCTGATATCAACGGCCTTATAGCGTCGACAGAAGCTATGGTTTCTTTGTTCTCGTCGTAGAGAGATATGTTTAGCATTGCCGTGAAGCCGTACTCCTTAAGCTGCGCATCCAGCGAGGATATGATTTCCAAATATGGCTTGATCATGCCGGCCCTAGTCATCTTACCCATCAACAAGAAAATCTCACCCTCTCACTGAATTTGAAACGATTGAAAAAGCAAAGTTTGCGATTGAAAACAAGGAAAACAAGTGTGGATTCAAAACGATGTCATTTTTGTAAAGCAGGATGTCAAAATGACAATCAATACCCCTGGTTGACAAACACAAACCAAACAATATCTATTTTAAGGTGCATGGGAAGAATTGACCATTTTATTTTGCTGGTTCGATCGGGTTAATCGATCCAAATCCAGATAAATTGAGCAAAATTTATTTTTGAAAATTCGCTTGATCAATGTTTTGAGGCAAAGTATTGGAAAAGACCGTCTTTTCATAGGGTTATGGAAAAACGGAGTTTAATTAGGATAATAAAAGGTGAAAGGTATTAGTTGCAATATTTAAAAATTATTATGCTACGTGTAGTAGTTTTAAATTTTATAACCCAATTCATTCAACCCAAAATTTTATCTTCATTACTTCTAATTTGCACTTTAAACATTGATCTTTCCATGACATATGGAAAGACCGTCTTTGAAGAGACAGACTCATATTTTTAACTCGATTTGTCCTGAATAAAATATTTTAAATTTATTCAAAGTATTATAACATTAAAAAGGCCAATTTTGAATTAAAACTCAACGAGTCCGTCTCTTGGAAGACGGTCTTTCCATAAGTTATGGAAAGACCAAGGTTTAAAGTGTAAATTAGAAGAAATGGAGATAAAATTTTCGGGTTGCATGAACCGGGTTATAAATTTTATAACTACTACATGTTGCATACTAAAAGTTTAATATTGCAACTAAAACCTTTTACCTTTTATTATTCTAGTTAAACCCCGTCTTTCCATAAGCCTATGGAAAGACCGTCTTTCCCAAGACTTTGCCAAACTCAACTCGCTCGAAATCAATCAAATTAATTTAGATCGGGCTAGACCGGTCCTGTGTATTTTTGCAAAATATATTCGACATATACTTGGCATCGTAGGTTTCTAACAAATGGCCGAATCCTATATATTTGTAATATTCCGTCTAACCAATAATGACATATTTGCTTTTTCAAAATTAAAGTTGGCAACCTTTGACCATAAATATAAAATATAATAAATATATCATGTGAGATATTGCTGAATTTATCTTAACGTACTCTCTCCGTTTCAATAATAGTGACACACTTTCTAATTTGAGATATTTCTTTTATATTGACACATTCTAATTATGACAAGTTTAAGGTTATTGTAACCATTCATTTTACTTTTCTTTCTTTCAAGTCAATTTTATTCACTCATTTAGCGTCTCCTAAATTCTAACACCCAAAAGTGATGCGCCACTATTAAATAAATAGAGAGAGTATATTTTTTAAATATCAATTTTTTATATAAAATTAGTATACGTACCTAGAAATTGACATTGAAAATTGTAAAAAAAAAACAAATACGTGGACGGAAGGAGCAGTTGCTAAGCATTGTCAAATTTGCTTTTTCTTTGACCAGTGCCGAGTGTAAACCTACAAAACTAAATAGTCAAAGACGGCAATGGGATTCCAAATGAAAATCCCGGAAAGTGATGTGCAAGAAGCATATAGGAAAGTGATTGCAAGAACAGAAGGAAACAAATCTCGATTCAATGGGATTAAAATCATACGTTTACTGTTTCTCAAAGAAAAAAATATAAGTTTGCTGCGTCTTTTTTCCCCCTTCACAAACAAAAATAAGGAACAAATGCGAGAAGAAACCAAATAAAAAACAGCAATATTCTCTACTAACCTTTTTCATAGGCCGGGGAGTTTGTTGTATGCATGTAAGACTAATAACTTATTACAGAGTTGTATTGTATGTCCAACAAACGCACAAATGAAATGGATATTTGTTCTGATTTCCCCGAAGATTTCATTCATATTAAATTGACATATGCCTTGTCATCACACTTTTGATCACGTCTGTGATAGTTAAAACACTATTACAAACGGAACTCTTAAGATGATGTCACGATCATTTCCACCTAGTGGTGGCCCTATGGCCCGTCATCCTTTTAGTAGATTTATCGCCATAGGTAGATGAATCTACCTCATCCTCCTCGTCCTCGTCCTCCTCCTCGTCCTCCTCCTCTTCGGGTTCATCAACGACATGTTGCACCATTTTGACCTTATTCTTGGTCAGATTACTCCCAACTCCGACGATGTTTCCCTTCAACCAACCCACCACATCCATCATCGAAGGCCGGTTCTCTGGGTTTCCATCGGTGCACCTCAGCGCAATCATAACCGCAGCTTTCAACTGAGCTCGATCAAATCTCCCCTTCAACCTCGGATCCGCGATCTGATCGAACTTGCCCTTCTGCACAAACGGCGTCACCCATTGCACAATGTCCCGCTTCACGCCTCCCGGGAGCTTCTCCAATGGCTTCCGGGCGCTGATGATTTCCAGAAGTAGTATCCCGAAGCTGTAAACGTCGCAACTCTCTGAAACTTTACCCCACATTGCGTATTCGGGGGCTAAGTACCCTAGAGTGCCCTTCACTCTGGTGGTAACGTGTGAGACCCCCTCCGGGATGAGCTTTGCGAAGCCGAAATCGGCCACTTTTGCGACCATGTTCGAGTCCAGGAGAACGTTGCTGGCCTTTATGTCCCTGTGGATTATGTGTGGAGTAGCTTCATGGTGCAAATACCTAGCAAAAGTTTGTTGAGTGGAAGATGAGATGTGAATTAGGTAGAGTTGTTTGAAGAGGAAATCGTATTTTAATATTGTGAACGGAACTAAAATGAAACATAATGAAATTGAGAATTATAAAACCAAGCCAATGCTAAATAGCGTCAGTTTGAAATTTTATTGAATAGAATTAAAGTGCAATAAGATGGAAAGAAGAGGGTTTGAGGCTATATTTAATAGTTATTGCGAGAAGTAAAACTATACAAAAAGTGCTGAGTAATCTATGAGAAAGTCCAAGGAAAGACGGTATTTCCATAAGTTCATGGACAGTCCACAGGGGTTTTTACTTTAAATAAGGTAATTTTTTTTTATAAATTTTAAATATTGCATTTTATGAGTTAAAACAAGTAGTAATACTATGTATTTGAAGGTGAAAATATAAAAATATATGATATAATTTTTTAAAAAATCTAAATTTTGTATGTAATTTAACAAATGCAGTATATATGATAAGAAATATGCCTGTCCGGAGACCCACTCAAAATGTATAATACGCCCTTTGTCCCCTTTATCCCAACTTAAACCGCACAAAATCTCTTTTACGATCTCCGGTAAACATGTTTTTCTAGTAAATACATGTAACTACATAAAAAGTTTGAAAACTAAATGTTACCATGAATATTTGCGTGCCATGCTATAGCTTGCCCAATGTAACCAAATTCACTTAAACCAACAATTTAAACTACGGATGAGTTACCCTAGTCCTTCAGCTGATCCGGTAGCGATGCTCATTCTCCGAGGCCAGTCGAGAAGGCCGTCGGCGGCAAGTTGACCGTGTAAATGAGAAACCAAGCTGTAATTAGGCATGTAATCGTACACAATCAGCCTTTCCTCTTCGCCGGCGTAGAATCCCCTTAAACCCAGCAAATTCTTGTGTCTCACCCTACCAAGTATCTCCACTTCTATTGCAAACTCCATTTCCGCTTTCGCGCTTATCGCCTTCAGCCGTTTCACCGCTATCTGAACACAACCAACCATAATCCGTCAATTTTTCGTTTTCATCTGTCCTGTCCCAACTCAGCGTTCCTAACTATTTCGTTACTTGTAATGAAATTTGCACTGAAATAAATGCCCGTTACATAATTAGCAAACAAAGAATCGAGAAAACATGCCTCCACGCCTTTACTGGTTCGACCCCAGTAAACGCTTCCGAATCCGCCTTCGCCGATCTTGTTATCTTGGTGGAAGTTGCTGGTGGCGTGAAGGAGCTCCCTCAGGGTGTATACTTCCCATGGATAATCCCTTTTCTTGCTTCCGCTGAAATGGAGAATTGAACAATTAAATCAGTTGACCCAGTTTTGTCAGGAAATCGATCCACACGCGCAACAAAAGTAGAAATCAAACATAATAACTTTGTCAGAATTAAGGAATCCGACCTGTTGATCTTTAGAGGTGGCCGTTCTTCTTGGGAAGAGAAGCAGGAACACCCCCAGAGCATATTTTGGAGATGATTCGATTGTATGGAGGCGAAAACAAGATCGAGGGAAATAGTTTAGTCAAAGGCGATGGGGTTGGAGCAAAATTCTTTCGTTTATATCAAGGGTAGATTGGAATATGGATGAGTGTTTTGTGCTGAAGTTTTCCTAATCTGCTACTTGCAAATAAGGTTTTTGGACAATATTGTAGTATGAACCAGTCCTTCGAAGTTGACATTTTTCTTTTGTTATTTGTTCGGCCCTTTAACGTCGCTAGCATGCATTTCTTTTTGTATTTGTAAGTTTACGTGGTACTTCTTCTGTCCCAATTTAAATTTAAAAAATTTTTAATTAAATTTTTAATTATATATTTAAGTAAGTATATATATAATACTATTATTATATAAGATATTATTAAATTTATCGTATTAAATTTAACTTTTTATTTACCATTAAAATTAAACATATTTGTTAAACAACGTGAACAAAATATTATACAAATATTTGAGATGGGACCAAGGGAATATGACTCCAAGTTTGGTCGACGTGTAGGACAAGTTAGCCACGCACAAGTAGGTTAAGAATACAGTAAGTTGTTTGTGTTAAGGAAATAGAAACCCTTATAGAATTAGTTATACATGGTAGTTACAATATATAGGCTTACAACAAACTAAAGTCTAACAGGAATATAATTCTAACTCTATAAGGAAACTATCATCTATAACTAATCCTATAAGGTAACTACCATCTATAACTAATTCTATAAGGTAACTACCATCTATAACCTTTCCTTGATAAAATATAGAGAACTTTATTATGGTGCACTGATATTAATCAATGACACATCTCATCAATTATGAGGATTACAATATATAGGCTTACAACAAACCAAAGTCTAACATGAATATAATTCTAAGTCTATAAGGAAACTATCATCTATAACTAATCCTATAAGGTAACTACCATCTATAACTAATTCTATAAGGTAACTACCATCTATAACATTTCCTACAAGGAAAGGGTTTCTATTTCCTTAACACCCTCCCTCAAGTTGGAGCATGATGACAAGAATGTCCAACTTACGAAGAAAATTATGAAATTGCTAATCAATAAAACAAAAAAAAATAAAAAATTCTCAGTAGGGGTAGAAGTAGCAACAACAACCGTAACAGTAGCAGCTGGTAGAGCAGTATTTGTAGGAGACCATTCAAGGTAATTCTCTTGACCCTTCGGGACGGTGGGTGCAATTACCAAACCAAATCCGTCAGAAGTGCCAATGAAGTAGGGCTTAGTCGACAAACGACTAACATGTATAGGTATTTTAGGGCCACATTGCAACTGCAACTGTTTCAGTAAAGTCGAAATTACCGCATAGCCATTATTGTTCTGAAGCGCAGTAGCCTCAAAACAAACATCAGTATGGGCGGTACAAGTTGTAAACCTGGACCATCGCCAGGACCAATGAAGTAAGGATCAGTCGACACACGACCAATCGGTAAAGTAGTACGAGGGCCAGATTGCAATTGCAGCTGCTGAAGTAAAGCTGTAATCACATCATAACCACTCATATCCTGAATCTTCGGAGCAGCAGAACGAGGCTGATCTTCAGAGCCAGACATATTGTAAAAATCAGGTACAAATCAGGAGCACAGGACACACCGACGGAGAGTAAGCGGCGGCGCATGGGGGCGAGCAGCGATCGTCGGACGTTGGACGGCGGCGAACGGCGATCGGCGCGTGGCGGTGGTTGGCGCATGGCGTCAAGATCGGCGGCGCGTGGACGTCAGACGGCAGGTTTTAATGCAGCGGAAAATTTTCTATTCAGGTTTCAGAATTTTAGGTTCTGATACCATGATAAAATATAGAGAAATTTATTGTGGTGCACTGATATTAATCAATGACACATCTCATCAATGATGAGGATTACAATATATAGGCTTACAACAAATCAAAGTCTAACATGAATATAATTCTAAATCTATAAGGAAACTATCATCTATAACTAATCCTATAAGGTAACTATCATCTATAACCTTTCCTACAAGGAAAGAGTTTCTATTTCCTTAACAGTTTGATACGCTTGAAAAATACACTATCCTTTTTGTGCTTTTACTTTTTTTTTTATAAATATCAAATAAATACGAGTATTGAAGCATCCAATCCCATGTTTTCTGTTCTAAAATTACATATTCTGCTCGTGTTTTAAAAATATTTGAAACAAGTATAAAATACTAATATTCATTCTTACTGAGAAAGAGCAAATGAAATCTTATTGTTTCTAATTTAAAAATAGCTTTAAAGATCTGATTCTATTTTCAGACACAGCAGCATGGCCGTTTTAAAACTAAAGAATATTTGTCTTAATAACTGACTATTTCTCTCTTAAGCTTAATCGTACTATCATATTGCTACTTTGCGATAGTCAAACAATATGTTTTCATCATAATCCATTGGACTCAACTATATTAACTTATATTTCCTTGTAGGACGGCTAAAAATAATTGTTTTAGATTGAAATTATTTAGTTTTAATAAAGTCGGGTATAAAACTGTCTCATAGCAGGATCACCTACTCCCTCCGTCTCAACTAAATCTACACATTTTTTATCAACTTTCTAAAGATATGTTTGTCCATAAATTTTAATTATTCTATGGGAACAAATATCATGATGTGAGATATTGTTAGATTATCCAAATCATGTATAATCTAAATATCAAATTTTAATAAACACTTTTAGTATACGTAATTAATGTTATCAGTGGTCAAACATAACACAAGAAAGTTGACCAAAAAGTGTGCAGATTTGACTGGAACGGAAGAAATATTAATATATTATATCTCTCTTTGAAAAAAAAATTCTATTTTTTCTTTAAATTCTTTCCATCTCTTCACAAGAAATATAATCCTATCAACTTGAGTAAGTGCCAATATAACCCTATGATAATTTTTAGTACAAATATAACCCTATCTAGTTAATGAAAGTGCCAATATAACCCTCGGACCTCATTTTCGACATTGACCTCAGTTTTCCTGCGTTGACTCTATATAAATTGACCAAACTACCTTTTGGGCTAACTCTATATTTTGTGGACAATTTTACCCTTATAGTTCGCCGGACCGCCGCCAATCTGCCGCCAAATTAAGTAGGGGTTTATCAGCACATTATGAAAACTGGTAGGGTCAAATCAGCACATTCCTAAAATTTATAGGTTTATATCAGTACATTAGTAAAAAAATTTAGGGTCATGTCAGCACATACTGTAGAATATAGTTTTTAATGATATTTTATTTATTTATTTGTGTTTAGTCCGGATTGATGATTCGATGACCTTTGGTGTTGTGTGTGAATGTTATTTTGCTGTGTTCTTCGACCTATGATTTTTAATGTTGATAAGTTTTGAAATGAGGCTATGATATGTGATAATGGTGTTTAATATTAATGATGGTGTCATGATGTCAAATTTTATGTTGTATATGATATTGTTATGATGTTATAATGTTGTATATAATGATGTGGTCGTCCGTTAAGGCCAGCCGAGTACCACACACTTAATATTCATAATATGTGCTGATATAACCCTATAAGTTTTAAGAATTTACTGATATAACCCTACAAACATTAGAAATGTGCTGATATAACCCTACAAACATTAGGAATGTGCTGATATAACCCAATAAGATTTCATAATGTGCTGATATAACCCTACCTGGTCCGGTGGCGGTCCGGAGACGGTCTAAGGGTAATTATGTCATTTCCTTTTTTGTATTTTTATTTTTTTCCAGAGGGACCAAACATGTAATTTAATTAAATTTTGGCTAAAAGTTGTCAGAGAGGGTTATATTGGCACTTTCACTAACTATATAGGGTTATATTGGCACTTTCAAATATTGAAAGGTTATATTGGCACTTATGTCAATTAGGTAAGGTTATAAAAGCATTTTTTTCTTAAATGTTTGTATTATTGAATAAGTGTGGAGTTGTTTTCATATATCTTGTTTTTTGACCTGATTGATTAATACGTTGTGTCATGATAATCACTCGATTTAGTTATTTGAGTCGATGTTTTGTTCTCGATATATCGTACAAAGTGTGTGTTTGTGGTTCTAATTCTGTTTTTGTATTAGGTATTCCGTTTATTTGGATTCGTCGATTTGTGTTTTTCAAATTGTTTACAATTTGGACAACATAGATCGTATTTTGGATCAAGTGGTATTATAGTTCTAGAAGATCGAGTTGTTTAGCGTAATGATATTGATGCATGATGCATAAATTCATCTCTACAAAGTGGTTGTGATTTTGACGGGAAACAAGTCAATATCCCACTATCAATATTGCAATTTTATTGGATTTCTAATATGTACAATAAAGACGATCATTTTAGTTGACATGTAATTTATATATTCTTGCATTGAGTTGGTTATTTCTAGAGGTTAGTTAGGTTGGATATCAATTCCACTTATTCAAATTGACGCTGGGCATTTTCCCCCAGCACCTATGAATGATTGACTTCTAAAAAAACAATTATTATTCCCCAACTCCCCTGTATATAGCACCATTGATTTAGGTGCTTGAATTTGAATGAATAATATGAGTAGATGGAATTGAATATAGTTAATAAAAAGTAGAATGAGTGGATGAAATTGAAGTATTCACTAGTGGAGGAAGGCTTATTAAAGACGGTTATATTGGACCAGAGAAGATAGTGTCTTCTCTGGTAGTGCCTTTATTCGATTTTGATCAAAGGTTGTTATGAAAATTGCCGTCTGTTGGATCCGAATAGGTTTTGAACTCGGAACCTATTTTTAACCTTCTGGAAAAAGGTTGCCGGAAATAAGGTTTCTGGCAGCTCATGGATTTCTCCGGCGGAGGAGCAACAATAGACAACAACAATAACAACCAAACAACGTCGATTATGTATGGCGGAGGAACACACAAAGCAAACAACTCCTTCTCCAACAGAGCAAACAACGCCTTCTCCAGTGGAAACATAAACAGAGAAATGCAATCCATCAGGGATTGAGAGTCTCCAGAGGCGCCAGGCTTAATCTACAATGCGGTGAGTGTCTGCGGTGGGTAGTGGAAGCCTCTCCAGCATCGCCGTCGGCGGTGGCACTTCGAATCCTAATCAGACGCAGCGAGTAGTGCCGTGATCTCCAGCGGCGCGGTGAGTGGCGGCGAAGGGCAAACACGGACGATGGAGGGTGGAGGGAGGAGGGAGGAGGGAGGAGGGAGGAGGGTGGAGGGTCAGTGGAGATGGTGTTACAAGGGGAAAGGCGGAGATGGTGCTACAGAGGGGAGAGACAAAGATCGATGGGTACTATTACAGGAGGGGGGAGACGTTATTTTCTAAGGAGAGAGAGGGTTTGGGCTTAAACCCTAATGAGGGAGGCTGTGGGCTTGTGAAAAAAATACCAAGGGTGAAAAAAAACACTAGAACTACCCTTAATTGATTTGCATCAAAGGCATAACCGTCTTTAATTGGAAAAAAATTGCCTTTAAATTGAAAGGGGTGACCAAAGAGGGAGTTTCGAGGAACTCCCTCTCGGATCCAATCAAAGGCAGTTTTACAAAAAAAATACGCAGAACCATCTTCTAATGCTGCCTTTAATTAGGCCTCCTCCAATAGCTTATAAAGTGTTACCAAAGAGGGAGTTTCGAGGAACTCCCTCCCGGATCCAATCAAAGGCAATTTTACAAAAAAAAATAATGCAGATTCGCCTTCTAATGCTGCCTTTTATGAGGCCTCCTCTAATAGCTTATAAAGTGTTACTTAAACCTTTGAAAAGTATTACATAAATATTGAAAAGTGTAACCTAAATTTTAAAAAGTGCTACGTTAGATCTAATGCAACATCGCCTAAGGTAAATAGGTAATACTTGTAAAAGTGTTACTTTAGGTGCTAATAATACTAAGCTATTGTAACACTTTTACAAGTATTACCTATTCACCTTAGGTGATATATGTTGCAATAGATCTAACGTAACACTTTTTAAAATTTAGGTAACACTTTTCAATATTTATGTAACACTTTTCAAAGTTTTAAGTTATACTTTATAAGCTATTGTAACATTTTTAATAAGTGTTGCAAGGAAAGTGTTACATCAGCCTTGATATATAGCAGTGGGAGTTAGGTTTTTTGTTACAGAATAAAATTATACTCCCATGTTTCTCTATAAGTGGCACATTTTACTTTTCGGGTTGTTTATTTTATATTGGCACACTTTCCATTTTTGGAAAAATTCTTTCAATTTCATCCACTCATTATACTTTTTACTTTTCAAATTCAATTTCATCCACTCATTTTCTTCAACTAAATCCAAACATCTAAACCTATGGTGCCACTATTACTGAAACGGAGGAAGTGTTGCGTAGTCCCACTAAATTTGGTATAGTTTGACTTTTACAATTAATTTGATCAATTTTTAACTATTAATATCTTTATTGACAAAGTCTTAGGAAAGACGGTCTTTCCATAAGCTTATGGAAAGACAGGGTTTAATTATAATAATAAAAAGTAAAAGGTCTTAGTTACAATATTAAAAATTTATTATGCAATGTGTAGTTATAAAATTTAGGGTAATATGCAGATATAACCCTATATGTTGATGAAAGTGCATATATGACCCTCAATTGTGTTTAGTGCAAATATAACCCTAACTATTGAATGAAAGTGGAAATATAACCCTCCGACCATGATTTCGGCGTTGACTCATGAATTCTGGCCATTGACCCCCTTGAAAAGACAACAACACCCTTCAGCCCCAAGCCTTAAATGAAAAGGACAATTCTGCCCTCTCCGCCAACCATCACCATCACCCCCACCCGCCAGGCCACCACCACCACCACCGGCCAACTTCGGCGCTTGTTCACCACCAGCATCCAAAGCTTTTGTTCATCTTCACCCACCACCACCACCAACCTCACTCGATCACCACCACCATCACCAACCCCTCCCGCCAGCCCCGCCACTACTCCCTCCACGAGCCAGCACCACTAACCTCACCCGACCAACACCACCAACCTCACCCCGATCACCACCACCAACCCCTCCTGGCCACCATCACCAACCTCTCTTAGCCACCACCACCTTCACCCCGCCACCACCACCAACCCTTCCCGACTACCTCCACCAACCCCTATCCCTGCTCGCCACCAGTAGAGCCACCCCTACAACCCCATGCCACTTCCGCCACCATTTCTGATGCCGCTCAGCTAAATGCCAGAAAATCGAAACCCACCTTATTATTCAAAGAACACAAATTAATTAATTAAATCAATGATTACTCACTGGCGATTTTTTTTACAGGCGGGTACGACCTGGTAGCATTCTACAAATCTTCTGTTCGTTTTGATTTTGACCCACCACTTGAATTGCATCCATAAACCAAGACTCGAATCACATCCATAAACCCTAAATCCAGACTCGAATCGCATCCATAAGCCCACCATCACACATCATCGCATCCATAAGCGCCACCAATTTTGGGCTTCTTCAATTCGCCGAAGAGCCCCGCCTCTGCTCTGCCTTGCCTCGCCCCACCATCACCTGTGCCTCCACCACCAGCGTTTCTGCCTCCACCCGCGGCCTTCATAACCACCTCCCGTTAAGCTACCAAAGAACAAAAAGAAGAAAAAATGAGGAGAAGAAACAAGGAGATAATGGTGGTCAAGGGTTTGAAGGAGACGAAGGTCAATATGGTCATTACCTCATTTGGAATTTTCAATTTTTTTAAAACATAAATCGGCTAGGGTAAATTTGTCTTTTCACCTAATTCCGACATTAAATTACCGGAAAAGATTATAATTGCACATAACCTAAATAGATAGGGTCATGTCTGCATTTTCAATTAGCGCAGGGTTACATCTGCACTTTCGTCAATTATATAAGGTTATATCTGCACTTTTCTCAAAAATTTATAACCCGATTCATGCAACCCAAAAATTTTATCTTCATTTCTTCTAGTTTGCACTTTTAACCTTGGTCTTTCCATGACTTATGGAAAGACCGTCTTTCAAGAGACGGACTCATCTTCATTTATGCATTTAATTTTTAGAAATATAATAATTTAAAATAAACTATGTGTCATTTTAGTTTAGGTTGGGCCTAATGATCTAAATATAACCTACGCTCTGAGTTTAGCCTCACTATATTTGGGCTCGGACCTAACAGGCCTATGGTGTCCAAACACACAATTTAGCCCAGGGGAGAAGGTTTAGGGTTGAGAGTAATGTGCAGATCAAACCAAAAAGTAGTTTTGAATTCAGAAAAATTTATGTAGAGGATATTTGTATTTTTAGGTGAGAGTATAATAGAAAATTGTCAAGTGTTTGATGAAAAAATAATCGTTAGATTTTCTAATTTTATTGTGGTGATTCACGATAGTTTTTTTCTTTGACCAAATATTTGGTAACTTTTTATGACTTTCACATACACATACGAAAATCTTTGGCATATTCTTTTATTTGAACCGAGTTTATATTGAGCTCTGCGTTGCTCAACGCATTATTAAATTTATATAGGGTCTCTTAGATGGTTAGCCACTTAGAAAAGTAATCAGTAATTCTTCTTTTAGTGATTAAGTAAACAGAAGCATTTTATTTTACATCTTAGTAGCAGTGAGATTGAATCCATTTATAGAAAAGTAATAAAATTAAAAGAACCTTGAAATAAGATAATATGCATGAAAGTTAATAAGTTATGCTAAGGTTGAGAAATTGATGCAACAATTAAATACAATCAATTAGAAACCAAACTAATAAAGTGCATAAGTAAAAAATGAGTCTTGTAAGTGAGTATCGTCCTTCTTAATAAAAAGTTAGAATTATTTTGAACTTCAGTCATCTACTGAAAAGTTCACTTGGATTGATAAATTAATAAGCTACTCTCTCAGTCCTTCCAGAAAAATATTGTATGCTAATAAAATTTAAGTACTTTAGAATGTAAAAATTCATAGATGTATTAGATGTGAATTTTGCCGTGTGAAATTTTGCTACATTTATTGTAACGTATATTTTTTTTTAATACCATGTAATAAATTTTATTGTACGTAAATAAAGATATATCATTCTTGAATAATAATAATAATAATAAAGGAGCAAGATGCATCTGGAGAGATAGACGAAGTAGTTATATTAAAAACTTCTTTAGTTGGTTTATCCAATGTTTCTATGTTAAGCTATTTTCGTATCAAAGATTAGAACGATTGAACAAGTAGTGTTAATTATTTGAAAGTAATTGTTTCTCTCTTCACAATTTATTTACTTAATTTATGTTCGATTAATATGCCGTATATTTGATGATATTCTCGTGTTAAAGTTGCAGCTTGAAATCATAAAAATATCGCTGATTCTTTGGAAAGACAACGAATTTGCTTATTAATGTTTGTGCAGCATAACTGTATGAGTATTGCGGTCGATAATCAGAATTATTTTTGGTGGGAAATGAAGTGCCAATAGTTTTAGAATGATGGTGAAATAGGAAATTGGACGGCGGTTTCGAATCGCCATCTCTAGTACCGTCGTACAACATACTGGTCATTGGATGGTTATTTCACAATCGTCGTAGAACGTTGCTTTTCACAACACTTTCTAGCGACGTGGAAGATTGTTTTTTAACCGCCATCTATTATTCCAACATAGGAAAATACTTTCGAAAGCCACTTCCAACTATGTAACTGGCCTCAAAATTTAATAAATACAATAATAACAAATCTACAGTTTTTGGTCTGTCGAAATCAGAAAACCCATATCAAAGTAATCATCCAATTCTTCATATAAACACATATAGACATTCATGTTCAACAGAGCACAACTACAGTTATATTTATCTTTTACAATTATATCAAACTCACCTACAATCAAACCATTAATAATAAATATTAAAACAATATTCATCAATCTAAACTGAACAATAACATACATCAAAATTTGTAGGTGAATTACCAATAACAAATTCAAAATTGAAAAGAAATCATACCATATGAAGTTTATCACCACACAATCGTCAAATTTGAAGTCATTGTCGTGGATTAGAATATAAAAGCAAAATGAGGAGATGTTAGATGTTAAGAGAGATGGGGAGAAGATGGAAGAAACAAAGAAGAAGAGGGGGAGAAAGATGGAAGAAACAAAGAAGAATGAAAGGAAAGATTGAAAAATGAATGGAAAGATGGAAGAATGAAACGAAAAGCTGTCGCACTCCAGCAAAAGAAACAGATCTGGAAAGGGAAATATATCTTGGCTTAACAAACAACAATACAAACAATTGTAACCAAACAATAAACAATAACCAAACAACAAATTTGTTTACAGAAAACAACAAAATACTCTACTTTTCGGCCGCGGTGGAGCGGAGTAAGGAGCGACGACGGTGACGCAGCGGCGAAGCGGCAGAGGCGACGCAGTTGGACTGATGATGCGGCTGGATGCGATGTGACTACACGGCAGCGAGAAGGGATCGAGTGTTGGTTTATGTAGTGTCCCAACAAAGGCATTTGATTAAAGGCGGTTCTACAATGGAACCGCCATTAATTGATTTTCTATAAGGCAGAAGTGTCTTTGATAGAAAAATAACCGCCTTTAAAAGGGGTTCCAAGTTCGAAACTCGATTCAGGTCTCAATCAAAGGCAGTTCCTTATCAACACTTCTCCACTATATTTGTAGGGTTTCTTAGACGGTGATTCAATTGTCGTTGTCTACTTTAGTGCACTGCACTCCAGACACGTGTCCCAACTTTGGAAGTACCTTCGGAAGTGCACAAAAGTAAACAACAGAGTCATCATACGATAGTTTCAAGTTTCAACGGAGATTCAAGCCCAGCAATGGAAGAAGAATGGCTGGCTCGCATTGTACCTACCTTGAAGGCTTCACCGGCGAAGCTAATCCCAACTCTATATCCGAAAAAGGCAGATACATACCTTGCCTTTACTAAGAGGGTCTGATCCACGGCCGGATACTCTATCTCATCCGGCTGGGAAAGCAGTATACCGGAAAATCTCATTAATCTTAGTATGGAAGAAGGCTCCCCCTCCCTTTTTTTTAGTTTTAGTAAAGATATAGAGGCAGTAGGAACTTACTTGATCATACTACGTTGGATGACGGTTATATTCACCAACTGCTGTCTGACAAATTTTTGGAAACATCTATCGTCAATCGACAACCAAATCACATGTTTTAAACTGGAACATAGGATAGACGATGGTTCTAAAGAAGAAAAATCCATAACCTTAACCGTTGTGCAACAAAACAGTTTATGATGATTCACTCACCAAAGTCAAAGTCATTTTACAACTAATGAGTATCATTATAAATAAATGAACAGGTGTAATAAGAAAACTTTGCAATATATTTTGTACTCTAAATTTATAAAAATGATACATACTGATAAACAATGATCAAATAAAATAAAAAGGAGTATACTATTTTTGTTGGAATGTATACAATTTGATAGATTGGTGATTAATTTTTATGGTGTGCCTTTATGAAAGAAGATCATTATAATGGTCAATGAACGATGACAAAGTGATAAAAATTTCAGAACATGGTGACTAATCAAAAGTTAAAACTTGTTAAAGATGAATTATAATTCACTCAAAACTTGAACTCCAGCAATAATAAGAAATGTATAAATAAAATTTGTGAAATAGGATTATCTAGAATTCAGGATTGATACAGTGTATCAGATCACGCTGAACGTGGTTCAAACAAATATTAAGCTAAACGTATTTATTTATTTATATACTCCTCTCCAAAGCAGGGTTTAGAAATTAAGAAACAAAGTGCCCAGTAGATTTCCGCTTTCACTCTCATTTCTTAAACTGTACTTAAACATTTCATGTATTAACAGTAAGCAGAGAGCGTCTCTATAGATAATAATAAGAAGAACAAAGCCTAATTACCTTTATATCTGCCAAAAATACCCAATAATTCATATTAATTACTGGATTGGGAGATATTTGTGTTGAGGCAGATATGAGATATGTGTGCATGCGCATGCATCCGTCTAAGATCGATAAATCAAGCCAATTATTCTAAAACAAAAATGTTATTATTTTATACATTTTTAGCACAAGTTGAATAGTGTGAAAAGAATTAAGCGGAGAGAATGGAAAAGATGATTGAATAAGCAAGAATGATATTTTTTTTCCTATATAAAAGAAGAGTGCGTCTCTTGAAAGACGGTCTTTCCATAAGTCATGGAAAGACCAAGGTTTAAAGTGTAAATTAGAAGAAATTAAGATAAAATTTTTGGGTTGCATGAACCGGGTTATAAATTTTATAACTACTACATGTTGCATACTAAATTTTTTATGTTGCAACTAAGACCTTTTACCTTTTATTATTTGAATTAAACCTCGTCTTTCCATAAGCCTATGGAAAGACCGTCTTTCCCAAGACTTTGCCATAAAAGAAAGCGTAACAATCCCAGAAAAACAGATTTTTTTGTGGCTACTGGAAGACAATAATATGCAAAATATCAAAACTGGAAGAAGGGACCGGGACAAATACAATAGTTGTTGTTACTCCATTCACTCCTACTATCCATCAAAATCTGCATTTCGTTTGGACTTAATAACGTCAGGCAACAAGTTAAACTCAACAACTTTACATTAAGTAATCTCATGCATTACTGAGTGTTGCTGTAATTAATCGACCTCTTGCACTCAGGGGCGGAACCAGAAATTTTTTTCAGGGGAGGCTGAAAAATTTTCGGCGTCCGGCATGCAGAGGCGTCCGGCGTCCAGCGTCCGGTTTATGTAAATTGATTTATTTTTCATCGATTCAAATTCAAGTTAATAAAATATCCCTAATTGATAATTAACAAATGAAAATAAAAAGTTCATAAAATCATATTCATCTAAATTCAATTTAACAAATATCCCTAATTGATAATTCCATAAACCAATTATGACAAATTGACAATTTCATTGTCACATACAATTATACAAAATAAATCAAACAATTATAATTTCAACTAAATTCCAACTAAATTTCAACTAAATATGCAATTCAACTAAATCAATTTATGCAATTCAACTAAACTTCAACAATCATATATAATACAACCATATAAATTCAATTCAACATCCAATCTAAAAATCATGTTCACATTATACATATATTTAAGTTTTGAAGAAATAAATTAAAAAGACAAAAAATATAAACCCTAAAATTAATAAATATTAGCAATTTAGCATAAAGAGAAGAGAACTAGAGAAGACTTACTGTGGTTTCAGGTTTGGAGTCTTGGAGAGGCGGCGGGACGGCGGTGGTGGACGGCGGTGGCGCGGCGGCGGCGGCGAGGCTGAGCGAGTGACGGAATGAGGCAGAGGAAGGAGGAGTGCTGGTGGCGACGTGGTGCTGCGGCTTGCTGTTCTTCCCAGTTCCCGCCTCCAGCATTTATAGGATGATTAATTGGCTATTGGATTGGGCCGCTCAGTTTTTGGCCCAATCCATTTCCGATTTCTTTTTTTTTCATATTACTTAGTAAAACGACTTCGTTTTAGTGCGTACGACTTCAAAAAAAAGAAGGCCGCAGCGCGGCCTTCTTCTCCGGCGAGCAGGAGCCGCGCTCGGCCGGAGACGCGCTCGGCTGCGCCGGAGACGCGCTCCCGCCTCCTCCTAGCTCCGGCCGGCGACCGAGGTAGGGCTGGAGCCCTACCTCGCGTATCAATAGATCCGCCACTGCTTGCACTAAAAGTTGTACTTTCTGCCGAAAAACACCAGAACTTCATGCTCTTTGGTAACCAATTAAGTATGAAGCATATGATCATGTAATTAATATCAAAATCTCATGAATACTACATTCTGATTTGTGTTTCTACAAAACATCAATGTCTAATCATGCATGCTCAAGAACACTATGAAGCGAGAGGGCATCATCTATCACATTGAGTACGATCAGTAATGCTATCACGATTTCTGTGCAACAAAACCTCATCAACCTTCAAGTCAGTAATATTGTGCAGCAGAAAGGTGGTGATCGACCAGTGCTGATGAATCTCGATTTCATCGAAAACAGATGTCAGACTTGATTTATTAACTGATCCCAAAGCAACTGTTCAAAGTGTTTTCAAAAGAGCAACTCAATCAAACCTCGCAATATTACAGGTTACTGGGGAGTGGGGAATGCAATAAACAACCTGGATATATATATATATATATATATATATATATATATATATATATATATATATATATATATATATATATATGTATGTCTTTTTTTTTTCAGCTCCCCGAATCGAAATCTGTGTATGGTAACCTGTAAGGAGCTGGAGAACGCGATAAGCTGCGCAAGCTAGCTCGAGCTAGCACCCGAACTCTTCCAATCCGCTACCTTAGCATCCAGTTTCGCTCGCAGCAGACATAGATCCACATCATTCATTCGACGGCCTCCCTGAACAAAACCAAATACGCATCAATCAGACAGAAACAAACGGTAGCCTTCTATTGAATGTCATCTATAGTTTTCACTAATGCATCAGAAAGATGCGTAGTTTTCCACACCACATCGGTCCGGATGGTGCAATGAAGCCTTTGATTGAGTTTGGTGTAGGTACAGTTGACCACAACAAGGCCTTCTTTGAGCAGCACATTCAGTACTCTCGAAAGGGGAAACCAGTCATCGGCTAAATCGCTCTCCATCAGAATCTCGATCCCTCCGGACGAGCAAGATCCCGCCGTGAATGTGATATTGGAGGAAAAGGTTCTCGCCGTCTGAACGTCCATATCCGGCGACGCTTCACCCAACTGGCTTTTCAGCTTGTTTCTCTTCACTTCGAGCTCGCGAATCGCCGTCTCCTTGTGCTTGATGTAGCTTATAGCCTGGTGGATATGATCCGTTACTGCGCGTTTTCCCTGCAGCAAAGATTTGAGCTTCAGTGTAGTGACTAACATCTCCAAGAATACGAATCTAGGACGGCTTATGTCATAAAACTAATCGGTACTATTTATGTAGATGTGACCGATGATCTTATACACTGAACTATAGTATTCGATGTGAGATTCTTAACATTAAGACTTGTAATCACCTTTATGTATTCGAGAGGGAGTAGCGTCCTTAGGGAAGCGTACAGATGAGCCATTTCTTGCCTTCTTTGACGCTCAACGTCTCTATGAACAGCCCTTTTCTCATTTCGATCGGCCGGATTCCCGCTACCGCCATCTTCAACGTTCGATGGTTTCCGCCCCCATTTCCCCTTGCTGGTGGTGGCGGCGGCGGCGGCGGCGGAGGTGGTGGCGGCAGTGAAAACCGGCTGACTTTCTCCAGAAGGCAGTAGCACTGGAGTATCACCACTTATAAGTGGATTAGATGAGCTGTGAAGTTGCAGATCTTGGAAGATTGCCATGTGGTCCGGGAATGAAGAAAAGGTATCTGGGAAAAGGAAAGGGTCGTCTTGGTAGAATGGAATCTCGAGGGGACTGGAGTTGTCCATGTTCAGACAAGAAGATTAAGGGTTCGTGTATGTGTAATGTAGTGCTTACTTAATTAGTGGTGATTGTTGGTTAAGGTGGGTGAGGATGAAGATCAAGATGAGATCCGGTGGAGTTGTAAACTAGGGTAATGTATATAAATGGAGATCTTCGATGGGCCGAGGAGGGTGCCCTGATTCCTGCATTATTGTCTCTTTCTTTATGACCATGACGAATAAACAAATAATGATCGGATAACTGGTTAAGTGTCTGATCTAATAATTGCGAATTTCAAGTGTGAGATTATGTATCTGATCAAAAAACTCCAATATAACCGTAGGTTCGAATTTTGACATTTACGGTGTGGAAAATTTTCCTAACCAGTTAAGTGTATGGCCAATATTCCAATAATTGCTAGTTTAAATTATGAGTTCGAATATTGACATCTCCAATGTAAAAAAAAATTCTTCAATATATTCTTTTCCATAAATATTAGAAAAAACCACCAAATAATCGAGATATAGCCTTTTTAGCTCCAATTTATAAACAAATACTAGGAAGATTACAGCCGCCAACACCTGGCCTTTCCTGTGTTCTCACTTCTCACCGGCCATTAGTTAATTTTTATTTTAAGCTCTTTTCTTTAAAAGGTTAACTAGGTTACTGTACGTGTGCACAACGGAATCCCTTTCACACCTGGGAGTGAAGGGTTACTCCAACTTCCACCTAATTATGACTTCACTGCTCCTACAGTCTGACCTGAATTTACACACTCATCATTATTACGTTATTTAACGATTAATATATTTACCTATGCATAAAAATAACAAATAAAAAGTTGATGTGTTATAGCGAATTGAATAATATTATATACGCTAATATTATTGTTCATATAGTTATTCAAATATGTGGTCAAATTTTGATAGAGAACAATGTTAAAAAAGTAATAGTGCAAATTCAGTTGGTACAGAGGGAGTACACACAATCAAACAAAATTAATTCCGCACTCTATTTATTCTCCCAATACTTATATATAACTACTATATAAATTATATATATTTTTATGAAAATTAAAATGTGTAAAAGAATTGAATAAAATCACAAAATAAAATAATAATATATGACACACTTACTATAAATAGATACGGAGTATTTTCTTTTATTTGACACCCTTTCCATTTTTGGCAAGATTACTTCAGTTTCATCCACTCATTTTACTTTTTACGTTTAACATTCAATTTCATCCACTCATTTTCTTCACCAAAATCCAAACACACAAACCTATGGTACCATAACTAAAAAAATGGAGAGAGTATGTGAAAGAGAATAAACTTTTTTACTACAAAACAAATACAGCACAGTATAATAATTTTTTCTTGTTAAAATAAATTTAAAATAGAAAATGTGTTTGTTTTAAAATATTGAAAGAGAGTGAATACTATTTTCGTGTTTTGCAACATTTTTCACTATCATCTAAGCGTTAAAAGTTGGTTCGTAGAGCTAATCGTGTCTACTCCATACAGTACACGCACGTTTTCAATGTTTGATAATCATTTTAACCGTGGAAATATTAGATTATGAAGCACTTAATAATCATTACACGTTGTGTCAAGTTTTCTCTAGTTGTTTTAAAATAAAGAAGCAAAACATAACGTCAAACTTTGTAATCTAACTCCATCAAATATTGGTAGACCTTCTTTTTAGACTAATTTTTTTTTTTTGCTCCCTAACATATTTCATCTATTGGTCCCTAAGATCAATACCGTTTCCTTTCAGTACCTGTTACGGAATTAGTATTATAGTTGTTATGAAATTAGTGTTAATTAGTATTGGTATTGGAATTGGATTTGTATTCCTACCATAAATGTAGATATAATTGTATTCTGTTACCTTCTCCTAGCTGGGATAGGTATCCTGTATTATATATAATGTATCATGAATTCATGAATAAACATACAGATTATTACCCTTATTTCCTACATGGTATCAGAGCCTAAAATTCTGAAACCTGAATAGAAAATTTTCCACTGCATTAAACCCTGCCGTCCGACGTCCACGCGCCGTCGATCCCGACGCCACGCGCCGTCGATCCCGACGCCACGCGCCGTCGATCCCGACGCCACGCGCCGTCGATCCCGACGCCACGCGCCATCCTCCGCCACGCGCCGATCGCCGGAGCCGCCGTCCAACGTCCGACGTCGTTGCCCGCCCTCACGCGCCACCGCTCACTCTGCGTTGGTGTGTCCTGTGATCCTGATTTTTACCTGATTTTACAATATGTCTGGCTCCGAAGATCAGCCTGGTTCTGCAGTTCTGAAGATTCAGGACATGAGTGGTTGTGATGTGATTACAACTTTACTTCAGCAGCTGTAATTGCGATCTGGCCCTCATCCTACTTTGCCGATTGGTCGTGTGACGACTGATCCTTACTTCATTGGTCCTGGCGATGGTCCGGGTTTACAACTTGTACTAATCATACTGAAAGGTGCAGAAAATTACAATGAATGGTCCGATGCGATTTGTCGCGCATTCTTGGCCAAACACAAGATTGGGTTCATTACTGGATCCATCACCAAACCCCAGGATGATCATCCTGATGCTGCTGATTGGCCCGGGGTTAATGCTGCTCTTATCTACTGGATCTTGCAAACCCTGGATCCGGTGATAAGATCTTCCACAAGTTCTTTTTTCACGGTCAAGGATTTGTGGGATGATCTTAAGGCACGATTTATTTTCGCCGATGGCATGAAGCTTTTCAGACACAAGAAGCCATTCAAGGTTGCAGGCAGAACGGTCAGCCCATCGACATCTATTTTGCCACAGTTAAGAAGTTGTTTGCAGATTATCACTGCATGCGACCTCCTCTGGTTTGTATTTGTGAAGATTGCAAGGCATTATGCCAGTGCAATTTTCAGGCGAAAATCCTCCAAGAGGGAGAGAGGGATTTAATCTACCAATTCATCTCTGGTCTCGACGAAGGTTTTCACACCTTGCAATCCCACATCTTGAGCATTGAGCCACTGCCATCTGTCATGAAGGTATATTCCCTTGTTACTCAAGAGGAGAATCATAGAGCTATCATTTGAGCTCGTGAGTCTTCTTCTAACTCCATGGCGTATGCTGCATGACGTACCCCACCTGCAAGTTCTTCGCCAGTTGTTCTTTCTGCAGCCGACCGCAAGAATCTTGTTTGTACCCATTGTCGTCGCAAGGGCCATGATAAAGATACCTGTTTCAAGATACATGGTGTCCCAGAGTGGTTCAAGAAGGGCAAGAAATCGGCACCACCTGACCGGCCATTAGTCAATGCCGGTCAAACAAATGGCGCCACCGATCTCTCACTCCCACCACTGTTCGTCGGAGCCGCCTTGTCGCCACCTAGTTTGGCGGTGGCGGCCTCCTCTGCTATACCTGCCCGCTCCAATTTTGGCCCTGCTCTGTCTGATGAACAATGGAGCACGACCATGAACCTGTTTAATCAGCTTCACTCTCTAACTGGTGATGAGTCTAGTAAGCATACTTTACCATGGATCCTTGATTCGGGAGCCTCCTATCATATGACCGGTGACAAAGGTTCTCTTTCTGATCTTACTACTACTATTGATGCTGTGAATATTTTTTTGCCCGATGGCGCGATGTTCTCCGCTACACAATTTGGATCCATTTGTTTTGATGGTTTTATACTGCCGCACGTGTTATATATCCCTACATTGCGCTGCAACTTACTGTCATGCTCTGGATTGTTATCTACCCTAAACTGTCTAGCTTTGTTTACTGAAAATTATTGCATTTTACAGACAATCAGTACGAGGAGAGTGATTGGCGTGGGTGAACAGAAAGGGGGGGGTGTTTTGGCTTCGTCTGCTGGATGCTCGTGTTCGAAGTCCTGTCCTGCAGCCTCTTCCTACAGTTGCTTCACTGTCCTCTTCTGATTTATGGCATCAGCATTTTGGTCATCCATCTTCCACGGTGTTGTCTTCTATTTCTCCTAGCAATAATAAACATTTTGTGCCTTGTTCTATATGTTATAAAGCAAACCAACCTAGACATAGTTTTCCTTTAAGTACTACTAATGCTACTGCATTATTTCAATTAATTCATTGTGATGTTTGGGGACCCTATAATACACCATCTTCTAGTGGTGCTTTTTATTTCTTGACAATAGTAGATGATTTTTCCCGAGCTGTTTGGGTTTATTTGTTAGTAGCTAAATCTGAAGTAGCTTCTAGATTTTTAGAATTTAGTGCTTTAGTCAAGAACCAGTGGGGAAAAACAATCCAACGAGTTTGAGCTAATAACGACACTGAATTTTTGCCTCTCTGATCTCACTTTACTGCATCTGGGATCAGTTTTTAGACGTCTATGGTTGATACTCCGCAACAGAATGGTCAAGTTGAAAGAAAGCATCGTCATTTACTCAATGTGGCACGAGCTTTACAGTTTTAAGCCAATCTTCCTATTGAGTTCTGGGGAGAATGTGTTCTTACTGCTGCCTACCTGATCAACCGAACACCGACACAGCTTCTCAACGGTCGTACTCCCTTTGAGTTACTCTATGGACATGCGTCAAATTACTCTTCCTTACGAGTATTTGGATGCTTGTGTTTTGCTGCTCGTGTTCCAAGATACCGTGACAAGTTTGCACCAAGAAGTCGTCGGTGTTTGTTCCTTGGTTATCCTGCCGGAAAGAAAGGTTATCATCTTCTCGACTTGGACTCTCGAGTTATCTTTAATACTCGGGACTCTCCAGTTCCCGTATTCTGTATCTCAGCAATACGCTTCTTCAGGTGACCCTGGCGGCGCCACCACTGCACCACCGATTTCCTCCTCCTACTCGCCGGAACCATACAGTTTTTTCGATCAACCGCCGGCTGCCCTTCCGCCGGTCAATGCTGACCGATCAACACCGGTCAACGCAGGTCAACGTTGGTAGGTCAACACTGGTCAACGACGGTGGGTCAACTCCAGTCAATGCCAGTGGGTCAACTCTGGTCAATGCCGGTGAGTCAACACCGGTGAGTCAACGCCGGTGACCCAATGCCAACCCACGCCGGTTGGTCAACACTGGTCGGACAATTCCGGTCAACGTCGGTGAGTCAATGCCTGTCAACGCTGATAACTCTACACCGGTCAACGGCATCCAACCAACTCCAGCCACCGTCGGCGTGCCACCTCCGACCGACAAACTCCCGTTGGTGGTTTCCGGTGGAATACCGTCGACTACGCCGCCCGACGCTGGTCCTTCTCCGATGGCTACCGTCGATCCACCATCCACAAGACTAAGTGTTTGTGCTCAACGTCCCCCGTCATATTTGGCTGATTATGATTGTGATGATTCTACTTGTGCTCTTGTTACTGAAGACCACCCCCCCTTCGACAACGTTCCCTCATGCGTCATCACTATCCTCAGCTGTTCTCTACCCTCTTACTGATTATGTAAATTGTGATAATTTTTCTAGTATGCATTCTAGATTTTTGGGTGCTGTAACATCTAGTGCAGATCCCACTACTTACTCTGAGGCTTCCCGTCATTCTCATTGGCGAGATGCTATGGTTGAGGAACTCACTGCCCTAGAGCGCAATCAGACTTGGACTTTGTCTCCTTTGCCTACGCATAAAAAGGCCATTGGATGTAAATAGGTTTACCGAATGAAGTTTCGCTCTGATGGTACCATTGAACGTTACAAGGCTCATCTCGTAGTTCTTGGAAACCGCCAGGTTGAAGGAATTGATTACACAGAGACTTTTTCACCAGTCACAAAGATGAGTTCCGTTCGCTTGTTCCTGTCAGTTGCTGTTATACGTGGTTGGGAATTGCATCAGATGGATGTTCATAATGCCTTCCTGCATGGTCATTTGCATGAAGAAGTGTTCATGCATCCCCCGCCTGGCTATGCGGTTCCGCATGGTCAGGTTTGTCGCCTTCAGAAATCCCTTTATGGTCTTCGTCAAGCTCCTCGGAATTGATTTGCTAAACTGGCGCATGCTCTACGGACATTTGGTTTTGTCCAAAGTAAGGTAGATTATTCTTTATTTGTCTTTTCCCATGGTTCACATTCTTTACATGTTCTGGTTTATGTGGATGATTTGGTCATTGCTGGTAGCTCTTCTTCGCTCATTTATGAGTTCAAGAAATACTTAAGTTCTTATTTTCACATGAAGGATCTTGGTTTGCTTAAGTATTTTTTGGGCATAGAGATTGCTAGAAGACCGGAGGGGATGTTTCTCTCGCAAAGGAAATATGCTTTGGACATCTTATCCGATACAGGCTTATCTTCTTCTAAACCAATTAATTTTCCAATGGAGCAACAACATGATTTGGCACGTGTTGAAGGTTCAGCCTACCATGACCCAGAGCAGTATCATCGCTTAGTTGGGCGCCTGATTTATTTGACGATCACTCATCCTGAACTTAGTTATTCAGTTCATACTCTTGCGCAATTCATGAAGTCTCCTTGTGTTCCTCACTGGCAAGCTGCGGTTCGTGTTTTGCATTATCTGAAGAGTCATCCTGGTCAAGGTTTATTTATTTCTTCTCGCAGTACTCTACAATTGACAGCTTATTATGATTCGGATTGGGCAGCCTGTCGAATTACTAGGCGTTCCTTATCCGGTTATTTTGTTATGATTGGTGATTCTCCAGTTTCCTGGAAGACTAAGAAGCAACCTACTGTTTCTCGGTCTTCTGCTGAAGCAGAGTATCGTGCTATGGCAGTTGCCTGCTGTGAGTTATTATGGCTTCGGTCCTTGCTGAAAGACTTAGGGGTTTCACACACTTTTCCTATGAAATTGTTTTGTGACAGTCAATCAGCCATTCACATAGCAGCCAACCCGGTTTTCCATGAACGTACTAAGCACATTGAAGTTGATTGTCATTTTGTTCAAGATCTTGTTCAATATGGCGCTATTGTTACTGAACATATTCGTACGGTTGACCAACCCGCAGATTTGTTCACTAAAGCTCTCGGACGTAACCAGTTTCATTCCTTGCTTGGCAAGTTGGGCATTTCTGATCCGCATGCTCCAACTTGAGGAGGAGTGTTACGGAATTAGTATTATAGTTGTTATGGAATTAGTGTTAATTAGTATTGGTATTTGAATTGGATTTGTATTCCTACCATATATAATTGTATTATGTTACCTTCTCCTAGCTGGGATAGGTATCCTGTACTACTATATAATGTATCATGAATTCATGAATAAACATACAGATTATTACCCTTATTTCCTACAGTACCCAACAAATTCAAAATGATTTGTTTGGTCTCAAGATGGTTTTCAACATCATTTTCAGCAGACTAAATTATTTTATGGTTCCTAACATAAGATCTTGTACCATCTTTTGGTCTCCAAAATCACCTGAAAACCATCTTGAAAACCACCTTGTAGACCAAACAAATCATTTTGTATGTTAGTTGCTGAACAAACGCGGTATTGGTTTGGGGACCAAAAGATGGTATTGTATCATATGTTGGAGACCAAAAAAATAATTAGTCTTCTTTTTAAGACTAGAATTTTTTTTAGCGAAATTGGAATTATGCCGATCGTATCAATATAATTTTTTGAGTCCGTCTTTTAAAAGAAGATTTTTCCATAAGTTATGCAAAGATCAAGGTTTAAGTGTAAATTAGAAGAAATAAACATAAAATTTTTGGGTTGCATGAATTGATGTAAACACTTTATAACGGCTATATGTTGCATAATAAATTATTAATATTGCAACTAAAACCTTTTACCTTTTATTATTATGATTAAACCCCGTCTTTTCATAAGACTATGAAAAGACAGTTTTTTCCAACACTAAAATTATGTAAAAAAATTGAAAATTCAACGCCGTTCTAAAAAAAACACACACAAAACAAAATAGATATGATCAGGTGATGGAAATTTATTAGGAGCCATGAAAAAGATAAGTATATCTCTCTTCGTCTTTCTTTCTTTTTTTTTTTTTTTTGATTTAATAGCTCATGTGTTTTTCCGACACATAGAAACGACTTCTGCATCATGCGAAATGGAAATTCTCAGGAAATGCGGCATTTTCGTATGTTGATAGCAGTTCACAGGGACATTTACTTTAAATGTTATAATTTTTATAAAATTGAAATATTATATTTTATAAGTTAAAACACGTAATAATATGTATTTGAATGTAAAAATATAAAAATATATGATATAAAAAATATTTTTAAAATTTTATATATAATTTAACAAATACAATATAAAAAGGTAAGAAATAAATGACATATCATAAAATTTATGGACAGATGACTTATTATGAGACCTACTCATGCAATAAAATTTATGGACAAATAGCTTATCATGAGACCTACACAATGCAAAATTATTTAATTTTCTAGAGATGTTGACCAATCAATATATGGAAGATAGAATTGACCGTGTGCCCCCGCCTACAATGTAGTGCAAAAACGACATTTCTGGAAAAGTATAATTTATTACAGGATTCAAAGAGTAGAAAATTTGGAAAAACTCACTATTTCGAGTCCAAAAACGCCATGTGGATTTTTTTTACTGTACAATTAGTGTCCACATTTATTTAAATCTCGTGCGAAAATGAGCTCATTTTGGGGGTTGAATGTTTATTTAAATTATATTAGTGTTATGTTACATTATCTACGTTACGTCTGTCGCATTTTATCCTAGCTAGCGTGCCACGGTGCTTTGGTGCTCTGGTTTCATGTTTAGACCTGAAAATGACATGATGTATACACTTTCCATGTCCGTTTTAAAGGATCTTATTGTTAGGGTGAACAACCCAAAATTAGGGCATCTGTAGTATTTGATGATAAATAGAGTACGCACCGATAAAAACTCATGAGTATAAAATATCGATGTAAAAGTACTCTCTTGAATCGATAGAACTCAAATTTACCATAATACCGGTGCCTTTAAATACATACACACCAGTATATGGTCTATCGGTGTAGGTTTTCGTAATTTTTGCACCGGTTAAATATATAGAGGTGGTAAGTACCGGTGCTATTGTATATTATTGCACCGGTAACAAAAATACTGGTGTATGAATGAATATGGTTAAGTTGTCTGATTATGGTGCCAAAAAAATTATTTTTAAACCGATTATATATTTTACCGGTGTGTAAAAAATGCGGAAAAATGACAGAATTTTTACACCGGTATAGGGATAAATGACGTATACCGGCGCTGAACTGCATTAAATGTAATTCTAAGTAACTAACTCTAAATTACTCTAGAATATGTACTAGCGATTTTCAACATTTCACCAAAAAAAATATTTATTTAATAGTTCTATATATTGGCAAGAATAACAAAAATCATTTATTTTGGACTAATAGATGAAAGGGTAACAAAATTTTGGGCTATAGTATAATTTTCCAAAGACTTTGTAGAAGTAATCAATGTTGACTTTAGAGACCCTTTCAACCACCTATACGTGCCCAAATTGCAAATTCGCAATTGTATATAGTGAATTGCATTTTGGTGTCGCCAATTTCGTGATTCGACAACTCCAGCTTTCTTGGAGGGACCTAATTGCAAAAAGTAAAAAACTTTACTCGTAACTTGAAATTCAAATTCGCTCAAACGTGATGCTACCCTATACAACCCCATTCTATTTTCCAAGCCCGTAACAGAATATTTATCAACAATCGGGCACAAAAACACACCCTCAATCCTTTCCGATTTCTCATTCTTAGTTCTATGTAATCAACTCTAAGTTACTCTAGAATATGTACTAGCGCTTTCCAACATTTCACGAAAAAATCATTTATTTAATATTTCTATATTTTGGCAAGAATAACACAAATCATATATTTTGGAGTAATGGATGACAAGGTAACACAATTTTGAGCCATGATGTAATTTTCTAAGATCGTGTAGAAATAATCAATGTTGACTTTAGAGCCCCTTTTTGTTCACTCATACATGCCCAAACCACAAATTTGCAATCGTATATTTGAATTTCATTTTGGTTTCGCCAATTTCGTGATTCGACAACTCCAACTTTCTTGGAGAAACCTAAGTGCAAAAGGTAAAAACTTTACTCGTAACTCCAAATTGAAATTCGCTTGAACGTGATGCTACCCTATACACCCCCATTGTATTTTCCAAGTCCGTATTAGGATATTTATCAACAATCGGATACGAGAGCATATCAGCAATTCTTTCTGATTTCCCTTTTTTACTTCAAAGTAATCAACTCTAAGTTACTCTAGAACATGTACTAGCGCTTTCCAACATTTCACCAAAAAAATCATTTATTTTCTATTTCTATATTTGCAAAAGAATAATAAAAATCATGCATTTTTTAGAGAAGGATAATGTCGTAACAAATTCTGGGCCATAGCGTAATTTCCTATAAATATGTTAGAGGCGCTTCAAGCTTTCCGTTCGCCCATTGTAGCCCAAATTTTGAACACACAATCGTATCTTATTTAATTGTGTATTGGTATCTTTAATTTTGTGATTCACTGCCTCCAAGTTATGGCGGGAAAATGAATTTTCCAAAATTTTCATTCAAAATTTTGGAGGTATTGATTAAAAATTTAAAATATTGTAATTAGCACAGTTATTTGTTACTTAGGCACCAGTATATGTACCGGTGCTAGGTACTTAGAAAAAATCTCGTAAGTTTGCTCACGGGTTCCAAAAAGAAAGAAAAAAATCATTTAAAGCAACCCTATGCCATTGCTTTTCATATGCATTGCACCGGTATTGTCCAATTTCTTTCATTGATTTAATCCCAACCATTAAAACTTATTGCTATATATATATGAATTCTGAAACCCTAATTATATTCTCACCTCATCATCCCTCACACCCTTCACCACTGCACACTCTCCCTGCCTCCACCACCATGCCCCAATGACCACCATCTCTACCCAGCCCCCGTGACCTCCGCCCCCGGTGACCTCCACCCTCTGGGGTTTTGCCATCTCCAGCTAGGTCTAACTCTCGGGAGGATGTTCTTCAAGAGGCCCTTCCTCCACCGACCCCTGGGACGACATTGTTCCCATCGACCACCCCTAGCATGGCTTCCCCCTGTTTCCATCAATCCCTGGGCAGTGATGTTGATGAACGGTTACGACTACTCTGTCCCCATGGCCACCACAGAGGGATGCTTGGTAGAAAGGCCATTTGTAGTCGGAGAAAGGCCATTTGTAGTCGGGAATCCATTAATGTCTTAATTCTAAGGACTTCTTTAATTTTTCTATCCAATTCCTCTTGCTGTTTAAATTCCATTTGATTCCATTTGTTATTGTTATTGTATCTAGTTTGGATGCAATCCAAATGTGAACATGTTCTTGGAGAGCTGTGAACTAGGGCTGTGGTGATGAGTAAATTCTGTGTATACTGTTATTAAATTAACTAGGGTTTTCTTAAGGGTTGCGGTCCTAGTGCATTTAAATGAGCCTGTTTCGTTAACGTTATTGGTTGGCAAAAGGCGATCATCCGCTCACCCTCAGCGGCCCATACCAGCCCACACCCAGGCCATCATATGAGAGGTAAATCACGGTAGCCCAGCACCAGAACCCATGGGCTTGGCATTGCCTCGGTGCGCACAAGGGAGCCTTGCAAAGCAAGAACTCCCCACACTGCTGCTGCCGAGGATCGAACCTAGGTTTATTGGCTTTCCCACCCATGTCCCAACCACTGGGGTACACCCGTGGGTGTTCGTTAACGTTATTGGTGCTTGTATGCATGCTGTGTTACGTGCTGTCTTAACTGATGTATGTTGGTCTGGTTCTAGCTTTGGGTAAGTTGCATCGCTGATCATTTTGTGGTGCTAGTTGTGGGTAGGTTTAGTCCAGTCATTATTTCTTTAGTCATATGATGGTGGTTCTAGTTGTGGTGGTTCTAGGTTTAGTCCAATCATTATATCTTCACCGGAAAGTCTTTCTTATTTGTAGTCTGGATATATTTTTTGGTGGGGATTTTGACTAGCTCCTCTTAATTTTATATCAAGGTGTCATTCCTCTAAATTTTGTCAAGCAAGTTTTTAGTGAACTTGGAGTGCTGGCCTTTTTAGTAAGTAGGGTGGATATGGAGATCAAGACAGAAGCAAGTCTCCGACTTTCTCGAACAGTGCTTGATACAAAGCAATCAAATTTTTGTAATCGATGTAGCTACCTTGGTTATAAGCACTATTTTATATTAGTTTAGATTGATACGAGTTAGTTTTAGCTACCTTAGTTGAATAGTAGTGTTGAGTATTCATTGAATTCAATTCACGTTTTTTAAATATATTTTAGTGCATTCTTTATGTTCTAATAAATATTTTGATTTCTAAATTTTTAATTAAAAATGAGCACTGGTAAAATTGGTGCTCATTTTTTTTATTGATCACCAGGAGCAATTGCACCAGTAAAACACCCCATTCACACCGGTATTTTGGCCCTATGAAATACCGGTGCATAAGTATAGCGATGTGAAATCGAAAGTTAAAGACACTGGTACTATAACTTTCTATACCGGTGCCTATAACTTTCCATACCCGTTATAGTCTATACCGGTGCCTATAACTTTCCATACCCGTTATAGTTCATTCCGGTGCCTATAACTTTCCATTTTACATCACTATACTTACGCACCAGTATTTCATAGGGCTAAAATACCAGTGAGAATTGAGTATTTTACCGGTGCAATTGCCCCTGTCCTATAGTAACGTGTAAGAATGGTAAAATAGTACTATCTATAATAGAACACTATTCCTAATTTAGTCATCAAATAAGTCTACCTCAGCTCTATAACTCGCTTCAATGAAGCATTGGATTGCCTTGATAAACTCTATATTTTTCTTCAATCTTCTCTTCACTGTATTCTTATCATGGGGAGATGAGGAGGCATTAATCTTTCAATTGAGATTCAGCGTTTATGTTATTGAACATGTATGGATTTGTCGTCATGTGTTAGAATTGTTCTTCGACCTGATGTATTAGATTATTGTGTTTATGATGATCACTCGATTTAATTTTTTATGTCGATGTTTTATTTTCAATCTGATTGTACAGATTGTGTGTTCGTAATTTTATTTGTGTTTTTGTATTAGGGTTTTCATTAATTTAGATGAGTTAGATATGTATTTTTCGAGGTGTTCACAGTTTGGATACAGAAATTGCGCTTTAGACCTAGTGGTGTCGCACTTCTTGAATATCCTTGTTTGGCAAAGTGATTGATGCGTGTTATGCTCCCCTCTGCCAAGTGGTCATGCTATCCGCAGGAAACAAATTAATATTTCGATGACAATATTATATTTTTATTGGATCTCTAATCAATAATTATAAAGATAATCAGTTTGATTGACATGTAAATAAAAATGGAGACATGACTAATACAAAACTTGCTACTGCAACAAACTCCCAAACAAAATAATAATCAATGTTAATATGGATGTTCTGCTTATGAGAAACCACAGTCGATCCTAAGTTAAAAAATAATGGCATTGTTGTTGCCACAAAGAGGGAAGTTAAGATCGCGAAGCTGATTGCCACCTAAATATATTATCTAACTTTTTTTACTCCCTCCTGAGTTTGGACCTATAGATTTAGATGTTTGAATATATGGTGAATGAAATGAGTGGATGGAATTAAATTTTAAAAAAAAAGAGTAAAATGAGTGGATGAAATTAAAGGAATCTTGCCAAAAGTGAAAAGTGTGTCAAATCTATTGAAACAACCCAAAAATAAAAGCATAAACAAACACATGAAAAGATCGAGAAGAAGTATTTTAATTAAATATACTATCTAATTTTAATTATAAGTAACTAACGGGAGTCCCACAGCGTGTTGCGCGGTGTTCTTGATTAAATATATTTAATTTAATTAATATATAATATTTATATATCACATTTGAATTGAAATAAATTAATAAATTATAATTATATTCATCTAAGAGTAACTATCTAAATTGTAAAACAAATAATAAATTTTGTTGGAACTTATGAAATAATCAATAAGATAAAAAAATATTATTTTTATAACCTTTCAAGAAATAATATATTGCAAGTACATGAAGTAAGTAAAATATAAAAACGAAACGTTGAGCTTGTGGAAAAACAAGGAACTGTATGTATATGTGACCTACACATTAAATTGGGTGGCATAAATGCAGACAAGTTTTTGTTGCAATCATTGTCTATATGTTTATTTTGGAGAATTGTTGTCTATATACCAACATAATATTATATACTTGTGAAAGGGCCGATATAACCTTCAATCGTTTAAAAGTTAGAAAAAAACTACCTAATTATTGAAAGTGCCAATATAAAATCCTCTGGTAGACTTTCTGGCATTGACCGTGCTTTTCCAACTATTGACCCATCTTAAAATGACAATAATGCCATCAGACCAAAAGCTGAATTTGGGTGAACAATTATAACCTTACCCACAACCATCGAACCATCGTCGCCACTGTCGTAACAGGTAGGGTTATATCAGGACATTAGGAATTTTCTAGGGTTCGGGTGGTAATGGGTTCGAGTGGAGAGGTTCGAGTGGTACTGGGTTCGAGTGGTACTGGGTTCGAGTGGAGAGGGTTCGAGTAGTACGGGTTTGAGTGGAGAGGTTCGAGTGGTAGTGGGTTCGAGTAGTACTGAGTTCAAGTGGAAAGGGTTCGAGTGAAGAGAGTTTAGGTGGTGAGGTTTAAGTGGAGAGAGTTCGGGTGGTGAGGTTCGAGTGGAGAGAGTTCGAGCCAAGATTCGAGTGGAGAGGTTTGAGTGGTACTGGGTTCAAGTAGAGAGGGTTCGAGTGGAGAGTTTTGGGTGGTACTGGGTTCGAGTGAAGAGGGTTCGAGTTGTACTGGGTTCGAGTGGAGAGGAGGGTTCGAGTGGTACTAGGTTTAAGTAGATAGGGTTCGAGTGGTACTGGGTTCGAGTGTAGAGGTTCGGGTGGTGAGGTTCGAGTGGAGAGAGTTCGAGCGGAAATGGTTCGAGTGGTAATGGGGTTCGAGCAGAGAGGTTCGAGTGGTACTGGGTTCGAGTGGAGAGGTTTGAGTCGAGGCGGATGGTTGATGTTCGAGGCGTGGTGAGGCGGATGGTTGATGGATTGAAGGGTGATACCTCGAGGAGAATGGTTGATGGTTCCAGGACCTTGAGGGTTAATGAATCGATGGAGAGGTCCGAGCGGTACTAGGTTCGAGTGGTAATGAGTTAGAGTAAAGAGGGTTGCGTGGTAGTGGGTTCGAGTGGAGAGGGTTCGAATGGAGAGGGTTTGAGTGGAGAGGGTTCGAGTCTAGCGGTTTGAGTAATAGGAGTTTGAGTGGTACTGGGTTTGAGTGGAGAAGGTTCGAATAGAGGTT
Source organism: Rubia yunnanensis (assembly GCA_037428765.1). Lineage (NCBI taxonomy): Eukaryota > Viridiplantae > Streptophyta > Magnoliopsida > Gentianales > Rubiaceae > Rubia > Rubia yunnanensis. The sequence continues at coordinate 156,614,143 of CM075061.1, read as the reverse complement.
CGAGTGATACTGGGTTCGAGTAGAGAGGGTTCGAGTGGAGAAGGTTCGAATAGAGGTTCGAGTGATACTGGGTTCGAGTAGAGAGGGTTCGAGTGATACTGGGTTCGAGTGGAGAGGGTTCGGGTGATACTGGGTTCGAGTGGAGAGATTTCGAGTGATACTGGGTTCGAGTGGAGAGGTTCGAGTGATACTGGGTTCGAGTGAAGAGGTTCGAGTGATACTGGGTTCGAGTGAAGAGGTTCGAGTGATACTGGGTTCGAGTGGAGAGGTTCGAGTGACACTGGGTTTGAGTGGAGAGGTTCGAGTGATATTGGGTCGAGTGGAGAGGTTCGAGTGATACTGGGTTCGAGTGGAGAGGGTTCGAGTGATACTGGGTTCGAGTGGAGAGGGTTCGAGTGATACTGGGTTCGAGTGGAGAGGGTTCGAGTGATACTGGGTTCGAGTGAAGAGGTTCGAGTGAAGACGTTCCATTGGTGAGGTTCAAGTGATGAGGAATCGAGTTTAGAGGGTTCGAGTAGAGAGGTTTGAGTGATACTATGTTCGAGTGGTACTGGGTTTGTGTAAAGGAGGTTCGAGTAAAGGAGTGGAAAGGTCCGAGTGGAGAAGTTCGAGTTGTGAGAGTTCCATCCACCATTGGAAATAGTACTATCCACCACTCGAGATGGGTATACCATCAACCACTGGAGAGAGTATTATCCACCCCTCAAGAAGTTTGTCAACCACCCTTCGAGAGGACACCATCTACCTCTCGAGAGGGGTACTGGGTTCGAGTGGTAATGGGTTACTCTCGAGGGGTACTGGGTTTGAGTGGTAATGGGTTCGAGTTGTAATGGGTTCGAGCAAAGAGGTTCAAGTGGTACTAGGTTCGAGTGGAGAGGGTTCGAATAGAGGAATCAAATGAAAAGGGTTCGAGTGGTACTGGTTCGAGTAGAGGTTAGAGTGAAGATGTTTGACTCGAGGGGTGATGCCTCGAGGGGGATGGTTGATGGTTCCAGGGCTTTGAGGGTTAATGAATCAAGAGCATATGCCTCGAATCAACACCTCTCAAGGCAGATGGTTGATGTTCAAAGGGTAGATGGTTCAAGTGGTAGGGAGGCCTCGAGGTGAATGGTTGATGTTCGAGGGGTAGATGGTTCGAGTGATTGCGTGGTGGATGTTCAAGAACTGATGGTTCAAGGGGTGATGGTTCCAGTAATTGATGGTTGGTGTTTGAGGGATAGGTGGTTCGAATGGTGGTGATGCGGATTGTTCGAGGGATATATGCCTTGAGTGGGTCATGGTTCGAAAGCTAATGTGGATGGTTCGACGCTCTCAGTGGTATACTCTCTCGAGGGGTGGTGTGCCCTCGAGGGCTGGTACACCTTTCTCGAGACGTTAATGGCGTACCCTCGAGGGGTGGAGGGTGTACTCTCTTTAGTGGTGGATGGTTTACCCTATCGAGAGTAGATGGTGTACCCTCGAAGGGTGTTTCACAAACTTCTTGAGGGGTGGATAATACTCTCTCCAGTGGTGGATGGTATACCCCTCTCAAGGGGTGGATAGTACTCTCTCCAATGGTGGATGGTACCCTCACCACTCAACTCTCACCACTCGAACCCTCACCACTCGAACTTCTCCACTCTGGCTTTTCCACTCGAACCCTCGAACCTCCTCTACTCGAACTCATTCCACACGAACCCAATACCACTCGAACCTCTCTACTCGAACCTCTCCACTCGATTCCTCATCACTTGAACCTCTTCGCTCGAACCTCTCCACTCGAACTTCTCCACTCGAACCCAGTGTCACTCAAACCCTCTCCACTCAAACCCAGTATCACTCGAACCTCTCCACTCGAACCCAGTATCACTCGAACCCTCCCAGGAGCTTGGACATTTATATGAAAACTATTTGATTTCGTACACAAACCATGCACGAGAACTCTTAATGTACGGTTGTTTCTACCACCTCGATTACTTGAATTTCTGTTTATTCTATATGCCTTGACTTGAAACCCCAATATCTGGAAAGAAGTACTAAATTCCTACAGTCTACAAACTCAAGTCACTAACCAAAAGATAGAAAGTAACAGGAAATGAGGCATACTGATGTCGGAGAGACAACATTCAACTATAAAACAAACAAACAGAAGTCCTTCAAGGACACCTACTCTGATTATACATAAAACACTATTTAAATGTAATTCCTCTAGCTCAAAAAGACCATCACAAGGTCTCATCACACAGTGATAAATGCACACAAACTGGGGCATTAATTTTCTTTATCACCTGACACAAATCTATTGCAAGTAAGAGTATTTTTACAAGAAAACACAACAGTCACAACATATAGAATAAACAAAAAATTTAAGTAATCGGGGTGGTAGAAACAACCATACATTAAGAGTTCTCTTGAATGGTTTGTGTACGAAATCAAATAGTTTTCATATAAATGTCCAAGCTCCTGGTACTATTAACTAAATAAGAGGTATACAACACATGTATAATACCAAAAGGTTAAAATTAGACCTCCAAAAAAGTAGTTGACTTACAACAAGTATCAAACTCTTAAGCTGACTCTTGAGAGTCGGAAATAGAAGTGAAAAATAGGAAATAAAAGGCAAGGACAAGTCAAGTGGCACACAAATATGCAGAACATGCATGGAGAGTCAGAAATAGACAAAAGCACATAACAATACACAGACCAAAACCCATAATTTCATCTTATGGAAGCTCGTACAAGAAAGAAAGCCAAAAGGGCTTTCAGGAGTAAAGGAAAACAAGAAATAAAAGTTAACGTTAAGTAAGTAGCTCTAGAAAAATGTAAAACAATGTAAGTTGACGTTAAGTAGCTATTAATGTTGTTCACTTCATGTCTGAATCATTTGAGTTGAAGGGGTCGATAAATCTTCGTGATTCTGAGAGATGAAGTACAATTTCAGTGGGGAATCGAGAAAGTGTCTTATGTATTAAGTTAAGTTAACACAAGTTCTCACAAGAACATACCAGTGCATCATCTACAACATTTGGCTCGTGGGTCATATCGAGGATAGTTTCTCTTGATCTGGGAGTTCTGAATTTGTCATTATCTTTCTGATGACACAAGGGGAAGGATTTCTGAAAAAGCATTAAATTTTTTAGCTTCTCAAAGGAGACAAATTAAGGAAATGTAGCTATTGCAATGTTTATTAGATAGACAAAGCTTACTATGCTTACCACCTTCCTAGGAATCACCAAAGGCTTCGGAGCATCCTTAACATACTCTTCCATGGAAGCTAGGAATGATTCGGGAGGCTGCAATTCAAGGTTCAGAAAAATAAGAAACGCTAAACTAAACTAAACCGGGAGTATTCTAGAATGAATGGAGTCTAAAAGATGGTACTTGATCAATTTTAGCGTAGCTTTGTCCTCGTCCAAATTTAAGGCTCCTGTAGATCTCAAAGAATTCGAATAGCTATTCTGCCTTCACACATTACAATTCTAGTTTAAAGTTGAGAATATTCAAACAAAGTTAGTATCTGTAGATGAAACTAGGAGCAATGATTAAACCTTTTTTCTCAACTTCTTGTAAATTTTGAGCACTCTAACTGCATCATAGTGCTGCATCCCGAAGAGCTGCCAAAGAATTACACCAGAAATACGCTCCATAGCACGTAAAATGTACATGCAAAGGAAATGATGTAATGACATATGATGTTTATACCTTGTCAACCATATTTACAACTCCATCTGTAATCGCCACGTATAACCTCACACTCTCATCAGCAACCTTGATCACTATGACCGTTATAAAGGAGACTAAATTTGGACCAAATCAAGTACATTTATTGGTTTTCTAAAGTATATATCAAATAAAGAACTTAACAATCACTTATTTTTGAAAAAAAAACATGTTGAATCAAGAAATTGTTTGGTACTTCGAGAATTGGCTGTAAACTAGCAGTGGACATTGCTCTTAAGGTAGAAATGATATCTGATTGAAATATAAATGAGGCCTAACCTGACAATCTAGAAGACGAGAAAGAAGCTGTTGCAATCTAGGTAACTGTTCAAGCAAATCTAAGGTGTCGAGACCACACCAGCACAAGAAGTGTCACCAGAAAACTATATAATACCAAACTCGTTAGGTACCTTCAATCTTTTGCTCCAATCATAATGTATACTAAACATGGAGTTTAGACATGGGGTTCATATACTCCTTAATAGACATACAACAACAGCTAAACCCGAGGTTCATATACTCCTTAATAGACATACAAGAACAGCTAAACATGTGGTTCATAAACTCCTTAATAGACACATGTAGTACAGAAAAAAGTTACAACTCTCCCTATTTGCATCTTCTACCAGCAAAACCTTAGCTGAAGTCCTGACCACCACATGCTTCTACGTCTACAGCTGCGTCGGAATTTCCATTTTTGACACACCTATAAAATGATTAAAAAGATGGTTGTGACAATAAAATAGGCTACGGAAGAAGGTAAGAGCAAAATGGAGTATAAGGTAAATGTGTAGTGAAGCAAATCACCACACCAAATTATTGAGGCATAGTAGTTCACCGCCTCCGTCAAGTTTTATTTGAGCAGATCACCGTAGTACAGCCCAGAGTTTCAATAGGCTGAGAAAATTGCTCTCCCATCTTGGCCCCAAAAAACCCTCCTCTTTCCATATTACAACAGTATGTTCAACTCATTACATACACTCTCAGATCACGAGACTGCATCCAGTACAACTATATACTAATGGACTGCATATCAGCACAAAAGTTCTATCAAGCACAATGCGTGAAAGCACAAGTAGCAAGAACAGAGAAACAACACAAACATACCAGACTTTGTTGAAGATAAGGCAGGGAGGCCAAAGCTTTCCCCGCCAATGGCATCCCATTCAATTGCGAACTCGAACGGGAAGAATACAACAACGACATGAAAATCTTTGAAAGAATACAGTAACGGCCTGGAACTGGAAGAATTCCTTGAACTCTAACTTGAACCGTACCAAAAAGGGGCTGAAAATCTCCTCTGCCGCGTCGGAAACGACGTAGTTATCGCAATACATGGAAAGAGACTAATTCGAACTCCTCATGCGTCGTCTGCTTCTGCAGTTGGATTGATGGAGAGTCGAGGCTGGAGACCATCTGGGCGATAAATTCGTCGGAGGCGGTGGCTCTGGGATGAGGAACTTGTAGAGATGTCGAACGAGAGTGGAGGTGAGGAAGAAGGCGATGAAGAAGCGGAACGGGAAAGAAGAGAGGGATTTTGAAGGCAAAACGGTGTCGTTTTCTCAAAGAAAGGAACTCCAAAAATTACTTAAACAGCCCCAGTTGACAGATAGAAAGCAAACAATATCTATTATAAGGTGCTTGGGATGAGAAAGTCTCATGTTAAATCGACAAATGGTTAGACTAATCAAATCTGGTATGTACTTCTATTTTTGTCTATATTTTAAACTTTTTTTAAAAAAAGTTCTTAATTATGATACAATCAAATCACTTACACTAGTTTATTTTAGTACTCGTTTTCTATTTAATAATTTTAATTTCATTGTCCATTGAGCATGCAATACCACAAATAATAGAGAGGTATGGAACAGCAGGGGGCCAATATTGGTCTATCTGGGTTTCCCTTTCCCCTGGAAACTAGAAAAGAAAGAGATACGGGCAATCTGAAAATGCAATAAAATAATATGAGTATGAGTGAGGGAGTTGGAATTGATTTTATGAGAATCCTATCTTCTAAGGGGATTAGGCAGCTGTTGTATCTTCTTTTGCACAACCAAAACGCCGTACCCCGCATTCTTAATTTATGTCTTCCTCAGAATTATTATTAAATGTAATACTGTCATTAAAAAACTACCGGTGCACCCTGCACGAACTGTGTCCATAAAATCTCCCTCTAATTACATATGAAAAGTCTCGAGGAATTGGGTCTTTCCATAAATTTATGGATAATGTACAATAATTTTTATTCTAAATAATCTTTTTATAAATTTTAGATATTGCATTTTAAAAGTTAAAACAAGCAATAATATGCATTTGAACATGAAAATATAAAAATATATAATAAAAATTATTTAAAATTTTTAAATTTAGTATACAATTAAATAAATACATTGTATAAGGTAAAAAGTAAGTGGCATGGCCATGTTATGGACAAATTATCTGTCAATCAGACCTACTCATATATGAATTCTCATTAATTGCATCTTTTTTATTCTTAGTTGAGGCAAAATATACGAATCTTTCATCTATTATTGATCACACCTTGTATTATTGAAGAAAATACTTACATACATTCCAGTAAAAGTGACATACTCCCTCCGTTTCACTAATAATGGCACTATAGGTTTAGGTGCTTGGATTTAGGTGAACGAAATGAGTGAATGAAATTGAATGTAGAAAGTAAAAAGTAGAATGAGTGGATGAAATTGAAGGAATCTTTCCAAAAATGAAAAGTGTGCCAATATAAAGAAACAACCCAAAAAGGAAAGTGTGTCAATAATAAAAATAGTGAGAGTAGTTATACCTTCGAAATTTGAACCAACTTTAACCATCTTATTATATTATTATAAGAGTAAGAATATTATTATTTGTTTTTTTACGCCATGGACTCATTTATATTAGTTTTTTTAAAATCAATAATTTTAAAACGTTCAGAAAAAAGTTCAATGATGAATGTATTGAGAGGAATTGACATTCAAATTAACTAAATTCACGAAACAATCTATATATTTTAAGAATATTTAAATTATATGTCAACTAAACTGGATGTGTGTACTATTATTGATTAGAGATCTAATAATAACAATAACATCACATTCGGGTATTTTAACTCGCTTACCTTGAAAATTATGACCACTTGGCAGAGATGAGTGTCATGCAACAATATCACTATACCAAACATGGATATTTTACAGTTGTAACACCACGTGATCCAATCACATTCTTTGTTGTTTAAACTGTGAACACCTTGAAAAACATAAATCGACGCATCCAAATAAATAGAACACATTAAACAAATTACATAATCACCAACACACGATATGTACAACCAAATTGAGAACAGTACATCAAACGCAAATAAATAAATCGAGTAACAATCATAAACACAACGATTTAATTGATTATGTCAAAGAACAAAACTATGTATAAAAAAAATCTGCACTTATTCAATAATATAAAACGATATTAACTAAAATAAATTATTATTTTTTCATCTCCCCATAATAAAAACGGTGAAGAAAATAAAATTTGAATACAACAATATCCTCTAGGTTTTTTCTAGAGAGAGAAAAAGGTACTCCCTCCGTTCCATTTATAATGGCACACTTGCCTAAAATGGATGTTTTTTTATTATTGGCACCTCTGAATTTTTGCCAAATAAGGGGGGGGGGGACAAGTTATATGTTTTCCCATGTTGCCCTCATTTATTTTCAGAATTTACACTAAGCCCATTCACTAAGCCACCAGGTGTTTGCATTTCCGTCCTCAGTAAGAATTGGGTTCAGCCCAAAGTCTGACCCAAATTTGAATTTGAGACCTTGCTGGGTCAACAATATGGCAGGAACAGCATAAAGCCAAAAAAACAAATTTCTTCTCTTCATTCCTCATTTGTTCGTGTCTGCCTCTTCTTCTCTAGAAAACCCTAGCAGAAACTTGAAAAAAAATTCTGCCACAAGCCCTGTGAGCTGCCCGCCGAATCCCGCCGCCGACGGAGCTGCTACATCCCGCCGACTGCTCCAACGCCTACGACGCCGCCGATCTGCCGATCTGCCACAACGCCCGAGTCCGACTCCGGCGATCTGCCACAACGCCGATCTGCCACAACGTCCGAGTCCGACTCCGCCGATCTGCCACAACGCCGATCTGCCACAACGTCCGAGTCCGACTCTGCCGATCTGCCACAACGCCTACGACGCCGAGCTGAGTCCGCCGTGCTGAGTCCACCGAGCTGAGTCGGCCGAGCTGAGTCGGCCGAGCTGAGTCGGCCGAGCTGAGTCGGCCGGGCTGAGTCCGCCGAGGTGCCACCGCCGAGCTGGAGCTGCCACCGCCGAGCTGCCACCGCAGAGTACGAGCTGCCACCGCCGAGTCCGAGCTGCCACCGCCGAGTCCGAGCTGCCACCGCCGAGCTGCCACCGCAGAGTACCGAGCTGCCACCGCCGAGTCCGACTCCGGGCGATGTCCGACATCCGTCTTCAAGCCACGGCGGACTCTGTCGGAACCCCAGACCGGCCTATGTCCGACAATGTCTTCCCCGTTCCCGGTGATTCCGAACCCCATGTCCCGTACGAGTCCCAGCCAGGCGATACCTTCGTCGACGAGACGCAAAGTTTCACGCCGACCGCAGCCGAGGATTCAGTATCACTGTCAGACAAATATGGGTCGATACCTTCGTCCTCGACCAGCTGGCCTCTAATTCAACATCCGAGGACAAGACCAGTGGCACCGAGGCGGGTCAGGTCGGGCTGTCGGAAGTTCTTGGATGCTCAGGGGTCACCGGGCGTCGCCGATACGTACAAATCTGACGAGGAGGACGGGCTTAGTATATTGGAGGATGATGCAACGTATTCAACTCCGAAGCCGGGTGGGGATATTCAGGCGACAACATCAGCATCGTCATTGTTCGTGTACAAGCTGAATGGGGTACCAATCGATTTGTCCGAGGTAAACGTACAATTACCTCCATGTCTTACTAATTGAATGCGTGGTCAGTACTCTGTGTTAGTGTATCTGTGGTTAGTATGTCGGCTGACTCGTGGTCATTACGTGTTCACTGTGTTGATTATATGTCTGTGTTAGTCTGTAGGCTGGAACTATGAAGCATGATTCCTTCACATACACGTGCCATTCTTTGTACACATTGAACGATTGGCTGTCAACTGTTTTCAGGTACATCCTTCCGTGCACAAGTTATTGTTGAGTCAATATCGGAGCGACGAACATGGAAAACTGCCTCCAAAGGCATTAATGGAAATGTGGAAGGTCATCTTCCATGTGTAGGTACGATTGTCGTTCTTCACTGTGTTGATTGAATGACAACCTTTGGGATTTCACAGCCTGTAACTTTGGTTGTGTTCTGTGGGGCTGGGTATGAATTTGTGAGCCTATGTTTGTGGCTGGGTATGTGGTTGTCGTGGCTGTGTGGTAGTGGCTATCGTGTTCCATTAGGCGATATATGTGGCTGTGCATGTGGTTGTCGTGGTTGTGTTCTGTGGCATACATGGTTGTGTTCTGTGGTTGTCGTGGTTGCGTGTTTGTGGCTGCCATGTCTGCGTGTTTGTGGCTGTGTATTTCATGTTTGTCTGTGTCGTGGCATGTGCTTGTGACTGTGTACGTGGCTGAAAATAGGAAACCTGTAGGCATTGGTTTTTAACACATAGTAAACTACCATTGGTTTCAATCTCAAAACAGTAAACTACCATTGGTTTTTGTTTTTTTAACACATACATGGTTGGATTGCAAACACACTAACAAAACCTAGCATTGTGTTTGCAACCTGTAGGCATGCCTAGCCCAATCCAACCACAACAAAAACCTGTAGGTATTTCAAACCTACTAGCTAACCTATTAATTGATGCACAATATATTCCAGCCCCATTGCTTTGTTAGCTGCTATCAAGTGTTGTAAGCCCTCTCTAACCAATTCAGTGTCCACCTCAATGTCACTTGGTAATAATCCTTGTAGTTGGAGCGCATCTTTCCCCATATGTGGTAGCTTGTAACGGTTTGACCCTTTGCATTTCATAATCTCCACCATCACACACTGTAGCGTTAGAAACACTTTGTTCAGTTTTTCCGGCTGCAACTGTTCGAATGCTATTTTTGTGGCTGAAATTAGTTCATCCAATGTGCGTGTCGGTGACCGGTGCTGCAAACTTTGTATCGAGTTAAAAAAACCCAAATCTAGAACATTTAAGTCAGGGCTGTTTGGGGGCTGAAAACCTAATCTGATGTTGAAGCCATCCGAACTAGCTGCCATTCTAAATTCAGCATCATCATCACATATGTGGGGTCTGGCATTGTCTTGCCGAATAGTTATGTTTGTGCTAGCTAGTAATGGCCATTTTCTTTTGATTGCTGGGACCAGCTTTGTCAACATGAACTCTTTGGTTACTTCACGGTCAATTGATGGTATCGGTTTAGTTTCCAAAGTGCCGGCTGGTCTATTTTTGCTTGTATTTTTTGCAGCTTCTGCATGTGAGAATGGCCATATCCCTATTTTCCCATCAAACAAAACCTCCCCCTCATTGTTGATGATTGGCCGACATACGGCACATAGGAACATTATTTTTTTTATGAACCTCTTGTTTTGAACCATGCGGTGAGGCTCTTCCTCATCCGGAAGAAGGTAGTACTTTTCTGCAACTCTAGTCATGTAAAACCATTTCTCGTCTATGTGTATGATGTGATGCATATCCATGAATGTTGTTTTTCCTAGACTTGTATCATGTTGCAAGTGAGATATGGAGTAGTGTAACCTGTGCAGCTGGTTTGTGGCTGAAATAAGTGGTTTTATTGCATTTGAATGTCTCCGAACTTGACCCTTCTTGATCCAGCGATGCATAGTTGTAGTGCTTACTCCAATTGCAGCTGCAAATCCCCTTTGTGATGTGCGCAATTGGAGGGGAACTGCCATAGCTAACTCCTTGTTTATTTCAACCTTTTTCCTTCCTTCTTTTCCTTTGGCCTTGCTGCTCCAATCTGTACATAACCCCAGCTGATGTTGTCTTTTGTGCAGGTTCGCCATGCGGCTGACAGTGCGTACCGAAGTGTTCCATCGTCGGGCTGCTTCCTTACGGCGATCTTTGGCAATCTTGCCTTCGCTCAAATTTTGGAGGATGAACTCACCAATTTGACATCGCTGAGAATCATTCAACCGTTGCCGATCCGGCATGCTGTGGTGGCTACGGAAATCCCGAGAGGAAGACAAATGACAGAGATTAAGAAGAAGAGAATGAGAAGTTTTTGACACTTCCTGGTCTTCTTCAATACTTGCTGGTCTCTTTTTTTATCTAGGATAAGTGGTGAATAGTTTCACTTTGCTTGTAGTTGCTGCTGTTAAGGTGGGAATTTGAATTAAAGTGCCATTATTTCCCTCCTTTCAGCAGCAGCAAGTGGGTTTGTGATGTAAATTTTGGGGGCAAAAATTATGCTAATGATTGCCATTCCTAGTCATGTACATGCTACAGTAAATTCGTCCTTTTCCAACAAGAATAACTGCTGCCAGTAGACTTTTGTACAATGTCTAATTTGCAAAAATCCAAGAGCTTTCCCATAGGTGCCACAATAAATGGAACGGAGGGAGTACTTACCTTTGGTTGTTGAGTCATTTATATCAGCGAAGTAGGATACTTAACTCTATGAAATCGAAAGTAAACTCTATATCATATTGGATAGGATATTTCTTAAGAAATCAAATTTCTCAATGGAAATGGCTCCTTTAATAGAACGGACTCATCTGTTTTAGCTGATTAGGGTACTCCTTTTATTATTATTGCCTTATTGGCTTATTTACTTTTGAGTAATCTCTTAACAGGTGTCTTGTCCATAAGTTGATGGACATACCACTTATTTTTTTTACCTTATACACAACATTTGTTAAATTAAATACTCTCTCGGTACCAGGGCAATTTGTAGAGAGAAAAAACTTTGCAGATTTTTTCCCCTGGACCCCACGCTGGCATGACACATACCAACCCCCCCCCCTTCCCCCCGTGCGCATGCTTGACAAACTGGCCAAAAAATTTAGGGAAATTAGGAGGGATAATTTTTCCCTCCTTTTCATTTATTCACCAATTCCCGCTATTTTGGCTAGCTGGGAAGGTGCCAAAAATTAATCTGGGCACTGTACACTTACTGTTACAGAACAAAAATTTTACAGGCAAAAGAAGAACCCCTACTCTATAAAAACATACACATTAAAGGCACCAAAACGGGTTAAAATTTGGAAGGAAAATTTCTGGAAAGCGCCTAAAAGTTCTGCAGTCCCGGCTTCAAACCCCAAACCCAATAAAAGTTTGGGTTTTTGGGGAACCCTCGGGTATGGCTTTATACCTCATCGAGCCGTCCCTAAGCACCCGAGGGTGCTGGTTGCTCTCAGTGTTTTGCATCTTCCCATTCCTCATTGGGTTTTTCTTAGGGTCAATGCGGAAGAATCTAACAAACGAGGAGCGACAACATTTAGGCAAGTTTTTGCTGGAGCATCACAAGGATGGGAAGCTCTTGCATTCGACACGTTTGTTGGCAGCAGCAATGTTCAACTGTTCTATACAAACATTGAGCACCATATGGGCTCTTACTCGAGCTCAAATGTCACAAGGAAGACCTCTTGACTTGTGTCATCGGATGACAGGCCACCCTTCGAAGAACAAGAAGGAAATCAACATTGATGAATTGAAATCATTGCCTGCATTGAAGAGGCGCACTATTAGAGGAACTGCAAAAGCACTCAGAATAGGGAAGAGTAGTGTTCAACGGGCAGTGGCATCCAAGGTGATAAAAAGCCACACAAACAGCATCAAACCAGCTATCACAGAATACAATAAGGTATCATGTATGTGGTTCATTTTAGAAAATCTAGATCCCCGACTAAGATTCAGATCAATGGACCATGTCATACACTTAGATGAGAAATGGTTTTATTTAAGCCAAGAAACAATCAGGTACCAGCTGGCACCGGATGAACCGAAGCCGTACCGCATAGCTAAACACAAGTCACATATCCCAAAGTTAATGTTTATATGTGCAGTAAGCACACTAATATGGGGGGAAGATGGTGAACTGTTATTTGATGGTAAACTAGGCATATTTCCATTCGTTCAAGATCAAGTAGCAATAAAAAAAAAGCAAGAATAGGCCAGCTGGGACAGTGGAAAAGGCTCCAGTACCAAAAATCACAAGAGATGTCACAAGAGAGAAGCTAATCACATAAGTTATCCCAGTAATCGAGGCAAGGTGGCCATCTCACATATTGGGAAAATTCATACATATTCAAAAATACAATGCAAAGCCACATATATTTAACCATGATCCATATTTCAAGGAAGTTGCTGAATCAGATGGTTTTGCCATACACTTAGTCAGCCAACCAGCAACTCACCCAACTGTAACATCCTAGACTTAGGATTTTTCAACTCCATTCAAAGCTTACAACAGGAACATACATCATCTAGTGTTGACGAGTTAATGGCAGCAGTGCAATCAGCATACGAAAGAGAAGATGCAGTCACTTTGAACAAGGTATTTCTTACACATCAACTGTCAATGATAGAAATACTGAAAGCACGCGGGTCAAACAACTACAAGATGCCTCACATGAACAAGGACACACACATAAGGGAAGGAACTCTGCCAAGATCACTACAAGTAAGTGAGGAGGTTGTAAGGGGAAGCATTGAGTATCTAATCAGTAAAGGGACGGTAGATGAAACTGTGCTGCCACTTATGCATGTCTTAGGTTATAGACCTTAAATGCAAAATTGTAAACATTTTGGGGGGTTGGTGTGATGGCATATTTTGCAAGCCAAGAACATCCCACTTTTGGTGTGAATGGGATGTTCTGAGACCAACCCCGGTTAAATGCTCATTTTCTTAATGAAATTTAACCTTTTTTAAGACACATACTCTCTAATCTTTTCCATATTAAGGAACGATGCTCAATGTTACAGCCATGCAACAATCAGGGACGATGTTCAAAGTTACTGTCATGTTCAAATACACGGCGGAGACACAAGATGCTACAACAAACTCAAGCTTCAACACATCAGCAAAATTCAGGCAAGATGCACAAATACAAAGGTTCTGAGAACGGTTTCACATATATCCTCGAACACCTGAAGCAATCAGGGGTTCTCGCACATAAATATGCATGCATTATACACTATATTCTGTAGAAAATGTGGACGGTAATATCACAAATATATCATCGAGCAACTGCATCAAGCAGTGGCTCTCTCACATAACACATTAAAAGTTACATTCATGGGAGGAACGATTTCACCTTAGTTGAAGACTCAATGTTCCATTTTCAACTCTTTAATACTCTCAACCATTTCCAATTCAAGAATAAGATCTGGTTTGATCTTATCTCTTCTCCACCAAAAGTAGCATCCAATGAATGCTTCCTATATATTTATCAGAATATCCAAGCATAGAACACAAAAGTTAGATTCATGGAGGAAACAAAATGTTCCACAGCAACGAGAATGAAAACAAACTAACCCTAATAATATGAACTTGGGGACTTTTTTTTCAGGCCAGTTTTGTGCCACCAGATCTAGGGTTTGCGCCGCATGGCATCGCGCTCCTCCCGTAACCAAGGGCATAATAGATAAAGCACCGTGTTGCTGCCATACATGGTGTCCTCTGGAACAATTGTGTCCCAGGGGAAGCACGTTGCCTCAACTACGTGCCCCGTACCTTCACCACCAGCAATATCCCGACTGGGAGGCACCAAACTGTGCTTATTGTGGTGCGTGTCAACATTTATTTCACCATGCAAGTCGTCGGTGCGAGATTTAACATCAACCGGAGGCTTAACAAAACTAGATTCCCCCCGGATCAGGAGTGGAGAGGGTTTCACTCTGGTCGTTGACCATCGTATCCCCGAGGGCTGCGTCAAACCTCAGGCAGAGGTGGCATCATTCGCCTACGTCTCAGGGACAAACTCCGATTTACTGTATAAATCGGAAACGTAGCACAATGAACACCTCCGACATGATTGACCGGTGGAATTCATCTGAAATGACATTGAAAACACACCAATTCTCAGCAAAAATAAGGGGAAGATGGATGATAGTTAATGGATCTAACAAAAACTGGTGAGAATAGCAACTAGAACTGGGGGAAGATGCTCAAAAATATGAACTAGGGTTTCAGGAGGAAGAGGAGGATAGAGAGGAGCGTGTGAGAGGAAGGCGGAGGAAGTGAATGAGACGTGGAAAAGTGTGGAAGAAATAAATGAGAGCTCAGCTTTTTACACTCACAAGAAGCATTCATTGGATACTACTTTCGGTGGAGAAGAGATAAGATCAAACAAGATCTTATTCTTGAATTGGAAACGGTTGGGAGTATTAAAGAGTTGAAAATGGTTTTGGTGAATTGGGTGGATTAGATTAGTTTCACTTGGGTTTAGCTTAATGGATTTGGGCCCAAATTAGCATAACTAATTTTGATCTTTTGGTTAAACTTAAAATATGCTTTGGGTTGTTTGGGGAATTCATGTCTTTTTTTTGCCAAATATGGAAAGAAACAAAAAGAGTGCAGATTTTCCTGGGACACCCCTTTAAGGAAAGTGTACAGATTCCCCTGGGACGGAGGGAATACTAAATTTAGAATTTTGAAAATATGTTTTTACTATTTTTTATTTTACATTTTCACATTCAAATACATATTATTACTTGTTTTAACTTTTAAAATACAAGTTTAATCTTTCTATAAAATTACAACATAACCTTATGGAAATACCGCATTTCTTGAGACTTCCTCTTTACTTTTTAACGGGTTTCAATAATCATGTTTGTCCGTCAATATATCTAGCTAACAATTTCGCATAAAAAATTAATATTTATAAAATAGATGTTAAGATTAATCTAACAATATTTCACATGACATTTTTATTATATATATGTGTATATAAATTTATACTTAGGATCAGAATATATTAAGTTTAACTTTAGAAAAACAAGTAGACCAATAATCATGGGACGTGAGGAGTATAACACTATGAAATGAAAAGTAAACTTTATATGTTGGGACAATTAATTTTATGAATTAAATAGGTATACAAGACAAAAGTATTTAAGGGGTGATTGGTGAAGTTGTGCTTATAAGCAAAGATGACTTATTTTAAATGTAGGGGAAGATAAATTTATGTTATTCCCCTAAAAATAGTTTTGCTGTTAAGATAACCAATTTATTAGGAGTTTATCAAACACTAAAAATGTGCATAACTTATGAGCGAAACACTTATAAGTCTTACCAAATACATCCATAGATAGGATGATCTAAAGCACGATTTATGTTATACAAATCGTAAACTTCTTGAAAAATACACGTAGACCCATACAAATAAAGGAAACTCCTAATTGGAAAGGCACAAAAAAAACACAAGCATACAATATGTAAAACCAAATCAAGAATGAACAATAAATTGAGTGATTTACTATCATATCAAAGAACAATACGAATGTAAGGAGATAAATCCATCAAAAACATAAACAATATCAATTGGAAAATTTGTTGCTTCCCCATTAGAAGATTGAAAAAAAAGGCAGAATCTTTTTCAGAGAGAAATTAACTTCATCGACTAATAATTGGTCTGGCATCCCATACTGAAATATAAATGTCACCCATGTCCAATGATGTGATCCATCTTAATTCCCAAGTTATATTATACTCCCTCTGTCCCAGCCAAATCTGCACACTTACTATTTGGAGGTCAAAGTTGTTAAAATTTGACCACATATTTGAGTAGATATATGAAAAATAATATTATCGTATGATATATTGTTAGATTCGTCATAACATGTAGTTTCTAAATATCAATTTTATATGTGTCATTATTGTCCATAGTTACATATATTTACAGTCAAACATTTTTTTTGGAGACCGTGAAAAAGATTCTGTGCAAATTCCCCTGGGACGGAGGGAGTAGTCGGTACACTTAAATTTTTTTATATTTCAATTAAAATTTTAGTTATTATTAATGGAGAAAGTCTTTTGTGAGTTCGTTAAGTTAGATTAATTATAAAAAATCGTGTTCAAATAATTTTTACGGTCAGATTAAAGTTATTTATATTTTAAGATATATTTTTAAATGTTTATAAAACTACACGAACCTTATTGGTACAGCATTCGCCCCAATAGGGCGGGTATGGAGGTTGTTTTGGTGGGGGTGAGACAGATATGTGTATTAAAATCATACCGCCATACGTAGTTAGGTGTGAATATTAGTTCACACCTGCCCTATCCCCACCCCGCCCCATTAAACATGTTAAATACCCGCTAATTTAATATAAAATAAATTATTATTTATTCACCTTGCACATATCTTACTTATAATATTTTCATGTAAAGAAGTTACAATAAAAAAAAGTGAATTTTAGCTAATTTTGGAGATATAAGTGGGATGAGTACAATGAGTATGGAGTGGGTAGGGAGACCCAACTAGGTGATGGGGTGGGTATGGATTTTGCATAATACCCGATAGGGCAGGTGGATTGTTAAATTGTACCCACCATGAGTAATGGGGCGGGTATAAGTATGAAAATTTTAGGTGAGCATGGGCTTGGATGTACCATTATCCGCACCCCGCCCCACCCCATTTTCATCCATACTCATTGGAATAAATGAAAACAAACACCAAATTACCCAATTAGTTATGTTAATTATAAAATGACACCGTCTAATCACTAAGCGATCTAATACAAGACTTTGTGTTAAATATTATGTACGAACTAATATTGTAAATGGAAAATACAAAATTAACCCTATTATGTTCTGAAAGTGCCAATCTAACCCCGTAAAATCTAAAAGTTCAATTCTAACCCTAAGTTTATGAACAATTGTGGCGATATATCCAAATTGCACTATTCTGTGGTTGACTGAACGAAATCAGACATTGACCAAATATAAAAAGACAAAAGTACCTCTTGCCTTAAAACTAAATTTGTGTGGATTATTTTATCCTTCCCACCGTCGCTGTTCCACGGCCCGCCACCGTCGTGCTACCACCTGCCACCTACCACCACCACTCACCATAATCCCGCCACTCACCATCATCTACTACCACCCACCACTAAAATCCAGAAAACCCAGCCTACCGTCGACCGCTTCGACACCACCGCCCACCCCTATCTCAAAAACCCTAGCCACCAGCCCACCATCTCATAAACCCTAGCCACCTCGAAATCACCACCCCCATCCCGACACCCAAAATCAAGAAACCCTGAAAAATGGTCGACCCTAAACTCGGCTTCGGCGTACTACGATCGCAAGTCGTGACGTTGTTTGTGGCGGTGGAGGCTGCGGAGGCACCTTCTCAACTCCCTACACGACGCCGTTCAATTGGACCTAAGCATAATGGTGACACTCAAGCTCATCGGAAGGTGGCGGGCGGTGGTGTCGAGGCGGGAGTGGAGAAGAAGAAAACCTCAATCATTGAAGTTGGTTTATTGATTTCTCAAACTTATCGAACGGTTTTTTGATTTGGGGGATTTTTGGGGAATTAATAGATTTTTCAAAATAAGAGAAGAAGAAAATATAAGGGTAATATTGTCTTTCCTTGTTTTCCAAATTTCTGTATATTTTTCAAATGGGTGTAATGGTCATTTAAAATAACTTCGACCACAATTTGGTTGCTAGGGTTAGTTTGACACTTTCAACTAAATAATGGGATTAAATTTGTACTTTAAATTTTTCGGAGTTAGATTGACAAGCACCAAATAATAACATTAGATTGAAACTTTCAATCTAAATATATATCATCACAAATGAAACTCTATCTCATATAATAATATTCTTGCCTACCTATCAATATAATATTATGATTAGTATATAATATATTGGCGGATTCATAAGCTTTTCCAGTTCCCACTACCGGCCATTTCCTGTGAGAAAAGGAAAACATTCAACGGACACATATACGGAGTTAATTTGTGTGAAACCGGACCATTAAATTATAATCAATTTTTTTAGGGTTCATACCACCAGCTCAAGCATCGAATTCTTACTTTTGCTTTTGCCTTTTGTTTGATTGCACCATGTCAGATAAAGGAAACGACGGATTTATAATAAGTGGGTCTCCTGACAGGCGGCCTGTCCATAAGCTTATAGACAGGTCACTTATTTCTTATCTTATATACTGCATTTCTTAAATTACATACTCCCTCCGTCCCAGCCAAATCTGCACACTTTTTGGTCAACTTTCTCAAGACACGTTTGACCATAAATTTCAACTAGTATATAGATACCAATATCATCATGTGAGATATTGTTGGATTCTCTGCATGCTGTATTTTCTAAATATCAAATTTTAACACACCGTTAATATACGTAACTAAAGTTATCGTTGGTCAAACATGACCTGAGAAAGTTGACCAAAAAGTGTGCACATTCGGCTGGGACGGAGTAATACAAAATTTAAAATTTTTGAAAATATTTTTTATATCATATATTTTTATATTTTTACCTTCAAATACATATTATTACTTGTTTTAACTTATAAAATGCAATATTTAAATTTTATAAAAAAATTACAACATTTAAGGCAAATGCCCCTGAGGACTGTCCATAAATTTATGAAAATGCTGCATTTCCTGAGAATTTCCCATTTATAAGTAGGCGAAGATGATTTGGATCTTCAGAGTTAAGCGCATTACGCGTGCAAGTTATTTGATTCACTTAATTTAATCAACTAGGTTAATGAAATTAAGCCCTTTAATGCGGCTGCCTAGTAATCCCAATTTTGTTAAGCGATTCCTATGTAGTACCACGGGGATACAATGCAGAGAATATCTCTAGCAATATAGATATTTTAAAAATCCCTGGGGTACATTATAATTTGCTTTTGTCTAGCGAGTTTATTATTAAAAATTGCAATTAATTAGCATTGATATTGTTAGGTGTAGACCGAGTATAAACTAATGCTCCCATTGATCTGCAAATCTTGATTAGGTCATTATTAATCAAAATTGTTTACAAGAAGTACATCATTACAATATATTTCCAGGGAAGCAAATGCAAGTAGCTGTGTGTATATGTTCATAACATATTAATTATCAGAATCTCCAATGATCTGTCATAATCAGCATCAACGTGATTTGCCTTTTACTAAATTAAATGGATGGAGCTACCGAAGTACTTTAAATATTGTTTTATTGTTTTTTAAGAGATCCGCACGCCATTTTCTGAACATTTATGGTTTTATAAGTAACCCATTCTCATTTATATAAAATGATTGTCTAATACTTCTTAAGTTGAAGTCAATGTTTTGGGAAAATTGTTTTTCCATAGATATATGAAAAGACGAGATTGAATTAGAATTATAGAAACGTAAAATTTTTTTGTTTTAAGATAAAAAAAGCTGATGGTGATAGTTGGAAAAACGAGGTTTTAGTTCTACTTGGGAGTATACAGGCAAGAAAGCTGATGGTGAATGCCCTTTGTCTGAAAGTGAGAGCGTAAGCGACCATTTACGAATTCAGTCCCCCCATCACTCTGAAACACTTTAATGGTGGAAGAGAACTGGTTCTCCACAAAGGCCTCAAACTGGCGATAGACATCCCAAAAATCATATTTGCAGCGCAATAGGTAAAGCCACGAGAGCCGGGAATGATCATCGTGAAAATAACATAGTAGGAAAAACCATCAGCTGATAAAATAGGAAATGGGCCCCATAAGTCACAGTGAACTAGATCAAGTACCCTAGCAGCACGTTTATCATTTTTTTTGATAATACGCTTATCATTTGTATAAAAAGATATATGCTTCTTTTTAGCCTTTTCACACACCTCACAAAGGGTAGGTTTTGGCAAAACCGACGAGACAGATAAAGATCCAGAAGCATGCAAACTAGAAATAACGAAATGCCGAACATGACCAAGTCAGCATGCCGAATTTCAAAAGAAGCACGCGGCTTATTTGATTCCACAGTAGACAACAAAGCATATGCACCATAGTCTAAAACATAAAGCTCATTTTCACTATGACCGTGACCTAAAGTCTTGTGATTTTATGCCGGATAATAAATGAGTGATCATCAAAGAAGACAACAACATTTAAATCCCAAGTTGAATTGCTAACTGAAAGAAATTTTTTAGTAATTTCAAACACAATAAGCACATTATAAAGAAACAAAGATTTAAAATTCGAGAATCACTAACATGAGTAATAGGAAGTTGAGAACCATTACCAACATAGACACAGTCAGAATCATAATAAGGTGTCACATGATCAACAACACTGGGGGACGAGACCATATGCCTTTTGGCGCCAGAGTCCACAATCCACTTGAAACCATAGTTCCTATAGTCGGAGTTGCCGCTAAAGTGGGTCATAATGCAACGTGACTGGGTTGTGATAACGTACATGCCTTATGGCCCAACTTTGGGCTTCCTAGCCCAAAGTCATGAGAGAAGCCTAAGAGAGGCCCCAACGGATCTAGCTAGTGGCTGATGGGACCTGACGTATGGAAGAAGTCCCATCAGTCACCAAAATGCATAAAACAAGGAGGGAGCACGTTCAGAAGAGGTAACTTACAATCTATTCACTATTCATCTGAGATATTCTCCCCATGACATCTATGGCTGATCGGAGCATCGGAACAGGCATGGCCCTGCACCTGCCTGCCTGACCTTAATCTGTCTGTTTTATAGGCCTAGAATCATACTAGCTCGTGGAGATCATCGGCAGCTGGATAACAAGATTTGGCATTAACATAGGCATTATTTGTGGGAATTGCATAATCTTTAGCATCTGCACAGCTTGAATGACATGGGGGTACAACCGGTGGGAAACCTGTTTAACCACCTAGAGGACCACCTAACCCCGACACCAACGCCGATGGGGGAGAGGCACCAGCTACGCACCTCAACGGAGCTAGCAAACAACTTAGAGGTACTTCACGCACTTCTAGCATCTCAGAATGAGATGCTGAGGAGGATGAATGAGATGGAGAACTGCTAGAATGGGGATACGAGGCGGAGAGGCGCGGGCCTGCAACCAATACAGTTGTTCCCAGAACAAGAGGGGGACAACAAGGAGCTCCTTCGAAAGGGGCAGGTTCAGAGACAGCTCAAAGTTGGGCCCACTTCGTAAGGAGGAGACCAAACGGAGAAGGAGAGACTGTAGAAGACTGCGAGTGGCGGGAAGGCTATATGCCCCCGCCAAGGATGAAAGAACGTGATAGGGAGAAGGCCCCGGCCAGGGAGCTGGAATTAGAAGCAAGGAAGGAGGTCAGGGGCTCTCCCTTCACAAGGAGGATTCAGATGTTCACGGCTGACCCAAAGTTGAAGATACCGATAAACTTGGAGCATTATAATGGCAAGGCAGATCTGGAGGACCACTTGCACACATTCTGCACCAACATGGCCACCTTTGCGATACCGAAAGCCATTTGGTGCAAAGTGTTTGCAACCACCCTAACAGCAGCAGCCAGGGTGTGGTTTAAGAACCTGGAGGATGAGATGATTAATAGCTTCAGTCAGTTGGAACGGAAGTTCTTGGCACGCTTCATGCAAAGGAAGAAATTTCAGAAGACTCTGAGCTGTTGACAATCAAGCAGAAGCTAGCAAAGACAATGTCTGTCTACTGGGAGCGTTTCAATGATGAGGCTAATTAGGTAGAAGAAATGAGCAGCCAATTCCTCATTGACACGTTCATAAATAGCTTAAGGTATGAAGTGTTGCTGAGAGACTGCACCTTGGATCCACCAGGGACAATCGACGACTTGATGAAAATAGTAGGGAAGTTAAATAGGGCGGACCTGGCTGACAGAGGGAGAAAGGAGACACAGGGCAGCCAGGGGCAATGAAGGATTGAAACAGACGGAAAGGCAAAGAAAGCGGAGCGCACCAAGATGGGTGCCTAACTGTTTCCCCCGGTAGGTTCAACAAGTTGGAAAGAGATCTTTGCCCCGTGCGCAGGGAAAGGTATACTAGATGTGCCACCAAGGATGAAGAAAGACCCCGAGAAAAGGAACAAATCCCAATTTTGTGATTACCATGATGATCATGGCCATGACACGAATGACTGCATCCATCTGAAGCACAACATTGAGGACTCCGTCCAGACCGGCAAGCTCGCGCACTTGGCGAAGAGCGCGAAGGCACATAACAAGATCACTTGGCAGGGCAAAAATAAATACGGAGGGTCCTAAAGGCATGAGGAGCAAGGCAGAGCCAGAAGTCCTAATAGGGAGCGCAAGCGAGAGAGGGGAAACGAAGTTTCCAGAGTTAAAGCTAGGAATGAATGGGTAAAAATGCAAAGGGAAGACTCCCTGACAGATAACAGCAAGCCAGCCACAGTAATAGACATATACGCCCTCATAGGAGGGAGTGTCGGAGGCAAATCGGAGTCCCAGTGAAAGGCTTGCTTCAGATAGACGTTGTAGCTGATGCCAAAAAACAAGAAGTTGGGGCCAAACGAAGCAATAATGTTTGACTCTAATGACCCCATACCTGACATGCCAGCATGAGGAGATGATGTGGTGATAACGGTAAAGGTGATGGACAAGAGAATCCACTGGTCGTACGTAGATAGCGGAAGCTCGGCGAAAACCATGTATTGGAGTTGTTTGAGAAGTTGGATGAGAACATAAAAAGGAGATTGCAGCCAACGGAAATCCGTTAGTGGATTTTGCAGAAAAAAATAGTATGGCCTGAAGGGACCATACTCCTCCTTGTGATGGTGGGGGAATGAGAAAATAGCAAGGTTGTGGACATGGAGCTCATAGTTGTATAAACACCCCATATAACATGATATTGGGCAGGCAAGCCTTATCCTTGCTAAAGGGGATTGTGTCAACCCTACACCTGCTTCTGAAGTTCCCTACAAGGGGAGGGATAGCAACTGTTAAAGGAGATCAACATAAAGCTAAGGAATGTCATAGAATACCTCTCAATAAGCGAAAGTAAGAGAATGATGGTGCAAGCCAGGGGAAGCAAGGAAACCATCTCCGACCTGTCAGGATGATCGTGAGTGGAGGCGACCCATCGAAATTGGGCGTGGAGGTAGAAGCAACGAAGATAAACGGAGACTAGACAGTGCAGGTAGGGGTAGCACTCCCTCCTGAAGTGAAAAGTGCGCTGATAAAGGTTCTAAAGGAAAACAAGAATGCCTTTGCCTGGAAACCGGAGGATATGATTGGAGTTCAAACAAATGTGGGCTGCCAAGAGCTGAAAGTGGACCGTCTCACAAGCCGGTGAAGCAGAAGAGGGGAATGCTCTGTAGGGAGAGAAATGATGCAGTAAATAAGGAGGTGAGCCAGCAAGTCGCAACGGAGATCCTACAAGAAATCCCCTACCCGACTTGGCTAGCCAACTCAGTGTTGGTGAAAAAGGCAAATGGCAGCTGGAGAATGTGCATGGACTACACAGACCTGAACAAGGCTTATCCTAAGGATTGCTACCCGTTGATGGTCATAGACCAAAATGTATATGCCCTTACCAATTATCCAATTAAATGTTTTCTTGATGCATATAAGGGGTATCACCAAATCTCAATGCTAGAGAGCGACAAAGAAAAAACTACTTTTATTGCTGAGAATGTGGGCCTTTGGCTATCGGATGATGCCATTTGGCTTGAGGAACGCTGAAGCCAACCAGAGGGTGGTAGATAAGATTTTTCAAGACCAAGTTGGAAGGAACTTAGAGGTATATGTGGACGACATGGTCATAAAGAGCAGCCAGTACGAGACCTTCCTAGAGGATGTCAGGGAAACACTAGTTCATTTCAGGGAGACAAGGATGAGGTTGAACCTAGCCAAATGTCAGTTTGGTGTAGGAGCAAGAAAGTTCTTGGGGCACATGGTGTCAAACGAGGGGGCCGAAAGCAAACTTGTAGAAGGTTAAAGCAATTATGGAAATGAAGTCACCTGGCATAGTAAATGAAATACAAAGCATGAATAGGAAGCCGGCAGCCATGAATCGTTTCATGTACAGGGTAGCAGAGAAAGAACTCCCCTTCTTCAAAACCTTGAAAGGATGTGTAGACAAAAAGGGGTTAATACTGTGGGGAGAACTTGAGGAAAAAGCCTTTGAAGATCTTAAAACCTACCTGAAAAATCTTCCCACATTGACTAGTCCAAAGAAGGAGGAAACCATGTATTTGTATGTGGCAGCCAGCGAGGAAGCAATCAGCGGTGCACTGGTAAATGAGGAAACAGGATACAATGACCAGTTTATTTTGTGATCAGGGCCCTGCAGAAGCCGGAGCGAGGGTATACAAACTAGGAGAACTTAGCGCTGGCAATGGTGGTGGTCCTCACTGCAAGAAGGCTCGAGCGGTACATCCAGGCACACCATGTGGTAGTACTAACCAGTTAGTCGTTGAAGGCAATACTGACCAAACCGGAGGCTTCGTGAAGACTGGTGAAGTGGGAAGTAGAGCTGGGAGAACATGCAATAGAATATGCCCCAAGAAGAGCAATGAAGGGGCAAGTAATGGTAGACTTCTTGGCTGAAATGCCCAGGGAAGAAAAAATGAAAGCACCAGAAGAGGCGCAGAACCAGATCAAGGCGATGAACTCAGGCTGCCTGACAGGTTCTGACATATGGAAGCTATATATGGACGGAGTATCTGCAGTAGAAGGTGCAGGAGTAGGCCTACTAATATCAAATCGAGAGGGCGTGGAGGCAACTTACGCCCTACGTTTTAAGTTCCCTGCGTTAAATAATGAGGCTGAGTATGAGGCACTGATAACAGGTATGGAGATAGTCATGAAGTTTGGAGCGAAGAAATTGCAAGCCCACCGAGACTCCATGATAGTGGCTAACCAATACAATGGGCCAATATGCTGCCAGAGAGCCAACGATGATGAAATACAGAGACAAGGTCAGGAGTCTGGCGTCTAAGTTTGAGGAACTTGATATCACCGGGGTCTCAAGGTACCAGACACAAGGGCTGACGCGCTTAGCAAGCTGGCGTCCTCAGCACACACCCACTTGACTAAGTTTGTGTTGGTTGAGGAGTTGACAAGCAGGTTAACAGACACGAGCCTGGTGACGGCAATACAGTATGTGGTTCCAAATAGGCCAATCCCCATCGAGGATACCTGAAACATGGGATATTACCGGCAGATGATAAGGAGGTGAGGACAATCAAGAGGAAAACACTGCAGTTTGCTTTGAAAAGCAATTTGTTGTACAAAAAAGGATACACTAAACTGTGGCTCAGATGTGCAAAGCCTAAGCTGGCAGACACTATCCTCTGTGAAATACATGAGGGATAATGCAAAAATCATCAAGGATCAAGGATAGTTGTGTTACGGGCTATGCGAGCAGGATATTATTGGTCAACCATGAGGGCAGATGCGGAGAATTGGGTCAAGGAATGTCATGGGTGCCCGGAGCATGCCAGGGTACAGAGGCTCCCTGCAGAGTGGATGGCCAGCATAAGATCACCCTGACCCTTTGCCAAATGGGGGATTGATATCGCAGGGTCGTTCCCAGAGGCAACGGGGAAGAAAAGGTTTTTGGTGGTAGCAATAGATTACTTCACAAAATGGGTGGAAGTGGAGGCTGTAGTGAGAGCGATAGGAAAGAAGATCATGAACTTTGCTTGGAGAAACATAATGTGCAGGTTCAGCATTCCACAAGTGATAGTAAACGATAATGGAAAGCAGTTTTCCAATGAGCCTTTCAGATCTTGGTGTGCAGGCTTGAACATAAGGCAATAGTTCACGTCAGTGGCACATCCACAGGAAAATTGGCAGACATAGGTGACGAACAGAACGATAGTAAAAGGCTTAAAGAGAAGGCTGGGACATGAAAAGGGAGAATGGGAGGAAGGACTGGTAAGTGTGCTATGGGCATACAGGACCACACCCAGAACAGCCATAGGGGAATCCCCTTACGGGTTGTGCTTTGGGACGGAGGCTATCATCCCGCCTGAAGTTGTTATGCCCAGCAGAAGGGTAGTCGATCAAATAAGCCAAGAAGAAAATAGCCAGGCAATCAAAGAAAATTAGAGGAGCTGGATGAACTCAGGGAGAAAGTGTTGTTGAAAGAGGCCACATATAAGTCTTGGATGGAGCCGCATTATAACAGTGAGGTTAGGTCCAAGTCTTTAAAGGTGGGAGACCAGAAGCTAAGAAAAAATGAAGCGAGCAGAGTCCAGGGACAGAAGAAGCTAGATGCGGAATGGGAAGGCCCATACAAGGTGGTTGCAGTGTTGGGTAAAGGGGCTTACAAGCTGGAATCACTTGACAGCGAGTCGAGCCCACGCACTTGGAACATTATTCACCTTAGAAGGTACTATTCATAAGTAGTGATGAAATATGATTATGTACTCGGCACTTGCAGACAGGCAGGATGATTTTTGCAAGCAGGCAAGGTGGTGATTCTTGAGAAAATCAAGTCTTTTGTAAGCCCATAAGGGGCCTGATCGATAGGGAATCCAGACCTATGTCTTGACCCTTTTTGGTTGTTTTGCCGACTTTGAATGCAGTGGGAGAAGTTGCCAAAAAAGCATGTAAAATGAGCTGACCTTGGAAAAAAGCAGCAATCCTGGCTTTGACAGCCAGGAAAATTATCATCCAGGGACAAATAGGCAAAAAGATTTGACTCCGGCCACAGCCACAACCGTCGAAAAATGGGCTGCCCCTGGTGAAAAATGGCAATCCTAGCTCCAACAGCCAGGAAAATTGCTAGTCAGGGGCAAGCATGCAATAGGATTTTAGCCAGAGCTGTCGAAAAATGGGCTGACCCTGGCTAAAAGTGGCAATCATGGCTCCAACAACCAGGAAGATTGCTAGCCAGGGGCAAGCAAACAATATGATATATCTTCGCCAATGCCATAGCCATTGAAGAATGAGCCGACCCTGGCTAAAAGTGGCAATCCTAGCCCCAACAGCCAAGAAAATTGCTAGCCAGGGGCAAGCAGGCAGTGGGATTATTCTTCGGCCATAGCCATAGTTGTTGAAAAATGAGCCGACCTTGGCTAAAAGTGGCAATCCCAGCCCCAACAACCAGGAAATTTGCCAACCAGGGCAAGTAGGCCAAGAGATCTAACCCCAGCTGCAGCGACAACCGTTGAGAAAAGCCGCAATCCTGGCCCCAAAAGCCAAGAAAACCACGAATCAGGAGCAATGATGTGTGTTATATTTTCATATTTTGTGGGATTATTATGATTTTGTTAAGATATAATTTACACTTTAGGTGTTTTTGGTGCAGAATTTCATGGATTGTGACGAATTTGAGAGGGAGCTATACGTTGTAGTCTTTTTCCCTTAACCAATGGTTTTTTTCCACTGAGTTTTTCAGGTTAAGGTTTTTAATGAGACGATGTGCTTCAATGGAAAATATTCTTATTTCATAAGACAATTTCCAAGGATAAAGGAAAGAGGTAAAAGCAGAGTTGTTGAAGTTATGGGGTGAAAAGTGAATTATTGAAAAGTTGTGGATTTGAAGAAATTAAGGATGTTCACTTTCCATATTGATAAGGATTTTATTATCTCTTTCCAATTAAAATTCCTTAATTTTAGAAATTAGTTGATTAGAGTTAGAATATATTTTGATTTATTTTCTTTCGGAAGAAAGATTCCGAATTTGGATTGGATCTTGTAACTCGCCTACATATTGCGCCAAAGAAAACATGGAGTACAATATCAGTTTAGCTTTTCATTAGTTGAGTTTCAATATATTAGATTAGTTTGATTAATACAGAGACGCAGACAAAGAATTACTTAATCACTTTTGCCCTGCTTTGCATTCCGTTCGGTTTCCGTGTGCTCAGTGGTCACGGTTTGCTTTGTTTCTTACCTATTTAATTTCTTTAATTATTTTTGTTTTTATATTATTTATTTGCTTAGTTTAATTAATATGAGCACCTAATTGTTTATTCGGCATAGAATAATGAAGCACTAGTTTAATGAATTCGTGAGGCCTAATTGATTTTATAATTATTATTTGTGATTTCCTGATTGTTCTGAGCATGATTTATTCTCATTTTATTTGAGCCTGATCAACTTGAATTTAATTGAGATAGTGCTAATTAATTCCATCAATCCGTAATTGTTGGCGAGGGTTAATAAGTCACAAATTTTCTTAAAAACAGCAAACTGTCTTAACGGAGGTAGTGAATAATTGTGTAGATAACTATTACTTGCGAATACTTGGGTAGTTATCTGTATCGGGTTCTTTTTGTGTTTATGCTATTGGAGCATTTATCTGGTTTAGCGAATACTTGCTAGATGTACTCCGATAAGGGAAATAGATAGTTCAGCAAATACTTGCTAGTTATCGACGAGATAAGAAAGAATTGAGGTAGTTCAACAAATACTTGCTATCCTATAACTGGTTGATTCATGAATAATAATTTATTATTGCGCCAATGATCGGATCAAATAACTAGTGTGGATTTTTTCAAATGCTGAATTGTTTATCTATTTGATAATATCTTAGTAGTTTTAGCTTTATTGTTTGCTTTCTTAGTTGGTAAAAATCAATCTCTTGCAATAAAGTGTGGTGGCTACACCAAATTTGATCTTCAGGAATTTTAATTTTAATTACACCGTTCTCTGTGAGATCGACCCTGCTTATCATTGTGCTTGAGTAATTCCTAGCATATTTCAGGAATTATTTGGTGGTTTAACGACACACCTAGCAAGTACATAAAAGAGATATATTCCGTCATGTCTAGTATATTCCGGCAGGCAACGATCAACAAAAAGATAAGTCAGTTTCAAAATAGCAGTAAAGAAACAAAAAGGTGTCGACCACAACCACGACTAATGAACAAGAATCCAAGCAATTATCAAATAAAGACAAGCCAAACACGAAGATGAGAAAGGCAATAAGGCGATCAATGCAGAAAAAGAGCAGAAGCAAACATGAAAAGAGAAGTCAAGTTTTCAACTTAAAAAGGGGGGAGGGATACCCAACCCCCACAAGTTCACCAGGGGAATCCACACCCCAGAAAAACAAAACAACACAAAAGTAGCCTAGTTTCATCCCTCGTCAGGGGAAATACAAACACCATCAAAAGAAATTTAAATTACAAAGCCCTCAGGGCTTAGCAGCATTATCAGTCTCATTCTGACCCTCTGTCATTGCCTGAGCTCCACCTTTCAAAGCTACCTCAACATTCGCACCATCTGCAGCCTGAGCCCCATCTCCAGTGACCTTCCCTGCATTGACAGCCTGGTGCGGACCACTGGCAGAATGCGCATCTAGCTTAGCATAAGCCTTGTCTGGGTCCTAGCTCTCCAGCTCAGCCAGCGTCATGCCAGGGTCTAGCTTAGGGAAGTACTCAGTGAAACTATGTTCGCGAAAGGGAACAAAAGTATCACCAAGCCCAGCCAGCAATGCCTCTTCGTCTGCATCCTCATTCGTGGAGTAGAACCAGATGTCCTTCATCAGGGCATCACTCAGCATTTCAGAGGCCCTGGTACTCCGCTCAACACGAGAGTAAAGGCTCAGGAAACCACAAGTAAAGGCCCAGTGGCGGAAAGCGTCTAACTCAGCGATATTAGCCTCAGTGCGAGTCATAGAAGTCTGCAAGGAGCCAGGATCCTCCCTCTCCAGCTCAAGTTCCTACTCCACCTCAATGACACGCTGAGCCTTGGCTTTTAGAGAGGTAAGCCAGCGTTTAAGCTCATTTTTCTCTGCTTGCAGATTGAACAGCTCCTGTTGCATTGCTCGTGTAGCGCAAAAATGCTGAAAAAGCCAAGAAAAGTTACAAACTTAGCAACACAAAGAAACCAAAAGAGAGAGAGAGATGGAGAGAAGGAAAGAGAAAAATATCCAAGTAAAGGAAACTATGAGCTTATACCACTCAGATCAGAGGGCCCCTCGTCGGGGGCTATGTCGTGTGACAGATAGGGGAGGCTGACAACCCCCAGGGTGGAGTCCCACAAGAGGCGTTCACACTTCACTGTCATCGCCTCAAGATGGGAAATGAAGGGATGAATGGCAGCCACTTCTACGTTGCTAGGCCGGGATCCAAGCCCCTTCTTTGGACCAAGTTCGAGGCCCAACGAGTCACCTTCCAAACCTACGATCATGGATTCATACACAAAGATTAACCGCCGCTTCCAATCAACGTGGGTGGGAAAGTCAATCAAAAATTTATGAGCATCCTGCCTGAACTTAAGAAAGGTTCAGCTAGGGGGCATCCTGGCAGGTTGGCAGAATACGCGAAAAAGGGGGATACTGGGTTCGACATAAAGAAGGTCGCACAGAATTTCAAAGCCCAGGAGGAGCTGGATAAAGTTAGGAGGAAGATCAGTCAGGCTCAATCCATAATAGACAACATGGTCTGGAAAAAAAAAAGATAAAGGGGGAACTTGAGGTAGCAATGCTCTATGATTTCCATATAAACAGTGACCGCACCCAAGGGCGCATCAAATACAGTCTGGTTGAAGTATTATAGCGCGACGTAATTGCTAATATCATGAAAGGTGATCTTATCAGCGTTAAAGGCAGCCTCAATCACCTGGCAACTCGAGCGAAACTCAAGGTTAGTGGTGTCACAATATGAATCCTCTTTGGGAGGTCCAATTGTCGAAACCATAATAGCATAAATGAAAGGTAGAGATAAAGAAAAATGAGGGTACCTGAGAAGAATTGGAAAGCTGGCCGAAAGGTTGACAGCAGAGCAAGCAGAGAGAACGAGGAAAGGAGAAAGAAGCTAAAGTAGTGGGAATTTGAAGAGAAAAAGAATAGTCCAACAGGCCCAATAAATGCCTTAGAAGACAAAGCGGTTGAGGCTTGATTATAACCGTCTCGGGAAGAGGCAAAAATTAAGGGCTTACATGTGGAAATGGAGAGAGAAGGGTGTGTGGTGTAAATTTAGATAGGTAGCGTAACCACCAAAACCTGCCTTGAATAGAACAGTTTCTGCACAATCCAGATGGTTCAAAATTGGAAAACTATCAACTTTCCCGCCAAAAGAGGCAGCTCACAGCTTGGAGAGAAAGCAGACAGGCTGCCTGCAACCTGCCAGACCAAAGGGTTTACATCTTCACGGGCCCTAGATAAGAGGTTCAGCCTTAGAGAAGGCCCAACGGATCCAGTAAAATGCATAAAATAAGGAGGGAGCACATTCAGAAGAGGTAGTCTGTGCACAATCTCTGCTAGACATCTGTACGCCTGCTAGTGTCTACACCGGTGATTGGCATGTCATTGATCGGTAGACCATAGGATGCCCACATCCTGCAAAGTTACGGTAGCCTCCCCCATCGGCAGGTGAAATGTGTGCTTCTCTGGTCTCCAAAGCTCGACTAAGGCAGTGATGAGGAAATGGTCGATGTGAATTGGTGCAGAATCTAACAGCCCCTGGAATCCAGCTTCACGCACATAGTGCATCACTCGATCAAGGATCCGACCAATTCAGCAAGCCCCAATGCACCGCCTCACCTGCAGTGCCTCATCCTCTAAATGACCGTTGTACAAAGAATATACACGATGCTCCTGGTGAAGGTATAGCAAATCCTCATCAATGGGTCCTGGATGATACATAGTGTATCTCTGCTGACAATCAAAATCACATGGCAAAATGAATCAGTCCAGATTTCCACAAAAAAAATACAACATGTGATAAATATTGGAACCAAATCATATATTAGCTTCAATTTAAACAAATACACGTAATACGAATCCACACAATCAATTGCACTAGAAAAATAAAAGAATTTACAAACTCCATATTACAAATATGACCCTAAGGATGCCCTCGCCTACGGACGCCTCTGCAATCACCCGGCACCCTCTCATCCATTTGATTCCTTATCCTTCTCTCCGCAAATTGACCACGCCTCCTATTGCGAAACTTTTCAATATTGGGAATCAACCTCCAACTAGAACATTTCTATAGTGATGGGTCTCGTACATGCATGAAACCCTGACTATATTGTTGCACGTAGGTGGTCGTGTGATATACCTTGTCACATAAAGTAGATGGATCATCACGCCTATACCTACAGACAGCCAATGTGTGGGAACAAGGGAAGCAAAAAATTTGCCATTCACGACGGCTACACTCCTTTCTCCAGCCTCTCACCAATGCTGCCATCAATGGTCCTTGTCACAACCCTATAAGTCTGTAACGCATGACCAAACACGGTGACAATATGTCCCTGGCCCCAAGTGTCTTGCTTGCTTCCGAAACTTTTTCCAAATTCTACCAGGGAACTCGGACCTACACAATTCAACATCAATTTAGAATACATGAACTAGTCTGCGGACACAAAATGAACTGTAATGAATCATGAAAGTACCTCCAATTTGTAGTGTCCACTACCCTTCGTGCAAACATTTCAATTGTTTGTTCAAAAGTGGCTTTGACACACGCAGTTATCGGTAGATGTCGTGCGCGCCTTAAACAGTTGTTGTAACTCTAGGACAAATTAGTTGTAAGAATTCCCCAATGACGATCACCCTCATCAAAGGCAAAACAGCTGCTATCATGTTGTCTCAACCAACCCCAAGCAGATGGTTAGATACTCTCTAACTCCTCCTTGTACTCCCTCCACCTGCTCTCTCGTCTAGCACCACCAAACTACCAAACCAGAGTCTTCAAATGTGCATTCTTGAACTTTCCACCCTCAGTGCTAAGGAAGTTGGACTGAAAATGACGCAAGCAAAATCGGTGGTATCCTACTTGCTCCTCTTAAAACGTTGATTAAAAAATGCGTCCTCTTAAAACGTTGATTAAAAATGCATACTTTTTGGAGGACGCATTTCAAATGCGTCTTCATCGAAATAATTTTTTTTTAAATGGAAATTGGGAGAGGACGCATTCACCAAATCCGTCCTTGGGATTTCTGCAAAAATAAATAAATAAATTGATAATGCGTCCTCTTGCAACCATGCAAAAAAAGAAAAACTGGATATTCATGCGCTTTCCACCCCTACATCCATCTTAATATACTGTAGCCACAACAGTAGAATTTTCTCCAATTAGATATCGATTAGAAGGCAGACAATAATTTTTAACATCCAATCATCAGTTGATAACTTTCTATTTATCCCACTTGCACTTATAAAAATCCTCCAGTAAGGTATTCCCTTCGTTTTTTTTTCATTGGCACACTTACTAAAAGTGGTATTTTTTTTATTTGGCACTTGCTATTTTGGGCAAGTTTAAGGTTTTTACATCAACTCATTTTACTTTCTCTTTTTTCAATTCAATTTCATCCACTCATTTAGCATCTCCTCAATTCTAACACCAAAAGAGATGTGCCAATAAAAAACAAGGAGGGAGTATCAAACCAGTCACAAGTCACAACTCACAAGCAATTCCTCATCGTGTGTGGCCGATGGTCAATTCAATCATGCCATCTTAGTGATTCAAGCACACCATTTATGAGCTGTGTGACTGTGTCCTGTCAGCTCAAATAATTGTCTCCCATATAAATGACAGGGGATAGAAATTGTCTAGATCCATGCAACAAGGTCAAAAACCCAAGATCCATAAAACAGGATCATAAAGACACAATAGCAACAAAGAAGAAAACACTACCAGCTATAGATATCACCATACTTTATGTAATATTGCAATTTACGTGTACATTTAAAGGCATGCATTCTGAGAATTAATCTAACAAACAATTGCATTGGTTTTGTTGATAGCTTTCTATTTAAGATATGTTACATGGTTATTGGAGTGCTTGAATTTCATTATAATGTTAAAAGTCCATCCTTTCCAAAATAAAAGTAAAATGAGCACATTCAGCGGATGCAAAATTGTGGGGGAAAGAGTTTTAATGACATCAATTCAATGGCATTCTTTCATGATGGGTGTTTAGGTCAGGGAAATTTGCCAAGAAACTTATGATGTGGGCTAGTTTTCAACTTGTCATCATCCAAAATAAGGCAAACTAAGATTATTAGTGTATATATACACAACACAATTCCTAGATAGAAAAATTACTCATCAAGAGTTTTAGTGGTCGGACTCAATCATACTGGTCAGCTTTTGACGCAGTGCCAATACATCAATACTTGGCTGATCATTTGAAACCTGCAACATTTAGTAAGAACCTTAAAAATAATTAGTAAGCACTAAGAATAAAAGAGAGAGAGAGAGAAAGAACCCTAACCTCGGCCCGAATGGTGTGAACTCTCGTGTCCCCAACTACTGTGGAAATACAGCAAACAACATTTAAGCCCTCACCAAGCAGCATTTTAAGAACCCTAGACAGAGGGAAAACTTCACCTTTAGGGCTACTTCCGATCAAAACCTCCAGCCCTTCCGCGCACCGGCTCACCGAGATGTTAGCACGCGTCGGGAAAGAAAAACAAGGATCTGCAGTAATTCCGGTGCTCCTGGAGCTGGAAGAGCTCGAATTCGACATCTTGATAAGCCCGTCTCTCCTAGCTCGCAACTGGTTGATATTCATTTGCAAGCATTTTATGTAATTTACAGCCCCGTGCATGTGATCAGATATCGCCCTCTTTCCCTTCAAGATCCCAAAACCGAAACCCCAAAAAAAAAAATTCTTTAAATCAGCCACCTCAAGTCTAAAGGTACAGATTTCGGTGAAAAACCTAATTTGTGCAAGAGTTTGAGTAAATAGAAGATTGATAAGAGCATCTGCAACACGACCTTACAAGCACTGCAAGCAGGTCCAAAAACACGACGATCGGAGATGCTCTGACGGCACACGTACCTTGATGTACTCGAGCGGGAGGAGAGATCGAAGATTGGCGTAGAGGTTCGACATCTCTTGCCTTCTTTGCCTTTCGATGTCTCTATGGAGGATTCTCTTGGTGTCCGCGTCGCCATCTTTACCCTTCTGCTTTCCCATACCAGTAAAGTTGGAGATTGTGATGGGCTGCAGATCGTTGAGGATATGGTCGGGTCGGCGAGCAATAAGAGGAGGGATTTGTTGGTTCTCCAGCTCACAACCTGGTTGTAAAGGAACCATTTTCCTGATCTTCAAATCTTCAACTGCTCTATGATAATAATTTCTCTCTCTAATCTGTGTGCAAAGTATTGCAACAAGTACAGTAAGGCAGCGAATAATGGATCAATAATTGTGTTTGTGATTAATAAAAGCAATTAAGGGATTAAGAGGAGGAAGATACGTTAGTTAGGGTGATGATTGAGATCTTCGATGGGCCTCTTGGATCCTGATTATCTGACAGATCCAGATTTTCTCTCTCTAATCTTCTTCTTCTTCTCTGAAGCAAAGAACAGCCTTTCCCTGCACCGCTGGCCAAGGGAATTGTTCATTTGTTTATCTCTAACCCTTAATTACTTGTGTGGTCAAGTGCCGATACTCCCTCCATCCCAGTTCAAACTGCATCCTTATTTTTTTTATGATTTTCAAAAATTATATTTAACCATCAATATTTCTAAGTACGTAAATATTGATATTTAGATAATATTTTTACTATATACTATATTAATTTAAATTTACAATTAAAGTTTATAAAGTCTGAAAAACAAAAGTAGGGTGCAGCTTGGTTCTGGAGAAAGGGAGTATTATATTGCTCCCTTATCAGTTGTCATGTTCTTCTCTCTTAATGGGCAGCAGCCAAACATACTGGACTCATTAATATGTTTAGGTCACTGACAGCTGCTTAGATTAATGGGAAACTACATAACACTCCCTCCATTCCACTCTAATTGCTTATTTACTTTTTCACGATATTCAATGATCATATTTGACCGTAAATATCTTTAATTACATATAATAATGTCACATAAAAAAATAATATTTAGAAAATATATAGTAAGACAAATCTAACAAAATCTCTCATGATATATTTATTATTTATATAATAATGTATATTTAGAGGTAAAATTTATAAAATTTTA
Organism: Rubia yunnanensis; assembly: GCA_037428765.1. Taxonomy (NCBI): domain Eukaryota; kingdom Viridiplantae; phylum Streptophyta; class Magnoliopsida; order Gentianales; family Rubiaceae; genus Rubia; species Rubia yunnanensis. The sequence goes on along the minus strand of CM075061.1, from coordinate 156,577,684 downwards.
CTCTCAAAAAATAAATAATCAATTTAAAGTGAGATGGGAGATGTATCTGTTAGCACTGGGGTTCAAAGTCTCAAACCAGAATGAAAATAATTAAACGGAACATACTCCGGCCCTCCCTTTTAGAGTGCTGCTCGCACTTAAACCCTTCTTTTTCCGCTTTAATTAGTCCCGGATGAATTGAATTCAGCGTACGATACTGCTTCCACCATCCCACAATAAACTTCATATTTTTTTTTTTGACACGTCCATTATAAACTTTATAATTCTAAATCTTTTATATTTAGCCAAAAATATGCAATCACAATTCTTCCTTTCATTTGACTTATGTAGGACGCTCTCATCACTCATTAAAAAAATACAACCTAGACTTATTTTAAAGTTTGTGCAAAAGACTATTCGGAACTTTAAAGTGGGACGGAGGAAGTACAAACTAATGATAATGTAACACTTTAAAGTGTTGCTTTAGGTGATAATAATACTAAGTTGAGATATTGCAACACTTTTACAAGTATTAGTTTAGGTGATGTTGCATTAGATCTAGTGTAACACTTTTCAAAATTTTGATAACACTTTTCAAATTTTAGGTAACACTTTTCAAAGGTTTATGTAAGAGTACTTTTCTAGTTGTTGTAACATTTTAATAAGTGTTGCAAGAAAAGTGTTACGATAGATCTAATTTGTAGCCGTGGTAATTAAACTATAGTAAGTAAATAAAAAAATAGTGATAATATGCCTAAATTAACTTAAGTTGAAATAAAATGTTATTATTGTGTTTATTTTATTTTAAATTCTACGCTTTAACTTTAAGAATACGTCTCTTGAAAGACGATCTTTCCATAAGTTATGAAATATTCAGTGATTCAAGAGCAATTTTAAGTCAAGGGATTGAAAACTTGCACGTCCAAAGTATTTAAAACTCAGGTTACAAGTCATTTGGGTAAACTTAAGCGCCTTAACTCAGCTTTCTTTCCTTTTTCTCAAACTTTCCATCAGCTCAACTTTCATTAAATTTCATTATTTTATGATTTTATGTCTATGTTTCAAACTAAAATTATAACATTTTACACTGAACAGTTCAATATATATTTTGAAATTACACATTAGAACAGAAGAATCGCAAAAAAAAAGTTACTGAAAACACAAATAAGTAACATATGTATGTCTTACTCTAAATATTTAAGGTTTCTAACCAAAACTCAAATTTTCACTTGCAGTTACTGTAGAATATAAACTCCCAACTTTATAGTATTCTAATTAAACCTCGTATGTCCATATGCCTATGAAAAAATGGTCTTTCCTGATACTTATTGTAATTTACAAAAATTAATTTAATATATTTAACTATGTATAATTATATTAGGGTGTATACCAATATAACTCTACCTACTTGAGTAAGTGTCAATATAACCGTCAGATAATTTTTAGTACAAAAACAACTCTAACTAGTTGATGAAAGTGTCAATATAACCCTAAAACACCTTTTTTGGCATTGACTGGTGTTAACTGCAGTTAAAATGACTAAAATGCCCTTTGTCCTAAAATCTAAAAGTGTGTGGAAAAATTTCCCTCGGGCCACCACCACCACCAGGTTGCCGCCACTCCACATTCTACTTCCTCTCCACCGGAAAACTTCTCTGCCAACTCGGTGTCGCTACCGCTTCCGTCCGGTTGCCACTAGTGTATGAGGGGATACTGAAGGTGGTTCTATCGGACCATTAAAGGCACTTTCATTGTGCCTTCTTTGGGCCTTTCCTTCCAATGTCCATCAATAGAAGGCGGTTCCAAGAACCACCTTTAAAAATGCAAACAAAGATGAGAAAACTGCCTTTAGATAGTTTCTGAGTTTGAAAATATGTCTTAACTTCCAAAAAAACTGTCGGAAACCGATTGGTTTCTGGCAACGAACATCAACCTAGAACAAAATAATCATTCCAATTGTTCCAATTTTTTCCATTACAAAGAAAAGAACAAAAAAGAAGTAATATGGAGCGAGCAAAAAACTACAAAAACAAGCAATACAGCGAGCGGAGGTGAAGCAATCCGGTGAGCGTCGGTCGATCTCCAGCGAGCGGCAGTGTTGATCGATCTCCAACGAGCAGCGGGTGTCGATCGTCTCCAACGAACGGTGAGCTTCACGACGGAGCTTCCAATCGGAGGCGAGTTTCTAATGCGGCAGAGCTTCCTAGCGTAGCGGAGGCATGAGGTTGAACGAACGAGATGGTGGCGACGATGAAGGTAGAAGATGGTGACGGCAATGGAGTGAGGGTGGCGATGAAATGTGACCGGCAGCAATGGAGTGAGTGGTGGAAACGAGAGGAATTAGGCTGGGGTGAAGTAAGAGAGAGAGAAGTAGGGTTTGCATAGGATAGAACTCATGGAAGTGAGAATCAGGCTTCAGAAATCTAAGTGTTAGTTTTATATTGGGCCAAAATTTAATAGCTGACTTAGGAAATAGTTTCTAAAGTCATAAATGCCTCCGTCCCTAAATTAAAGGCAGTTTTAAAGGAGGAACCGCCTTTAATTGATCGCAATTAAAGGCATAACCATCTTTAATTAATTCGAACCGCCTCGAAAATGAGAAAATTGACCGAAAACTATTTCTGAACTCAGAAATGATTTCTGAGTTTAATTAAAGGCAGTTCTAGGCGGATTTTCAAAATTGCCTTCCATTGCCACCTTTAGTATAAGCCTCTCCACTAGTGACATCTTGGTGACGTCGCGGTGGAGAACCAGTGTGACATTCACCGGACACCAGATTGACCCGTCATCGCGCTCCGTTGAGACTTCAGCCATGCCGCCGCTACCTCCAGCCAGTCTCGCCCCCTCCGCCCAGCCCCGCCACCACTACCCTCCTTCCATCCCTACCACCACCACCACCTTCCACCCCGACGCCCAGCCCCTACCAACGAGAAGGAGAAAGAGAAATGGCGACGCGAACCTTAGCGCCACCACCACCCTACCAGCGCCCCACCCTCAAGGCCTAAACCCCGCCACAAGAAGGAGAAAGAGAAAAGGCAGCGCAAACCCTAGCAGCACCACCACACTACCGGCGCCCCACCCCCAATGCCCAACCCCCGCCACCGACAAGGAGAAAGAGAAATGCCTTAGCGCCACCACCACTCTACCTATGCCCAACCCCTGATGCCCAGCCCCTACCACCGAGAAGGAGAAAGAGAAACAGTGGAGAATGGAGAAGGGAAACATAAAAGAACGTAGAAAGAGAAAAAAATGGCAGAGAAGAAAAAAGAAAAGAAGGAGAAGTTAAGGTTTTGGAGGGTAAAAATGTATTTTTTTTTTTAATTTCAAAGGGGCAATATAATCTTTTCAATCAAATCCGGCCTTAAACTGTCGAAATGGGTAAAATTGCGCTTACATCAACTATATATGGTTATATTTTCTTTCAATTATCAAAATGTTATATTGACACTTATATGAAGTAGATAGGGTTATAAAAGTATTTTTCTCTTAGTATTATAAGGAGAAAGTCTCTTGTTAGATTGGCTGAGGTTTAGACCAATCATGAAAAACCTTATTTCAATAACTTTTATGATCAAATTATAATTATTTATACATTACGATACATTTTAAAAGTTTCTCAAAATCAAAATATTCATTATTATCTTTTCATCTATTGAAGGACAAAGTTGATATTCCAAACCCAATTTTAAATTTTCTTTAAAAGTTAAATTTTGGAGGCTGATTTTTTATTTTAAATTTAATTTATTTATTAAAAAAACGAGTCCGTCTCTTGAAAGACGGTCTTTCCATAAGTTATGGAAAGACCAAGGTTTAAAGTGTAAATTAGAAGAAATTAAGATAAAATTTTTGGGTTGCATGAACCGGGTTATAAATTTTATAACTACTACATGTTTCATACTAAAACTTTAATATTGCAACTAAGACCTTTTACCTTTTATTATTCTAATCAAACCCCGTCTTTCCATAAGCCTATGGAAAGACCGTCTTTCCCAAGACTTTGCCTAAAAAAACTCTACCCTATTATTTTCTTTCCAAAAATCGATGGAAATGATGGTAGAGACGTGGATGAATCAAAATCATGCATAATTAACACCTTTTGGGAACAAATCACTAAAACTGATCAGACTATTACCAGCTCTTCTGATTTGATTAGGAAGAAAAAAAGACTTATGAAAGAGTGAAAGACATAGGTAGAAAATAAGTGTAATGATCTGTCTTTATTCATGATCTCAGGGTCTATTATATATTAGTACAAAATACCTATAGAAGCTAGGAAAAGGAAATATAATCTAATTACAATTACAAGTAATATTTATATTCCTTAACACCCTCCCTCAAGTTGGAGCATGGGGATCAGAAATGCCCAACTTGCCAAGTAATGAATGAAACTAGTTACGTCTGAGAGCTTTGGTAAACAAGTCCGCAGGTTGATCTGTAGTGCGGATATGATAAGTAACTATAGTACCAGACTGCACAAGATCCCGGACAAAATGACAATCAACCTCAATATGCTTCGTACGTTCATGAAATACTGGATTTGCTGCAATATGAAGAGCAGATTGACTATCACAAAACAAACGCATAGGAGCAGTATGCGCTACCCCTAAGTCTTTCAGTAAAGACCTAAGCCATAACAACTCACAACAGGTAACAGCCATAGCACGATACTCCGCCTCAGCGGAAGAACGAGAAACTGTAAGTTGCTTCTTAGTCTTCCAAGAAACCGGAGAATCACCAATCATCACAAAATAACCAGAAAGAGAACGCCGAGTAATTGGACATGCAGCCCAAACAGAATCACAATAAGCAGTCAATTGTAACGTACTACGAGAAAATAGAAATAAACCTTGACCAGGATGACTCTTCAAGTAGTGCAACACACAAACAGCAGCTTGCCAGTGAGGAACACAAGGGGACTTCATGAATTGCGCAAGAGTATGGACTGAATAACTCAGTTCAGGACGAGTAATGGTCAGGTAGATCAGGCACCCAACCAGGCGTCGATACTGCTCCGAATCATGGTAGGTTGGACCTTCAACACGTGCCAAATCATGGTGTTGCTCCATCGAAAAGTCAGCTGGTCTAGAAGAAGATAAACCAGTATCCGATAAAATGTCCAAAGCATATTTCCTTTGCAAAAGGAACATCCCCTCCGGTCTTCTAGCAATCTCTATGCCTAAAAAATACTTAAGCAGACCAAGATCCTTCATATGGAAACAAGAACCTAAGTATGTCTTGAACTCAGAGATGAGCGAAGAAGAACTTCCAGCAATAACCAAATCATCCACGTAAACTAGAACATGTAAAGAAACTGATCCACGAGAAAAGACAAACAAAGAGTAATCGGCCTTACTCTGAACAAATCCAAATGCTCGTAAAGCCTGAGCCAGTTTGGTAAACCAATTTCTAGGAGCCTGTTGAAGGCCATAAAGAGATTTCTGAAGGCGACAGACCTGACCAGGAGGTACAGCGTAGCCAGGTGGAGGACGCATTAACACGTCCTCATGCAAATCACCATGCAGGAAGGCATTATGAACATCCATCTGATGCAGTTCCCAACCACGAATAACTGCAACGGACAGAAACAAGCGAACAGAACTCATCTTCGCAACCGGAGCAAAAGTCTCAGTGTAATCAATTCCTTCAACCTGGCGATTCCCAAGAACCACTAGGCGCGCCTTATGAAGTTCAATAGTACCATCTGAGCGAAACTTCGTCCGGTAAACCCATTTACATCCAATAGCCTTCTTGTGTGCAGGCAAAGAAGAGAAAGTCCATGTCTGATTTCACTCCAGTGCAGTAAGTTCCTCAACCATAGCATCTCGCCAATGAGAATGACGGGAAGCCTCAGGGTAAGTAGTGAGATATGCACTAGAAGTTACAGCACCCAAAAATCTAGAATGCATACTAGAAAAATTATCACAATTTACATCATCAGTAAGAGGGTAGAGAACACCTGAGGAAAGTGATGACGCATGAGGGAACGTAGTCGAAAGGGGGGTTCTTTAGTGGTAAGAGCACAAGCATAATCATCACAATCATAATCTGCCAAATACGACGATGGAAGACGAGATCGAACACTCGGTCTGGTAGAAGGTGGATCGATGGCAACTGGCGGAGAAGTACCGGCGACGAACGGTGTAGGTAGACCGACGACAGCCGGTAAGGAGGAACCGGCATCGGGCGGCGGAGCACGGCTAATGGATGCTGGCGTCGTGACGTCGGAGATGACCACCAGGAGTTGGTCGGCAATTGCCGTCGGTGAGTCGACGGCGTGGACTGGTATTGATCGGTCGGCCTTGACCGGTGTTGACCCGCCAGCATTGACCGGCATTGACCCACATTGATTGGCCAGCATCGACCGGTGGTGAATGGCCGACGGTGATCGGCAAAACAGCAGTCGGCATCGAAAAGCTGACATTGACCAACAGCAGTTGATCGGCTTCAGAATGCGGATCGAAAAATCTGTGCAGCTCGGGTGAGAAGGAGGAGATTCCGACGGTGTTGTGGTGGCGCCGCCAGGTTCATCGGATGAAGCAGAGTACGGGAACTGGTCTTCAAAGAAATCAGCATCCCGGGTATTAAAGATCACTCGAGATTCCAAGTCGAGAAGACGATAACCTTTCTTTCCGGAAGGATAACCAAGGAACAAACACCGCCGACTTCTTGGTGCAAACTTGTCACGGTATCTGGGAACACAAGCAGCAAAACACAAGCATCCAAAAACCCGTAGAGAAGAGTAATTGGGCGCTGGCCATAGAGTAACTCAAAGGGAGTACGATCGTTGAGAAGCTGAGTCGGTTGATCAGGTAGGCAGCAGTAAGAGCACATTCTCCCCAAAATTCAATAGGAAGATTGGCTTGAAACCGTAAAGCACGCTCCACATTGAGTGAATGACGATGCTTTCTTTTAACTCGGCCATTCTGTTGTGGAGTATCAACCATAGATGTCTCAAAAATGATCCCAGATGCAGTAAAGTGAGACCGGGGAGGCAAAAATTCAGTGTCGTTATCAGCCCGAACTCGTTGAATTGTTCTTCCCCACTGGTTCTTGACTAAGGCACTAAATTCTAAAAATTTAGAAGCTACTTCAGATTTAGCTACTAATAAATAAACCCAAACAACTCGGGAATAATCATCTACGATTGTCAAAAAATAAAATGCACCACTAGAGGATGGAGTTCGATAAGGTCCCCAAACATCACAATGTACTAATTGAAATAATGCAGTAGCATTTTTAGAACTCAATGGAAAACTATGTCTAGTCTGTTTTGCTCCATAACATACAGAGCAAGGCATAGTAGTATTATGGGTGCTAAAATTAAGAGTAGGAATAGAAGACAACACCGTAGATGATGGATGACCAAAACGCTGATGCCATAAATCAGATGAAGAAACCGAAGCAACTGTTGGAATATATTGCAGGATATGAGGACGAATGCGAGTATCCAACAGACGAAGCCAATAAACCCCCCATTTCTGTTCACCCACACCAATCACAATCCCCGTACTGATTTTCTGTAAAATGCAATAGTTTTAAGTAAATAGAGCTAGACATTTTAAGGCAGATACAATCTAGAGCATGATAATAAATTGCATCGCAAAGTAGGTATGTAGAGCACATGAGTAAGGGTGACATCACCAAAACAAATAGACCCATATTGTGTAGAAGACGACACAGAACCATCAGGCAGTACAACATTCACAGTAGTGGTAGCAGTAGTAATATCAGTAAGAGAACCTTTGTCACCAGTCATGTGATATGAGACTCCTGAATCAAGAATCCAAGGTAAAGTAAACTTACCTGACCCATGGTCAGATAACGAATCAAACTGATTAAATAAATGTATGGTCGTACTCCATTGGTCCTCAGACAGAGCATGACCGAAATCAGATCGTGCAGGTAAGCCAGAGGAGGCGGCCACCGCAAACCCTTGCGGCAACATCACTTCACCGGGAAGAAGAGCCATAAAACAAATGGTAAACGGTAAACAAACTAATAACAAAGGATACAAACTTTAATTGTTTGCAAATAACTCTGCAAACAAATTGGTTGCAAGGCTGCCGCAAAAGAGGCTCAGGCGCGCGAGTGGAGACAATGGCGCGTGAAGACACCCGCACAGAGGGAAGGCGCGCGTCTGACACAACCGCGCGTGGTTACACGCGCTGGAGGGAAGGCTCGCGCGTGAATCTCACGCGCGCCTCTTGTCGGAGCAGTGTCGTCGAAACCTGACACCTGTGGTGACGCCTGTGGAAGCCGGACGGCGTCGTCGAAGCGGCGACTGCAATCTGGTGTCGAAGGAACCAAGCGGCGACGGCACTCTGTCGATATGGTGTCGAAGCAACTCAGCGGCGGTGGAGATTGTACGGCGATGGAGTAGGTGCTGCAACGGCGAGGTAACCAAGCGGCGAGCAACTGAAGGTTCAGACCGGCGGACGAAGGCGGAGCGGGAGCAGAATCGGTGGCGGAAGAAGAACGGCGGCGTGATGGCGAGCAGGTCCGGCGGCGAAGAAGAAAAAGATCTTTTTTTTAAGGGAAAAGAAAGGTAGTCCAGATCGGCGGCACGTGGAAGCCACGCATGGACGACAGCAGAAAGGACGGTATTTTAAGGTTTCAGAATTTTAGGCTCTGATACCATGTAGAATATAAAGGTAATGATCTGTCTTTATTCATGATCTAATAGTCTATTATATAATAGCATAAAATACCTATAGAAGGTAGAAAAAGAAAATATAATCTAATTACAAATACAAGTAATTTATATTCCTTAATAACATAAAAGGCAGAAATGGGAGTGGTAGTAATTGGTTGACGTTTCCAGTGTCCCCACGTGTTCATAAATTCAAACCAAAAAAAACTGTATTCTATCATAGGAATATTGTGGCCATTAATCTACAACCACAACCTTGTATTTTTGTTTGCTGTTACTAATGCAAAAACCAGATGTAGCAGGCTGACCCCTTCATGTGCCCGTGTCATAGAGGCATGCATAAAATCTCAGTATCTATCAGACTATCACTTTTTCTCGTAAGTCAAATCTGAAGAAACCAAGATGATCATTATTCATATACTCCTTCGGCTGGCACACTTATTTTATTAAAATATTTTTTTTAAAATAACACACTTTTTATTTTTGGCAAGATTTCTACCATATCATCCACTCATTCTACTTTTTACTCTTTACACTCAATTTCAACCTCTCATTTCCTTCACATTAATCCAAGAGCGTAAAACTAGTGTGCCACCCTTAATGAAACGGAGTGAGTACAAGATTTCAAATCTTGGTTAACTGCAATCCTCACTGTAGCAGTTTTGTCCATTACCCCTTCGTCCCACTTGATCGGCATGTTCTTTTCATATGGATAAGTTTCAATTTGATAGGTACACTTTCCTTGTAAACTCCTTCGGTCCCCAACTAAACTTCACGTAATTCTTTTTACGGTATTCAAGAAACATGTTCGATCGTTAATATATTTAACTAAGCATAATAACGACAAATAAAAGGTCGATATTTAGAAACTACTTACTACGATAAATCCAACAATATCATATACGATAATATTATTTATTTATATATTTTATAAAATATATGGTCAAATGTTGAGGATGTTGACTGTCAAATAATAAGTGTACAGTTTAGTTTTGAACAAAGGAAGCAGTAATTTTTTTCATTTTTATATTCATCCTCGTCTCATTCTTATATGTATTCACATGGACTCATATTTTTGCATATGCCATTGGTATTTTGATAACTGATTTCTCCTCCTGCAACTTGAGCTAGGAGGGAGAGATTAGCATTTAGTACACCACCTCAGATAGCCTTCATTACCATTCACTAAGCCAAGTTATAGTGAAAAAGACTGCATTCTTTGGGAGCAGAAAATTGGGCCAACAAATGAAGACACTCAATGATGTATGGAGGCCCAAATTATGTTTGCTCATTGGTCCAAAGATATGTCCACCGCCATGTTATGAGCCCATGGAATTATGGAATTTTTGATGATCAAATACAAGCTGATTTTTCTTTTTCATAGGTAATTCATTGTTCTATCAAGAACAAGAAAAGATGGTAATTCATTGATCCTGGGAAGAACCTCGTATGCAACATTGAGTCTATGTTTGAATGCTATCAGAAATCAGTACAGGGAATTAGAATCATTCCAACAGATGATGTTTGACTTATCGATACCTGGAATCAAATTTTAAAATAAATCTCAAACTCTGAATGATTTCATAAAGCTAGGCAATAGGATCAGAAGACCACAAAAGCCATCAAGTAGATGCACTGCAACACTCATGCACAAGAAATTCCTGAAACCCTCCCAGGGACCAAATCAGCGATCGCAAGAAGCACTGAAACATCTGGGGAACCATCACCACTGAAAGTATTACTATCGCGATAGAGGGTGAAATTACACACCAGAATTGTAATCATGTGTACCTACCAGTATACGTGCCACAGAGCGACTTATACTGATCACCCAACTCAAACAACCAGGATAGATAGGCATGATTCTGGAGCCATCCAGATATGGCAACCGACGCAGACCTTTTCTATTCATAAACTACTCTAAAAGAACAGAAAACCTTCTTATGTACAAGTATAACACAAGGTGAAGAAACTGATGCTTTTAACTGTTCCAACATTTACATGTTATGAAAGAAGACAGTCTAGGATGTATGCTTTCATTTGTTTCAACATTTACATGTGCAAACAAGAGAACGACAAAAGGAAAAGGACAACTTGTTAATTTCAATAATCTGAACTCTGCATCTTCATTCTTTTTATACTCAACACTAGTATACAACAACTGCTTGCAAATCCTGAACTTGATTCTGAATTCTTCTCTCTAGTAGAGAATTTTCACAAGTTAGAAGGGAATCACCATATAAGATTGTTAGACAGCAAGGATGCATCTTTTTCTTCTTTATAATTTACAATGGACGAAGGAATTACCAGAAAGGGTCACTGAATGAGAAAGTGCAGACAGACACGAGCTCACCGGACCCTTTTGTGAGACTTATAAGGGAATCTTGAAGGAGGTGAAGGTGAGAATTCAACAGGTAGTTTAGGAGATCCCAAATCTCCAGAGAGAATTCCAACCACCTCTTTCATCGAAGGCCGTCGTGCAGGAGACTTTTGCAGGCAGAGCAATGCAACCGTAATGCAGAGCAGTGCTTGCTCTTTATCCACAGAATGCACAGACTGATCAACAAGATCAAGCAGTTTTCCAGCACGGGCAAGATGTCGCGCCCAAGATAGAAGGTTAGCTCGTTGAAATTCAGACATTGGTGAACCGGTCACTTCAAGTGGCCTACGACCAGCAATCACAACCAACAAGAGAACCCCAAAACTATAAACATCACACTTCTCGGATAAATCACCATTGGCACCATACTCCGGAGCTATGTAACACACAGTTCCCCTCATACTAGGTGTGCTGCTGACTCCAGTGCTCTTAGGTATCTCGCCACTAACAGAATCAGAACTGTTTTTTCGAGCTCTCCACAGGTCGCCACTGAAACCATCCAACCACCAATCCATACTACTCTTGCTGCTCTTCCTACTTCGATTCCTTCCCCTCTTCTTATCCGAATACATGTCATCATCCCTCTGCCACCAATTCTCACTATAACAGTCATCACTCACAGACCCTTGTTCTTGTTTCTTCTTCTTCTTCTTTTTCCTCGCGAGTTCCTCACAGTACTCTTCCTTCCACCACTCCCTCGCTGGCCGTCTATTCTCCTTCTTCACATTCCTATCATCATCCAGCGACACCCACCAATCCAACCTCCTGCGATTTTTCTTCTTCTCTTTTTCAGCTTTGGTAAGCGCCCCAGAATTAGAAGATGCTCCAATCCATTCACTCTTTGGCCGCTCCTTCTTGATCTCATTCCCAATCCACTCTCTAACATAATCTTTCACCACCCCATTTTCTGTATCTCCGTTATCTTGTTTCCACCACCAATCCTTCCCAGAAACACTCTTCTTGCCCTTTTTCTTCTTCAGCTTCCCACTCTTTTTATCACTCTCTACACTGACCCTATCGAAATTCCCCTCCGAGACACTAGCCCTATCAAATCCTTCCATCGGGGCTGCCATTGCAGCCACTGTCCTGGGAGACACCACCATTGAAGACTCAACTTCAACCCCCGGTTCCACCATCTCCGGCGAAGCCTCCACCATAACGAAAACACTCTCTGGTGACTGTTCCATTTCTACACAACCATCAAACCCTTCAAAAGCACTGACGGTGACAACACTCTCAGTCTCCTCCAACATTGATCCATTGTCCCCGGCCGCCACAGACGCCGCCCCATTTCCCAAAGTACCCTCCCTCTTCACCTCAATCTCAACCTGACCCTCTTCTGATTTCAACCTAGCTAACCCAAAATCACCAAGCTTGGCACTAAAATTAGCATCCAGCAGAATATTACTAGGCTTAATATCACCATGAATAATCGGGGGATCGCAAAAGTGATGCAAATACTCAAGCCCTTTAGCAATATCTAGAGCAATTGAAAACCTGTTCTTCCACTCTTTGAGTTCAACGCACTTACGCTGTAACAAGCAGTCCTGCAAGCTGCCGTTGGGCATGAGCTCATACACCAGCAGCATACGACGTCGTCTGGGGTCAGAAGAAAACCCCACCACCGAAACGATGTAATCGGACTCAATCTTCCCCGCCAGAAAAAGCTCGTTCTGAAACTCACGCTCCCCCTGGAGCGACCCGGAGTCCATGAGCTTCACCGCGACCTGGAGGCCGGGCTTGAGCGTCCCCCGGTACACCGACCCGAACCCGCCCTGCCCGAGCCGGAGCGAGGGGGAGAACCGGGAGGTCGCGCGGCGGAGGTCGGAGTAGGAAAACCGGCGAGGCGGCTTGGAGTCGGAGTCGGAGGCAGGGACGGTGCGCTTGCGGGAGATTTTCCGGAAGCAGAAGGAGAAGATGATGAGCAGGGAGAAGGCGGCGACGGCGGAGGTCCCGAGGGGGCGGGCGAAGCTGGAGTGGTACGGCGGCGCAGGAAGTGGCGGCGGAGACGGAGACGGAGGCTGGCGCGACGGCATGATGGTGATGATGATGAAATTGGGGTGATTTTTAGGAGTAAAAGAGCGGTTGGAGCATTTAGCTGGAAGTGAGTATTTCCGGCGGTGAAGCGGTCCTGGAACGAGGAATATTATTGACTAACTGCAATTTTTTGTGCATTTGGTTTACAGTGTGAACAATGTAATCCCCACTTGTCTTTTTCTTCGCTTGGTAACGTCATTTATAAATTATAACTGCCACTTAATTTTTATTTTTTCATTTGGAGTACGTACTATATTGAGCTTGCTGCTGTCATTAATATCGTGTAACAGTAGGACTAATTTTGTGTAACGACATTTTCTTTCTTTTTTGCATAGTAGTAGTTTTAAATTATGCAGAGTCTCGGGAGGACCGTATTTCCATAGCTTAAAAACATAGTTCAATTAGAATAATAAAAGGTAAAAGATTTTGAGTTCGTCTCTTGAAAGACGGTCTTTCCATAATGTATGGAAAGATCAAGGTTTAAAGTGTAAATTAGAAGAATGAAATTAAAATTTTTGAGCTGCATGAATTGGGTTATAAACTTTATAACTACTACATCTTGCATAATAAATTTTTTATATTGCAACTAAGGCCTTTTACTTTTTATTATTTAAATCAAACCTCGTATTTCCATAGGCATATGGAAAGACGGTCTTTCCCAAGACTTTGCCAAAATATATATAACGTGCAGCAGTTGTAAAGTTTATAATTCAATTCATGCAACCCAAAAATTTTGTCTTGATTTCTTCTAATTCGCACTTTAAACATTTGTTTTTCCATGGCTTATGGAAAGATCGTCTTTCAAGAAGACGGACTTTCATTCTATCTTAATCTCAAGAGACCGTCTTTAAAGAGACAAGACATATTTTTTTTATTTTTTAAAATTTTAAAAATTGCATAAACTGATTTTAATTTTTTAAAATTCAATTCTTTTTTTTAAAAAAATAAGTTGCTACCACATCGCCCAATAAGGTTTGGAGCATTATAACTTGCATCGGTAACAAAGGGCGTGCGGCCGCCTCGTGTCATGTGAGCGGCCTCCACCGAGTCCGGTCGTGTTTTTTTGAGGGTCAGCGGCGTATGGTGCTGAATCAGCAGGTGAAGCCAAACAAATGGTAACAAAATAGTGGTCTCACATTTTCAAACCCCTCTTCGCGTACGGTTTTGTATCCTTCGCGGCCGGGCCTCTTCATCCTAATTTTGGTTAATTATATTCATTTTACTAATGTCATAATATGAGTGGCCTTCGTCTGCACATAGAATGAGCAAAAAAAATTTTATCAAGAATGAGCAATTATACCATAACTTGGAGATATGGTAAAAATGATATCTTCAAGTAAATTTAATTTATATAAACTTACATGTTATAGTAATTATGATGGATAGTTATATTCCCATAGATATAGAATGGTAGATTGTCATCCTGTTTATTTATTGGGATACAAAATTTAGTGTGTCCTGGATGTAGTGTATATGAATTGTTTTTATGCAAGCAGAAATTTTTTGGAAAATATACAAAAATAAACATATATAATTGAGAAAGTGTATATATAACTATGAGATAATTTTTAGTGCAAAAATAACGCTAACTACTTTATATAGGTGGAAATATAACCCTAAAGGCTATGGCATTGACTAGCCGTTTCGGTAGGCCCATCAAATGGGTTAATTGGATTAACCCATTATTCAAACTCAATTAATTCATTATCCAATGGGTCTTTATCCAATTAACTCATTTACTAATGGATAATAATGGGTTGAATCATAAATATGTTGGATCATAAATGCGTTGGGTCATCAAATAGATAACTCATTGGGTAACTCATGAGATAACTCATATTACCCAATGGGTTAAAATATATTATCCAATAAGTCATTATGTAATTAACCCAATAAGTTATCATTCAATATTTTCTTCTGATTTAGGTTACAAGTTGTCATTATCCAATGGCATCGGGTATTAAATACTCATTAGTTTTTGGGATTGGGCGAGATGAGAATAATTAAATTTTGATCTCAATGTGTCCCATATTATGGGCAAAGTCTTGGGAAAGACGGTATTTCCATATGCTTATGGAAAGACGGGGTTTGATTATAATAATAAAAGGTAAAAGGTCTTAGTTGCAATATTAAAATTTTAGTATGCAACATGTAGTAGTTATAAAATTTATAATTCAGTTCATGCAACCCGAAAATTTTATCTTCATTTCTTGTAATTTACACTTTAAACCTTGGTCTTTCCATAACTTATGGAAAGACCGTCTTTCAAGAAACGGACTCCATATTATGTTAACTCAATGGAACCTAACAAATACCAAACAAATATCCAAAATTACCCAATTAAATGCACGTGTAATATTTAACATGAAAACTCACTATAATTCACAAATTATTCGAGCTCAATCTCGTGCAGTATTTGAGTTCTTACAGTATTCAAGCTCGTACAGTATTCGAACTCAATCTCGTACATTATTCGAGTTCGTACAGTATTCGCGCTCAATCATGTACAGTATTCGAGTTCGTACAATATTCGAGCTCAACGTCGTACAGTATTCGAGTTCGTACAATATTCATGCTCAATCTCGTACAGTATTCTAGTGCGTACAGTATTCAAGCTTAATCTCGTACAGTATTCGAGCTCAATCTCATACAACATTTGAACTCGAACAATATTCGAGCTCGTACAGTATTCGAGCTTGAGGTCGAACCCAACTAACACTGTTCATTAATTTCGTCGAGTTTACAAAGCCAACATATTACATATTTTTTATTTTTATTAAATATAATAAATAATTATATATTATGAAAAAATTAAATCATTCGTAATCAATTTTGTGAAAAAATTAGTTATCTTATGATAAGAAATTATCCACGGGTCACTCATTACCCAACCCAACTCGACCCACCTAAAATTATCCAACGGGTGATCCATTATCCAACCCAACTAAACCCAATAATTACAACTCAATTGTATCCATTAGACATTATCCAATAAGTTTTATCCAATAAGTCTTCTCCAATAAGTCTTATCCAATAAGTAAAAATAGTATATGGATAACGGTTATCCAACGGGTGATCCGACCCATTTGATGGGCCTACGTTTCGGCCATTGACCGATTAAAAATGACCAAAATACCCTTTAGACCAAATACAAACATCTGAAAGATAAAAATAGCCTTTGCCACACCGCCGCTCCACCACCTCCACCACCGCTCCACCTCCAATACGCCGCCTCCACCCAACCACAACTATACCTCACTGAATATTTTGCGAATATTAAAGAAGTCAACAAGGCTTGAAAAGTCCAACTAAAATTGGTGAAAAAAAACAATACCTCAGCATCAAATTGCTAAAATCTTTTTTTACCAGCACTGGCGTCACTCAACCTGCGTTGGATCGCTGCTCCTTCTCTGATAAAATATAAATGAATTTATTAATGGTGCATTGATATCACGTCAATGACACGTCTCATTCATACTTACAATATATAGTGTTACAATCTAAACTATAATAGAAATAGCATATTAAATTACCATCTATAATCTAATGTGCAAGGAAACTAATTCTATGAAGAAACCAATACCTATAACTATTCCATATTACTTCCTAATATATATAACTATTCCATAAACTATTTTTACATTTCCTTAAAGGATGTTCACAGAAGATAAGACGTAATATTGCAGAAAATATTATAAAATATCTCCTATATTCTCGCACTGCATTGCCAAGCACCGAATCGTATCTAAGCTCCTCAGTCGCATCCGCTTTGTCAAGTAACCGACAATGTGGCGGAGCTCGCCGAATCATCGATTCTGGTAGTTAATGGAGCTTCGGCAGTTGGAATTGGTTGAGGCATGGCAGATCTGGCGCAAAGAGGAAAGCTCCTGCAATATACGGTGGTTTCCGCCACCACTACCTCCACCTCCTCTAGGGTTTCTACCTTATACCCCGCCACATCATCCCTCCGTCGCCACCATTTCTAAACGTGGCAGATCTAGCACATAGAGGAAAGCTCTGATTCTCCTTGCGATGTCCGACGAGAGAAGTCTTCTTCTCCGGCGAAAGAAGAAAAAATGTGGCGGTTGCAGTGGCGCATAGCGGCGGAGCGGTTGCAGTGGCGCAAAGCGGCGGAGCGGTGGCAGTTGGTGTAGAAGATTTTCATTGCATAAAAACTGTGTTTTTTTTTTGCAAAAAAAAATTTCCATTGCACAAAAGAAGATTTAGCCAGAAGTCGTAGATTTGTCTGACAGACGACAACGGTGTTGAAATTGATTGAAGAACTTTTTGCTTAAGAACAATGGTGAGCGTCGTTTGATTTGCCAAATAACCTGCAAACTAAGACTAATACCAATTTAGTACAACGACAAGAAGGGTCGATCTCACGAGGAGCAACAACAATAATTATTAATTTTTTTCTACTAATTAAGAAAACACGTTTGGTGATGCCACCACACCTTAATTTCAAGAATGATTTCTAACCCTGAAATGCAAATACTGACTCTAAAAATGAGAAATAAATATATGGATAAATGCTTTCGGCTAAGAATAACTCGCACCGGAGAATAGCGAGCCACGTCGGAGACATGGGGAAGACGACGACAGACACCTATCGACAGCCACCTTCATCGCCGGTGAACGGTTGCCGCCAACCACCGACCTCCACCGCTGGCGAAGTCTACCGTCGACCACCGGCAAACACCTCCATCGGTAGTATGAAAGTTAGGGTTTAAATATAAATTTTATTTATATCAACTTTAATATATTTTAATTCTCTAAATTAAATTTAAAATACATATAGTATATTCAATAATACAAATACAGGAAGTAATCTAATTAAATACAAGGTGTGATATAATGATTCAGGGCTAGTGAATAAAGGCTATATTAAGATTCCAGCTCACAAGCCAAGGTTAAGCACGGAACCCTAGGAACAAGTGTCTGTTGTTGAAAACCAAACGAAAACCCCAAAAAATAAACTAATGTCTAACACTGATATATCTCCGTCCGCGTACATGTACGCAAGCAGGAAATACAAATCATGTACACATTGGACTCTTTCAAATAAAATATAATCCTTACTAAATTTGAATTCTAACTTGATGAGATACCATCTAACTAACTGAGTGTGTTTCTTGAAGGCGGTTTTTCTATAAGTAATGGAAAAATCAATGTTTAAAGTGTAAATGAGAAGAAATGAAGATAAAATTTTTGGGTTGCATGAACCGGGTTATAAATTTTATAACCACTACATATTGCATACTAAATTTTTAATGTTGCAATTAAGACCTTTTACCTTTTACTATTCGAACTAAACCCCGTCTTTCCATAAGCCTATGGAAAGACCGTCTTTCCCAAGACTTTGTCCTAACTGAATCTCTCAAATTATCTCCAATAATATCTCCACAATATCATCAAAATCAGCCCAAAATATTCTCCAAAAGTGCACCACGAGTTGCCAAATTCGAATTAATTCTGGGCAATATTTGACTGTTATTTTTCCGTCATAATTGTCAAATGCTCCTCATTCTTCTCCAAATCCTTCTCAAGCCCAAAATTTGTGATCCATGACAAATTAAATGCACATTAATATCGTAAAATCAGAGTTTACCCCAATAAAATAAACAACATAATTAATACACATAAAACAAGCTTAGTCGGGAAGAATGATTTGCATATGAAGACCGACGGAAGAAGAGGAGGGAAGAAGAATGGGGTCGGTTTAAAGGGTTAGGGGTATAATAGTCAATTTCCTTTTTAAATTCTGGAAGGGTATAATAGTCTTTTCAATTAAATCCGACCTCAAACTGCCAGAAAATGCTATATTTGCATAAACTAACTGTCTAGGGTTAAATTTGCACTTTTAATTATCACAGGATTATATGTACACTTTCATGAATTATGTAGGGTTATATATGAATTTCGCTCGAAATTTTATGATGGATAATGTGCTATTATTATATATATTTTCCAGTATTTAAGTGACATTTTAAAACAATGTTTTTACTCTAAACCAGTTGAAAGACATGTTTTGGTTAATTATACTCTTTATAAGTGTAAGAAGATGATGGAAAAGCTTCATGAAAGACCGTCTTTTTATAGGTTTATGCAATTTGTAGTATTTATAAAGTTACAATGTTAAAATAGGTTTTCATAGGTTTATGCAACTTGTAGTAGGTATAGAGTTTATAACTCGATTCATGCAATCCAAAAATTTTATCTTCATTTCTTCTAATTTGCACATAAATCTTGATTTTTGCATAAGTTATGAAAATAACGTCTTTCTAGAGACAACTCGAAGATGAAAGGTAAATTTAAAATTAAATATTTACATATAACAAAAAAAAACATCTACTGACTCAGTGACGCACGAGAATACTAAAAGTTAAAACATCATTAGGTAGAACTTAAAACCATCCATTGGGAATTAAGAAGATTTGATTACGAAGAAGGAAAATAAAATAATAGGGGCAGTTGGGGAGTAGGTTTAATTAGTGTACTTTATTTAATTTGTCAAGCAGCAAAAGATCTTTGTTTAATTTTTCTACACCTCCTTGCTTGGTTTGAAAAGGGAAATTCTATTTGCACTATTCTTTAATAGATGGTGTAAATAGAATAAGAGTGGGTCTCCTAACAGGCGGTCTGTTCATAAGTTTATGCACAGACCACTTATTTCTTATCTTATATACTGTATTTCTTAAATTACATACAAAATTTAAATTTTTGAAAATATTTTTTTATATCATATATTTTTATATTTTCACCTTCAAATACATATTATTACTTGTTTTAACTTATAAAATGCAGTATTTAAATTTGATAAAAATTTACAATATTTTAGGCAAATACCCCCAAGGACAGTCCATAAACTCATGGAAAGACCGCCTTTCCTGAGACTTTCCCATATAATAATTGCTATTTGCACCATATTCATTAAAGTTAGTCAAACATTATAATTTAGGTGAATACATTACTTTTTGTTAGATTATTTTTTTTGAATATCCTCTAATTAGTTTTATAAAATGTGTTTGACTTTAATTACATGCTTCATGTTTTGATTTTTAAAATATTTATTATTTATTTTAATTTTAAATTATGATAATATAATAATCTTGTCTATAATATTGTTTAATTATTTTGCGTAGTTTCTAACGTCTAATAAATTTTAATGATATAATTAGTTTTTGTTTTTGTTATTCAAATATTATTTATAACTCAATTTTTTGTTTTCATTATTTTACCCTTTTTATATAAACATAATAAATTAATTTTGACTCGCTAAAAACTATAAAAACATGTTAACATCACAATAAAATATAAAAAGAAAATTTCATTCCATTTCACTCCAATATAACATTCTCATGAGTACAATTAGAGCGTACATGCTCATTGTAACTATTGATCTGATTCACATATGGAGTAATCCATGCATCTGCACAATCATGTTTAAAATAAGCCCATTGTGGAGCAATAGTAGGCACGGGGTACCCTTCTGTCAATATTACCTTAACATACTGATATTATTAACGTAATCAAGGGTAATTGCTACATGCTTAGGTGGTGGGCTAGATCAGAGCAGCAACTATGCCGTACTGCCAGCCATATTCAAAACATGTAGCATCACACTGTAAATGGAAGCAATTAGTACACCCATCTCTAGCATAGTCATCCAGTGCTCAACTGGTGCACACCAATTTGATTCAAAAAAATCCAACGTGTTGTAGACGTTATACCATCCTTGAGTTCAGAACATATAGGTGTATTCCATCTTGTGAGACTCCAGTTCTTCCATTAAATTAGATCAAATTTTAAACTATGCGTCCTCTAGAAACCAAGACAAATAGCTACTGATCAAAATCGAGAAAATTCTATTATTACAGCTACAGTAGCCGGCGGTGAGCGCGAAGGTGGAGAACGCATTCAACGAATGCGTTCTCATGTTTTTAGGGAAAAAATTCATAAAAATAAGAGGACGCATTTACGAAATGCGTCCTCATGGTTTAATAATTTTTTTTGTAACAGAAAAGGGAGGACACATTCTGTGAATGCGTCCTCAGGGTTGTCGAAATTTTATTAATTAAGTTTTTAGAGGACGCATTCGATCCTTCGAGCCCACCATCTTCCTCACCGCCTCGAGCCCTTGGGCCCTCGAATCTCCTGCCTCGAGCCCTCGAACCTCCTGCCTCCTGCCTCGAGCCCTCGAGCCCTC
Organism: Rubia yunnanensis; assembly: GCA_037428765.1. NCBI lineage: Eukaryota > Viridiplantae > Streptophyta > Magnoliopsida > Gentianales > Rubiaceae > Rubia > Rubia yunnanensis. Next base: position 156,556,429 of record CM075061.1, on the reverse strand, counting down.
GAGCCTCATGCGGAGCCCTCGAATGCGTCCTCTAAAATTTTTGCAAAAATAAATTTAATCACGATGAGTACGCATTCCATGAATGCGTCCTCTATAGGTTCTGCAAAAAAAACCTCTATAAATTATGGGAAAAAATATAAATCACCCAGAGGACGCATTCATAGAATGTGTCCTCCACCATGGCATCCAAATTTCAGAAGATGCACAATTGCATCCAAATTTCTGCCAACATGCACCAAAAAATAAAGCACTCCTCAAAATCCACAATTTCCGCCAGATCTCACATCTTGCACTTGCATGATGAAAGGATGGAATATAACTGGAAGTTGATGAATATATGGATGTAAAGAATGTCTATCACCTGAGTAGAAATTATGTCGAGGCGATTCTTGAAATTTGAGAAGTATTTGGTTCGAAAAATCTACAGTTGAACAACTATTTCAAGCTGGTCTTGAAACTGAAAAACATTTGGCTAGGCAAATCTCGGTGCAGCCGAACAACTATGTCTACTTGGATCTTGAGTGGGCATAGTTGGATCAGCTTGAGTTTTTCTAAGAAATATGTTCTTTGAAGTGGGACGCCCACGAATATTTTATTGCACGGCTGGCTCACGGATCAAAGTTGTAGACAGCGCAATCATCTCCCTCAACTTTCTCAATATACTGAATTTACCAGTTCTTGATTGTTTCTTGAACTGATCCTTAAACATATGAAGCTCATGCTTAGAACCAATATCCTCATTGTTCAGAGAGATGAAAGATGATGAGTAAAGTTTTCTCCAAAATATATCAATCGAATCGAGTGGGAGAGGATGATCATTGTTAAAACATGTTACCTGCTTGTGTGCACATGGAAGCCCACAACTTGTGCGCAATCGACATTCACAATTTTCAAAAATAACCCCCCCCCATCTTTTGACCGCTCAAACTCATTAAATATGAGATTGAGTGCATGAATTGACACAAATACATGCAATTCTTGAAAATTTGAAGGGTTTAACCGATGTCAAATGATAATTTTGCTTTGTTCAAGACTTGATTTGATTGATGTGTCTTGTGGCTCAATGACTTGGTCGATATAAAGTTTTTTTTAACAATGCTGACTCTAAACTCTGTTCGTGGTGTGATTTCTAAAATTGAGAAATCGATTAGTCCAAATAGATACAAACATTATCAATGCAACCAAAAACACCTGAAAATGTGAATAATTGCATTTGTTACACATATATGCCTCATTACAAAAAAATATTAAAATATACATCTAATAATACTTGGAAAGTCAATCAAAACTGCTTTTAGTTGGGCCAAACGGGACATACATGCTTCTTGAGATTGAGGCTCAACTAATGCATTCCATGATTGGTAGAAGAAATCCCAATGGTGGTTTGATGGTATCGATGGCTCACATTAACAATTGGAATGATTATTCAATACTTGAGTATAATTTGATTGAATTTTACTAAAGTATATCATAATAATTAGTGAACTATTACATTTAGCTAAAAAACTTGAGGATGTCTCTTGAAAGACGGTATTTTCATAAAATACGGAAAGATCAAGGTTTAAAGTGTAAATTAGAAGAAATAGAGATAAAGGGGTTGCATGAATTGAGTTATAAACTTTATAACCACTACATGTTACATAATAAAATTTCAATATTGCAACTAAGACCTTTTGTATTTTATTATTTTAATTAAACTTCATCTTTCCATAAGCTTATGGAAAAATGATCTTTCCCAAGACTTTGCCAAAGAACTTAGTAATAAAATTTAATTAAAAATTTATTAATGGTACATTTAAGTCTTATAAATTTTATTAACATTGAAATAATATTTACTAGGTTGATTTCAAAGTATAACGTTACTACTATATTCAAATTCAAATAAGTAAAAAACTACACGAAAATTAATTTGTCAAATATGCATGTTCAATAACTAGATAAATGCGTTGGAATCTTGTAAATCACATTTGACCAGGTTGGTGTAAATAGCCTAGCCTTTCTATTTACACCACCTAGGTAGCTATTGAAATTTTTATTTTTTTTACAATTTCAAGGTTATTTACACCTACTTTTCACTGGAGTGGTGGTTTGGGATGATCATGAGTCAGGTCTGGGTTGGGTCTAATAAGACCCAGACCCGACCCTAAAAAGTTTTACCCAAATTTGATGGGTCTAAAATGGGTTTAGGTCCTAAATGAGTCTAATATTATAAAAAAAATTATTCACTAAATAAAATTATATTATCTTAAATACAAATAATTCTAGTTTAATATGCATCTGAATTAAAATTTCAAGGAAAAAAATATACAATACATATTATTTGTTGAATTAAAAATAAAAATAAAAGAGAATATAAAATTAATTTAAAAATTAGAGTAAAATTATGTATATAGTTAAGGTTATATGAGTTTACGGATCGGATATGAATCTTAATACTTTAGACCCAAACCCGGACCTGGACCCGTATTTTAAAATTCAAATCCAAACCCGAACTTGGATCTGATGGTATGAATTTTTTAGACATATCACAACTCAATAGATCTAGACCATGTAAATTTGGATCGAATGCTAGACCAATAATTATTCCTACTGATGGTGACTGTTCAAATAGCAACACCCTTTGACAATGTCATCCCATGGCATTTGACAATTTGAACTTTGATCCATCGCACTAATCTTTTAAAAGGTGCGGCAATATATAATGTCATTGACTCTCCATAGCTTGCTTGAACCAAGTCTAAATTAGTGATAAACAAAAAAAAATCAAATCAAGTACTCCCTCCGTTTCTTTAATAGTGGTACACTTTCTAATTTGAGATGTTTCTTTTATATTGACACTTTCTAGTTATACCAAGTTTAAAATTATTACATTCACTCATTTTACTTTTTCTTCTTTCAATTCAATTTCATCTACTCATTTAGTATCTCCTAAACTCTAGCACCATAAATGATGTGTCCTATTAGAGAAATAGATGGAGTACTATCTCATTCGCGCCTACTTCGAGCTTGGTTACAAATTCGCATAGCGAAAATTTCGATTTCAATTCTCATTTTCCGTAGTTTATTTGCATATCAATTCGATTCAATTTATCAGTTCAATTTAAATCATTTTAGATCAATTCACTAAAAATTTAACTTGATTAAATTTAATTATATTATTATCATTATTATTATTTTATTATTATTACCCAGTTCACCTATTTTTTTTCAATTCAATTTAATTTATTTCCGCTCATCTTATTTCAATTCAGTTTAGTTTAATTCAACTAATTTCAGATAAGTTATAAACAACGTGGGCTAATTTTGTTACTTACTGTGCTTGATTTTCACCGGGATTCCAGCTCACTACAGATTACAGAAAGGAGAAAAACAAAGGAGAAAGGTTGGTAATCTTGTTGATGAAGCCTGACAAAAAGACAAGAGGGGAAGAATAAAAGGCAAAAAGGTGATTAAAGCTAAGTTGACGAGAATTAGATGGAATGCCAATGTGCCCTGTATTGGGAATTGGACAGAACTGAACGCCTTAAAGCTTTTCGTTGCGCTATTTTAGGGTGTTGCGATGCAAACGCAGATTATTTTACTACGCCCTCCGTCCCAGCTCTTTCTGTTGCGGAGAGAGAAACTGGAAGTTTTTTTAATAATATATTATTTTAAGGTATTGAAGTGGGGTATCCTGGAATTGTTAAGTCTTTCCCTTTATTTTCGTTCAAATTAAGCCCAAGATTTGGGCAACTAATTATTCCTGCTAGGCCATTGATTTCCAGCGCCCAAACAAGTGATTTTTGGAGGGAACTCCAAAATTCACTTGATTTCACTAGGAGAACTTAAAAAAGTTAAGGCACTAAAATGAAGAGCCAAGAACATGAACAATGACGAAAAATTAAAATAACAAACTTTGACCCCACTATATTTACATTTACATTGTCCAATTGAAGACTTGGAAGCAGACAGAACAAACTGAAATTCTTCTTCCACATTCCCCTTTGCACTAACATTAAATTCCCTCTGTCCTAGTCCAACAAGAAAGCCTAGCAACAGAAAGTCTTTTTTGTTCTTTACCCTCAGGTCAAATGTCAGCATTCATCGAGCCCTACCAAGCCCTTGCGGACTGATTGCTCTCCTGCTGCCGGATCTTCCCTTCATCATCGGGTGTTCGAGAAATATGAGGGGGGAGAAGAATATGACAAACCAGCAGAGGCAATATGTTGCTGAGTTCCTGCTGGACAACAGTAGGAACGGGAAGATACTTCAGGGCAAGAGAATCGAGGGAGCGATGAAGTTCAATTGCAGCCAGAGAACCATCAGTTACATCTGGTCAAGAGTCAAGCTCCAACTTTCACTGGGTCAACCGCTGGACATGAGACATAGGATGTCCGGGCATCCGGGCTACAACAAGAAGGAAATTGATCTAGAGGCCTTAAGAGCAATACCTGCAACCAGCCGAAGAACAATCAGAGGGACAAAGTGCATGTATGGGGATAGGGAAGAGCACAGTACACCGAGCTGTGGCAGCAAAGGTTATCAAAAGCCATACAAACAGTATTAAGCCTGCACTAACATTTCAACACAAGGTACGCAGGTTGAAATCCTGCATATCTAAATTGTAGAACAACTTTCAATTCCAGCACATGGACAATGTAATTCACATATATGGGAAGTGGTTTTACATGACTAAGCCAACTGTCCGTTACTATTTGGCACCGGGTGTGCCTGAGCCCTTAAGAACCACTCAACACAAATCCCACATTCCAAAACTCATGTTTATGTGTGCTGTCAGTAGGCCAATTTACAGCCCCGATGGTGTGTTACTATTTGATGGGAAGTATGGTGTGTTCCCTTTCATTGAGAGGGTTGCAGCCAGAAGAAACAACATTAATCGTCCGAGGGGGGCTATGGAAACTAAGGCTGTGGAGAAGATCACTAGACTCGTGACACGTGCAAAGATCATAGATGAAATCATACCAGCAATAAAAGCACGTTGGCCACCATTCATGAGCAAGCACATTTATATTCAACAAGATAATTGCAAGGCACACATAAAGAATTCAGATCCTGAATTTCGGGCAGTAGCTGACTCTGACGGGTTTGACATCAACCTGGTATGTCAACCAGCTAAATCACCTGATCTTAATGTACTAGACCTCGGTTTTTTTAACTCGATACAGTCTCTACAACATGAAACCCCAAGCACGACACTGGATGGGTTACTGACGGCAGTGTACAATGCATATGACAGAGAAGATCCAGCAACAATCAATAAAGTTTTCCTCACCCATCAAGCTACAATGATAGAAATCATTAGAGTCAAGGGATGCAACAATTACAAGTTGCCCCACATGTCAAAGGATGCACTGATAAGGAGAGGAGGATTGCCTAGGATGCTAAGTTGTGATGAGGGAATACTTCGTGAAGGCCTGGAACACCTTATCACAATTCAGGAAACCGAAGGCATAAGGGAGATGATGCAAGCCATGGGATATGAACTGCAACAGTAAGGGATTTCAGTATGCACATTGGGTTAAACTAGGGTAACATTTTGAAAACCTTAAAACTTGTTTCTTTTGTTGTGAAAAAACAAGTTTTTTTGTAACCCAATTCAAATTGATGCAAGTTTCTGCAATGGGAGTTTTTCTAACGCACAACACTTAAGTTCGCACAGCATACATCACAGCACAAAGCGCAGCACAAAGCATAACACAGAGCGCAGCGCAACACAAAGCACCGCACAAAGTACATCACATAGCCAATTCAACCTAATGCAAGTTTCTGCAATAGCAGTTTTTTCTAATGCACAACACTTAAGTTCGCACAGCATACAACACAGCACAAAGCACAACACAAAGCGCAGCACAAAGCATAACACAGAGCGCAGCACAACACAGAGCACCGCACAAAGTACAACACAAAGCACGACACAGCGCAGCACAGAGCATAACACAGTGCGCTGCACAGAGCACAGCACAGAGCACAGAGCAGAGCACATCACACATCACAACACAAAGTACAGCCACATACCACAAGAAATCAAACAAGAAGCACAGAACACGCAAACATGAACCAGTATACTCCCTTTCTTTGCTGTTTACCAAAATGTGAAAGGGGCTTTCAAGGGGAGATATACATCTTCCTGGAACAATCATGTGGCTCTGCAAGTCAACAAAAAAAGGGATCAAATCAACAATCCAACATGGAAACTAAGAAGTTGAAGGGAACAGACTTAACTTTTTTGAACTACCCTTCCCCTATTCTGGCCAAGAAGCTCCCTCAGACCCGGAATCAGTATCTCAGCCACACGAAAAGGTGCATCGATCTGATCCAAACTCAGAGGTTTCATTTCCGGCATCACGTCCGAGGGAGACCTGGACTCTGTCGCATACCAGGGAAGCGCTCGAATCGAAGGGATAGAAGAGTAGTGCTCGTCATCATTTCCAGAACCATCAGCAGTCTCACAGTGACCGTGTTTCACTCCAGTAGGGATGACGCTGGGATCATCAGTCAATTTTTCTCGGGCCACACAGCCGCACAGATTGCACGGCTCCACAGATCTGGAAACGGAGGCCACAAGGCCGTGTTTTTCTTGGTTGGTGGCGGCGCCACCAACGGACCCACCGGGAGTTATTTCTCCTCGCCGGCGAGTGGGCAGCGCCACCTCCAATTGTTCCGTTGGAATCAAAACAGAGGCCGCAGACAGGTCGATAGCGGTGGCACCGCCTACAGACCCGCCGGATCTGCGACTTCGAACATCGCGCCGGCGGTTGGGCAGCGCCGCCTTCGTTCGTTCTTCTTCGGCGTCAGGGCCTCTCAAGGCCGGACCATCACCCGCCGGAGAGAAACTATCAGATCGGGATGAGGATCCAGAATCAGAGACATAACATTTCGAACAAAACCCATCACAATTGAACCCACAACCAACGAAATCGCCCCTTTCCATAACCCACTATATTTTTTGAAAAGCAAGGATGATGAGAGGGACGATCTGGAATGGGATAAGCTCAGAGGCAGAGAGGGAAGAGAAAAGGGTGGGAACGAATAATGGAGTCAGAAACCCAGATGAAGCAAAGAGATAAGCAAAGAAATAATGGAGTCACACCTTTTAACAAAATCACCGAATCTCGATGCTGAGCGTTGGGAAGAAAGTTCGCACACGCGTGATTAAAGCAAAGAGTGTAATGAAGGTGGTTGGGTAGTTGAAGGGATTTTAATTTGGTGGGAAGGGTTATGTTTATGTTGGATTTAATTAAATAGAGATTATGATGGGTTATGGGATAATGTGGGCTAATAATATTGGGTTACAAAATCTGAAATTGGGCCCAAATTCAGTAAACAAATAATAAAAGTAGTCCATTTATGGTAAAAAATGAGGTAGTGCAAAAACAGATGGGACGTCCAAAAAGGGAAAGAGTGCAAAAAGAGTTGGGACGGAGGGAGTAGGTTATATCCTAGGAATGAGTCTCCTGATAGGCGGTCTGTCCAGAAGCTTATGAACATCCACTTATTTCTTACCTTATACACTGCATTTCTTAAATTACATACAAAATTTAAAATATTTTAAAATATTTTTTATATGATATATTTTTATATTTTCACCTTCAAATACATATTATTATTTGTTTTAACTTATAAAATGCAATATTTAAATTTTATAAATAAATCACAACATTTAAGGCAAATGCCCTTGAGAACTGTCCATAAGCTTATGGAAAGGCCGTCTTTCCTGAGACTTTCCTATGTCCTGATATATATATGTATTATATTAATTTTAATTTTTTTAAAATAAAAAATAAATTTTATTTCCTTGCTAAGCCACTGCCACCAGCCCACCCCCACCTTTCCCATCCCACCGCCAATGATGTCAGCCATCCCCCGTCGATCGACGATGCCCCAACCTTCGTCCCCAGCTCCACCTTCGACGATGCTCCACCTTCGTCCCCAGCCATCCACCGTAGCCCGCCACCCCAAGAAAAACCCTAGCCCGCCGTCCCTATCCCCGCCCCCAGCCTCCCGACGATGCTCCACCTTTGTACCCAACCATCCACCGTAGCCCACCGTCTAGCAAAACCCTACCCCGCCGTCCCCGTCCCTAGCCACATGCGTGATTCTTGTTGTGGCTCTCGAGCGGCTGACAAGAGCATACCGGGGCAGGGCGACGAGAGCCAGGCTGGGGTAGTGCAACGAAAGCTGGGCCGCAACGAAAGTCGGGCAGGGCGAGGGCAACGAGAGCGAACCGGGGCAGAGTGACGAGAACCGGGTCGGAACAGAGCAACGAGAACGGGCCGACAGGCTATGAAGGTAGAGCGGGAGAAGGAGAGCCGAAAAATGAGAGCCAGAGAACGAGAGTCAGGAAAAGAGAGAAGCCCGGGATCTAGGAAAAGAGAACCAAAGAAGACGTCGGAATCCAACAGAGCGCACAATGGAGAAGCGATGCGAACCCCTATGGAGGGCCATCTCCGTCGCCGGCGAAACACCTCCAGCCGCCGTCCTCCAACTCCAGCGAAGTCACCGCCGGAAAACACCTCCGTGGCGATGGTATGTGTTTACAATTAAATTTTATTAATATTAATTTTAACTTTTTAAAATTAAATAAAAAATACAAATTGTATATTTAATAGTATAAATACAGGTTTCGTATTAGTAAATCAGTCGGACAATGACTTTCTAATCAAATAAAATACCGAACGTGATATAGCGATTCATCTATTTGACCGTGAAGGGAATAACGAGTGCAATAGCAAAAACCAAACTTTTTCGTTAACTTTTATTGTCAATTAGCAAATGCTAGTTTCCATCACAGAAGCTCGTTATTCCACCGCCAGTAAAGAGCAATCAACCAATTGCCAGCGTTTAAGTGGAAAAAATATATATTTATCCGCTCCTCCAATTCTTTCTTTATGAAGGTGCGTACCGGTATAAATATAATTGAGTCGGATTTGCACCACCATCTCAACACATGCTATCATAATCACCAACTCATCCATCCAAATTCGATATAATGACAGGACTTGAGGCCAAGGCAGGTGAGTTTCATTTCATCAACCCTCATCACATGCAAAAACATGGTTACGAATATTATACTAAAATCTATGAAAGAGATTTGAGTAGAGAGAGTAAAAAGAATAATAAGTGATTCACTTTCTACCATAGAAGAAATTATGATACTTTTAGAAAAAATTATGATACTTTTAGAAAAATATAAAATGTAAAGTGCATTTAATCTAAGGAAAATTGACCACGTGTTACGTGCAGCTTAGGGCCCAGGCATCCTCGATCTTCCTCACCTTACTCATGTCTCAAAAATGGATTCGGCTCCTCTGCTACGGTTCAAATGAACACTTCCTTTCACTCCACAACTGTTGCATCTATTAATTCCAGCTAACCACTGGGAGTAGCCCAGTGGCCAGTGCTTTGGCACGCCCCAGAGATGCCCCAGGTTTGATTTCGGCCTGGGGCAAAGTTTCTGAGGTTCAATCTCCTATTGCACCATGTTGGTGTAGGGAGACTCACTTTGTGTGAGAAATGTGAAAATTCATAGGCTTTTTATCTTGGCCAAAAGAAATCTACATGACAATGTTAAGAATGGTTTTGCTACTGCATCGTGGTAATATTTTACAATATACAAGGAGCATTGTAAACCTGCTACCAGTACCACTCACTCCTTGAATCCACAGCTTTGACATTTGTTGGTACCAGAGGCATTGTGCCGTACAGCGAAACAAAATCATTCAGACACTTGTTCCTCCTCACACTGTGGCTGCTTAGACTACTAATCCCAGAAGATCCAATCTCGTATATTTTGCCTGAAAAATATACTGTTTGTGTCATAAACAATGGTCATTCACGAAAACCACGCAATAGATAATGCAAAAAAAGGCTAATCACAATCGTGCTGGGAATTCCAAATATTTAAGAACCATCCCGAGAATGTCTCTTCTTTCCTTTCCAATTAAATGGTTTATTTCCCCTCATCCCCCAACAGGAAAAAAAAAGAAGATCAAATTTCCACTACATCATTAACATATTTTAATCAGATTATTCAGCCATACTGATAATTCCTGGCAACAATAGAAGAAAAATACCATTAGTAGTATAAGAAGATGAAATAAATAAAGAGGAATCTGGAGAAATGTTTGTAAGACAGGTCTAGCCAACGGCAGACATGTAACTGAAGTCACTGCCAAGATTTGAACCATTTAAACTTTTAGTTAGCGAGGAAAAAAGTCCATCAAGCTGAGTGCCATAATCATTAGATGCAGAGCACAGTGACATGGTTTTCGTTTTTAGGATACCTGTTGGCTTCGTTTTTAGGATACCTGTTGGCTGAACATAGTAATTCCATGTATACTATTTTCTCATCCAAGTCGTTGTTGCCAAGAATGGGAACACTTGAGAATCAATACCTAAAATAAAACCAAATGAGCAGAAAATTACCTTTGACCCAAATAGGGGATGCACCTGTAACATTTGACACGAGGAGAGACATAGCTATGTCTTCACAGTTTCTGCAATGAAATTCAAAGGTGTTACAAATTTGGCACGACGGCTATGTCTTCACAGCCTATGGAGTCTAACCAGAAAACAGAAGGAAATAATGAAAGTGCAGTCCAGTTTACCTCTCTCTTGTCACATAATCCTGAATAGATGCGGGCATTTCATTTGTATAAAGTTCCAGGTACTTCCTATGGAGAAAAGCTGCCTTTGAGAGAACCATACTGTAGGTGCCCATCCACCAAACAGACCACCATCCTCCATATCTATATTGTGTAATGCCATTTATCTGCATCAAATGCATCATTTGATATGAATTTCAGAAGAACAATAACATTTTGATTGATAGCTTCGCAACAACAAAACAGTAATATGTATAGTAAATTTTCAAAACAGCTTCAAAAACCAAAGGCTCCTTGAAAAACTAAAAAACTCAAGAAGTTGCACAGCACACAACGACAGACATTGTAAGAAATTACACATAGACTAAATAGCAAGCACTGCAAGCTTTCATGATGCGCGTACCATAGTAAGCAGTGTACATGTAAAATATGCAGCTCAATTGAAACAAAAACAAAACTTATGTACCAATTGCCAATAAAGATACAGAGATATATATGAGGATCAGGTCATGCCAAAAAAACTCATGTGCAAAAGGAGAGCAAACTGTTTCACCTTTTTGTTCAGCCAGTGCATGCGCGGTACAAAGCCCACCATTGTAAGTGGAGCACTTTGCCACACAGTGAAGGCAAATTCCAGAGTCCGACAGGGAACTATTAGATCATCATCGACTGAAAAAATAGCATCAGTTCGAATATCCTCAATTGGTTTGAACCTGTTGTTCAGATTATCTTCCTCATTTAGATCAAACTTGAAGTTAGGCTTGTGAGCTGTCTGTGACTTCTTCAACACCGTATCATTAAGATAAGATCTCAACTTTTTTGATGGCGGATCACTTTCACTCCAGACCACACGTATTGCATCCGCCCCTCTACATGATGCGTAGTGTGCAACTGACTGCTTAAGTAAAGAATTTCTCTTCCAGGTGTTAATAAGCACAGTGTAGCCACCCCTGGAAAATGCCGATTCAGACACATTCAGACCTCATAATTTACAAGTAAGTTGTGGAGCATGAATGGAGGAACAATATGGCCGATGCAATCAGAACATATCCTGACCGCAGAATCACTATCAAAACCTACTTGTCCCAGCTCCATTAAATGATATAAGAGCACAAAAAGACATGTAATCTCCTTGATAATATCACACCAAAGAGTTCAAATATTAGACAATTTCGACAATTAGTATGCTGCTGCAGTTAGGGTATCATCCTCGACACCAAAAGATCATTTAAGTAAGGTTTACCATCCCAGTACTCACATATTGTGAATTAACAGTGTACATACGAGTTAGAATATAATGTTCAGCTCAAATATCTTCCTAAGCTATTTGAATCGAAACCTGGCTTTCCTCCCTCCTCCGCTTCAAATTTCGGCAAGATGATGCTCATATCGAGTTGAAAAAGTATGCTCAAGTAAATATAAGAAGTAAATCAGAAAAACAGCAATATGAACTCGGGGAAGTCGAAAATTACAGATCGGAAGGATTTGGAGTAGTACCTCGACGGAGCGGAGACAGAGGAATCGAGATGAGGATCCCATCCCATGTAAGAACCGAGCTTGGAGCTGAGCAAAAGCAGGACGCACAAGAAAGAGAAGCAGAGGAGAAGCTTGAACTTTACTCCGCCGAGCAGCAGACTTATGCGGCGGTGCAGGAGCGGAGAGCGGCCACTGTAGAGTCCTCTGATGGCCGCCTTCTCCTTCGCCGGCGAATACTCCCCGCCGCCGTTCAAGGCATCGTCTCTGATAGCTATGAGTGCAGACATGGCTCAACTTCCGATCTTCGGGCGGCTACAATGCAGAGATATTGGTGATTTTCAAAGTGTTATTACTCCGATGCAGTTGAAATTATTGCTATTACCAAACCTAATTAATTTGGAAGTGTTCAAATTTACAACCGCCTTACCGGTTTGAAAATCTATGAAAGGATGAAACGAAACGACTAGGACAGGGGCAGTTTTGGATCTGGCACGCGGTAAAAAAATCCTTGACTCCCTCCTTTCTCAAAATCGCCTTGTTTTTGGTCCTTAAAACATTAAACATGGAGATTGGAGAATTTTCCAGTATAATGTTCGCAAATTAGCAAAAACATAAGCTGTAAAGGGATAAAACTCAACGACAGTTCAAGCATTGTTAGAGTGCAATGGATATTTTTTTAACGACTTCTTTAACTTCTTTTACATGATTCAAATGTCACTGAATTTATTTTTTAAAATATTAAAAATAAATAACTTGCCTTTTAACCAATTCTAACTACGGAATGAATTATGTAATTAAATGTTGAACTATTTGACCCTAAAACTCTAAAAGAATGGACCAAAAATGTGAGGAATGGGCTTCTCTTTAGATTAGACCTTTTGTACTAATAACAATTATAGAAATTGTAAAGACTCATTGATATATTTCATTGATAGGTACGTAGCTATTTATACAAGTATTGCAACTAATTGATCCTAAGTATCTGGAGTCATGGAATCCGTTTCTGACTAACTAATCCTATAGAATAGGTCTTGATGGTTGGCTGACTAAGTTTACAAGTAGTGTACGAAATATACAAGACTAAATATAGAAGATGAATATTTATTCTACACCCCCCTCAAGTTGAAGTCGGGGGAGAAATATCGAGCACGCCCAACTTGGAAATAATGTTATGAAAGACATCTGCACCAAGAGGTTTGGTAAAGATATCAGCAAGTTGATCAGACGAGCGTAAGTAGCTGGCGGAGATGAGGTCGGAAATCATCTTTTCGCGGACGAAGTGACAATCAAGTTCAATATGCTTCGTACGTTCGTAGAAAACAACGTTATTGGCAATGTGAAGAGCATCTTGGTTGTCACAGTAGACATGTATAGGTTGTCGAGGAGGAAATCCAAGGTCGGAGAGAAGATAATAAAGCCATTATATTTCAGCAGTGAGAGTAGTAAGAGAGCGATATTCAGCTTCAGCAGAAGAGCGAGAAACTGTAGGTTGTTTCCTAGTTTTCCATGAAATAGGACTAGAACCAAGCATGGTGATGTATCCCGTGGTAGAGCGATGAGTGGTGGGGCAACCAGGCCAATCAGAATCAACAAAACCAACAAGAGAAAGAGAACTATTAGATGAAAGTAGCATTCCTTTACCAACATACCCTTTAGGGTAGCAGAGAACACGATGTGCCGCATCAAGATGGGTATAATATGGATTTTGCATGAATTGACTTAGAGTATTAACGGCATATTGAATATCAGGACGTGTGACCGTCAGATAGAGAAGACGACCCACGAGACGTCGATAAATAGATGGATCGGGAAGGGGTGTACCTTCATCGGGAAGTAAATGAAGATTTTGTTCCATAGGAAAAGAAGAAGGACGAGAACCTAATTGTCCAGAATCATATAGAATATCGAGAGCATATTTACGTTGACATAAAAAAAATACCGTGCTTGGAACGTGAGACTTCAATACCAAGAAAGTATCGAAGAGTGCCAAGATCTTTAATAGAAAAGGAACTGGAAAGAAATGTTTTAGTCTCACTAATGATGGACAAATTATTACCAGTAATGATGATATCGTCAACGTAAACAAGAACAAATACAGATATATCATCTTTTATATATGTGAATAGACTATAATCTGCAGTTGATTGATGGAAACCACGTGACTTAAGAGTAGAAGAAAATTTATAAAACCATTGACGATAGGCTTGTTTAAGGCCATAAATGGATTTATGCAATTTACAAACAAGATTACTATTCTTATGATGAAAACTGGGAGGGAGCTTCATGTAGACTTCTTCATGAAGGTCTCCTTGGAGAAAAGCATTATTTACATCAAGTTGATGAAGGGTCTAACCGCGAATTGCAGCAATTGAGAGAAGAAGACGGACAGTGACGAGTTTGGCAACAGGTGCAAACGAGTCATGATAATCAATTCCTTCAATTTGATTATAACCCTTGGCAACAAGACGAGCTTTATAACGCTCGATTGAGCCATCAGAATTGTATTTTATTTTGTAGACCCATTTACATCCAATGGATGATTTTCCAAGAGGTAAATGACATAAAGGCCAAGTACGATTAGATTCGAGAGCATGAATTTCGGATGACATAGCATCTCGCCAATGAGGAGATTTAACTGCCTGAGAATAAGTTTTTGGTTTTGTGTGATCAATTATTTTGGATATAAAATCACGATGAGAAGGACTTAAAGTGCTTAAAGAGAAGTGCTTGGCGAGAGGATGTGGAGTAGACAAAGAGACATTGGCGCAAACAAAATCATCATAACGAGACGGACGACGACGATCTCGCACAGGACGGTCAGGCGTTGAAGGGGTAGTATCAAAAGTGATAGGCGCAGGGGAATATGGTGGACTCGGAGCTGGAATGGAGTCAACATTAGTTGCAGGAGATGGCAATGGACTTGAAATAGGTTCCAAAATAGTATCATTAAGATCATCATTTAAAGGAGTGATACTAATTGGAATAGGAGACGAAGAACTAGATGGGGATGTATTAGAAACATTGTTGTAAGGAAATATGGATTCATGAAAAATGACATCGCGAGAGACATAAATTCGACGAGTAGAAATATCATAAACTTTATATCCTTTTTGACCAAAAGGATAGCCAATGAATATACCAGGCTTGGCACGATGGTCAAATTTATGTCGTATATACATATTTTTGGCAAAACATAAACATCCGAATACTCGTAATGATGAATACGATGGAGATGTGCCAAATAATACTTCATGAGGAGATTTAAACTGAAGAATCTTTGTGGGTAACTTGTTAATCAAGAAGGCAGCAGTAAGGATGCATTCACCCCAAATTGAAAGAGGTAAATGACTTTGAAAACGTAAGGCTCGAGCAACATCCAGAAGATGACGATGCTTACGTTCAACGATCCCATTTTGTTGGGGTGTTCCAACACAACTACGTTGATGAATGATTCCATGAGTTTGACACCAAGTTTGGAATTTGGTGCAAAGAAATTCAGCTCCGTTGTCTAAACAATGACTTGGAGTTGAGGAAGAAAAATTCCACCAGTTCCAGTGTTAATTTTGGAGATGTCGCCATTGAATTGGCGATTAATATGAGAGAAAAATTGGATTATCATATGAAAAAATTCAGACTTTGTTTTCATGAGATATATCCAAGTACAATGCGAATAATCATCTACAATAGTTAAAAAATAATGAGATCCATTCGTAGAGGGAACGGAAAAAGGCCCCCAAATGTCTACATGGATTAACTCAAAGCATTTTGTAGAATGAGAAGTACTTGTTGGGAATAATTGACGAGATTGCTTAGCTTGAGGACAAACATCACATGTGAAGTTTTTATTTGAAACAATATCAGAAAATTTGCTTACAAGAAATTGAAAACGAGAATTCCCTGGATGACCAAGGCGTGAATGCCATAAATCAAAACTATTACAGTGATGGAAAGACAATGCTTTATGTAAGTAAGAAGGAACATCATCTAGATAATAGAGGCCATTTCGCATACTACCTCGACCAATCTTCTCTTTCGAGGAAAGGTCCTAAAATGGACAATGATAATAAAAATATGTGACTACACAACCAAGTTGTCGAGAAATTTGGGAGACAGATAATAAATTAAATTTGAGGGATATGGAATACATCTTTCAAAATAAGATTTGGAAAGTGTTTGATTACACCAATATGAGTCACTTATGCTGTTGATCCATTAGGCATTTGAACAGAAATATGATTCTTCAATGGATAATATGAAGAAAATAATGAAAGTGACGTGCAAATATGATTTGATGCACCCGAATCAATAATCCAAGAAAAAGATATATAATTTAGAGCTTTATCTGCTAAATGGGCAGAATGGAAAATTTTATATATAATTTACCTGCTAAATGAGCCGAGTGATCAATTGGAGGATCATTTGCCAAGAGGGCCATCAGCTTATTGTATTGGTCAGGAGTGAAGGATTGAGTTGGTGCTGTGGCTGGTTGATTCAGTGCTGCTGTGTGCTTAATTGGTGTTGCAGAACGCTTTCCGTTGCCGCCGTCAGGGTATCCATGCAGCTGGAAGCAAGTGGCTTGAGTATGGCCATGGCGTTGGCAGTGATTGCAGAAAGGACGTGAACGCTTTCTAGTGTTGCGAAAAGGGGCAGCAGCATCTATGGTATTGTTGCGATTGTTCCATGTTGAGTTTCTTGAAGTGTGGAGGGCAGCAGAGTCCACGACCGGAGCATGTATGTCAATCTCTTGTTGTTTCTCCTCTTGACGAACCAAGTTATAAATCCGTTAAACGGATGGAAAAGGCTCTATAAGGAGAATCTGGCGGCGTACCGAGGAGAAGCTACCATGAAGTCCTTGTAGAAACTCCATAGCTCGATCTTGATTCATTTGATCGATGATAGATTTTGAGTTGGCACAGATACATGGAGAGATGACGACAATGCTGTTTAATTCATCCCAAAGAGATTTCAACTGAGTAAAGTATGATGAAACAATCATGTCTTCCTTTTTCAGAGATGAGATTGACTTCTTAAGTTGATAGATCTTTGGTGCATTGGATTGAGAGAAATGATCTTTAAGATCATTCCATATTTGAGCAGCAGTCTCAGAATATAGAATACTAGGCCGAATTTCAGGCGAAACTGAATTGAGAATCCAACTGCTCACCAAGTCATTGCAGCGTTCAAAATGCTGAACATCAGCTTGAGTGCTAGGTTTAGGCATGGTTCCATCAGCAAAACCATATTTGTTTTTAGCTCTTAAAGCCATAGTGATTGCTCGACTCCATGTTCCATAATTATCACCCATTAGAAGAGGCATAACGAGGACAGTGGATGGACTCTCGGAGTGATGAATATCATTTTTTTAAAACAAATTGGGTAATAACTCAAATGAGCCCCCAATAAAATCACTCCCCTCCCCTTGCCCTGGTGAGAATTGAACCCATCACCTCATGGTAATAGCACTAGACTTCAACTGCTAGGCTAACATTCAATTCCCGAGTGATGAATATCATAGAGTTTGGATGAGTTGTTTGGAATAATAGGATCCGAATTAGGATTTGGAATGATAGGATTTGGATTTGGATTTGGAATGTTAGGCTCATTAGGATTGAGTCCCTCTACCATGATGATTGAGAATTGACAGGAAAAAGTTTGAGAGAATTAATCAAGCTCTGATACCATATAGAAATTGTAAAGACTGATTGATATATTTCATTGATAGGTACGTAGCTATTTATACGAGTATTACAACTAATTGATCCTAAGTATCTGGAGTTATGGAATCCGTTTCTGACTAACTAATCCTATAGAATATGTCTTGATGGTTGGCTGATTAAGTTTACAAGTAGTGTATGAAATATACAAGACTAAATATAGAAGATTAATATTTATTCTACAAATGGTATAACAGTAACATAATCCTAACCCTAACTTAACTCTAAGTAATTTTAACCTGACTTTATCGCTAACTCATTAAATAAGGAGTTCCTTATTAATAAAATTGATTGATATTGAGAATGGTCATCTTTCCATATGTTTATGGAACAATAATGTTTATTTATAATAATAAAAGGTAAACAATTTTATTATAATATTTAAAATATATTATACAATGTGTCGTAGTTTTAAAGTTTATAACATGATTCATGCAACCCAAAATTTTTATCTTCACTTTTTCTATTTTGCACTTTAAATATTGATATTTTCATAACTTATGAAAAAATATTATTTTAAGAGACATACTCATGAAACTTACCCTTAAAGTACCAAAATTTCATGATTTTTAAGAAAAGGAATTAATTTTCACTTGAATTTATTAAGGGAAACTCGAACTTATTCCTTCTAATTTGTGTAAAGTTCCTTTTATTTTCGCTTCAAAATAGGGTATCTAACTACCTATAGAGCCTCAACAAAAAGAGAATTTTTTTTATGTGGCCATTTTAAGTATGGGTAGGTGTGGGTCAAATGATTAAGTTTTATGTACATTGAGTGTCTCACATTTAAGAGTCCGTCTCTTGAAAGACGATTTTTTCATAAATCATGAAAATATCAAGGTTTAAATTACAAATTAAAAAAATAAAGATAAAATTTTCGGGTTGAATGAATCGGGTTATAAAATTTATAACTACTACACGTTGAATAATAAATTTTAATTTTTGCAACTAACACATTTTACTTTTTATTATGCTAATTAAAGCTTGTCTTTCCATAAGTATATGAAAAAATGGTTTTTCCCAAAACTCTGCCTTCACTTTATCTGTCTATGTCTTTGCGATTAAACTAAATTACAATGAAATAGAAATAATGTAATGAAAAGCTGAAATTAAATTAAATCAAAATTAATCCAAATTAATTTAATTGAATTAATATGACTTAATCAAATTGAAGAGAAATTAATGTATTTAAAACTTGTATTCAGTCCTGCCAAAATTATAATCATAATTCCCAAAGAAGTACGTTAGTTCTTCTTGATTTAACCGATTTCATACGAAATAGCACTAATAACCTTAAAAAAATCTCTCAAAACCCCTCACAAACAAAAACAGCTGAAATGGCACGACACGTAACGCGACGAAGTAAGACGGCGTAAAGAGTCGGCGGCCCACTGGGCTGTTGAATTGGACCTAATACCTCACACGCATTCCTTCCTTTTCCTACTCCATCTCGCTTTCATTTTGCTCAAGTCAAATTCATCTGGTTCTGGAACTATTCGCAGTACAGAGATCTTATTCTCATCCTATTTGAATTCAACTTCTTTTTCCTGCAGTATATATTTCTGCAAATTTCATGAATTAGAAGCCATGGATTCTTCAGCCTCCTTCTTCCGATTCCGATTTCACATGAATATCGACGCCTTCGATATCGCAATTGAAGTATTCACCGAAAACAACTGTTCTTCCTGACCCATACGGGCCAAACCCTAACCCTAGCTATACATTTTGTTGGTTGAGGCTGTGTTTTAAGTTTGATTTTTGATCCAGTCGTCGGAGAAATGGATCTGGGGTCTGAATCTTCGCCGTGCGGGCGTTTCGTCAGGTTCGATGAAGTTGTCGGTAAGGGCGCGTTTAAGGTGGTGTACAAGGGTTTTGATCTGCAACAGGGTGCTGAGGTGGCTTGGTGTAAGATTAACACGAATCGCGAAATCGCCGCTGCGAAGGCGAATTTGCTGTCGGAGATCTACCTGATGGAGGCGGTGGAGCACGAGAATGTGATCAAGTGCAAGTCCTGGTGGATTGATCACGGGAGGAAGAGTATAAGCACGATCACGGAGTTCTTTAGCTCTGGAACTTTAAGGCAGTTCAGGAACAAGCACGAATCCACCACCATGAAGGCTGTCAAGGATTGGGGACAGCAGATTCTGAAGGGGCTGAATTATCTGCACTCACGTGAACCTCGGATTGTTCACAGGGATTTGAAGTGCGACAATATCTTTGTCAATGGGAACACAGGGCAGATTAAGATTGGTGACTTGGGATTGGCTACGGTGCTGAATCACCACGGGCGTCTGAGTAGCGTTGTTGGAACGCCGGAGTTTATGGCTCCTGAGATATACGAGGAGGATTATAATGAGCTGGTGGATGTCTATGCGTTTGGGATGTGTATGCTGGAAATGATAACTGGCGAGTACCCTTACAGCGAATGCAACACGGTTGCGCACATCTTCAAGAAGGTTACTTCCGGAGTGAAGCCGAATGCATTGTGCCATGTGGAGGATTCGCAGGCCAGGGACTTGATCGAAAAGTGTTTACTTCCAGCATCTCGGCGGCCTAGTGCAGCGGAGCTTTTGAAGGATCCATTCTTCTCCTCCGTTCTGGCTGTTTCAACAGTGGGAAGCTTAACTGCAGACTGCTGCAGGTGTCTGGATCATCTGCAGCTTCGACTGAGGGGGAAGAGGGTTGATGCTGAGACGATTTTGTTTGACTTGCATATAGGGGATGATAGAAGCCATGTGGGGAATTGCTTTGAGTTCCCGTTCGATCTCAAGACTGACGATGCGCTGAAAATAGCTTTGGAGATGGTGGATGGGAAAGATTTGGCTTATGACCAAGTGCCTGTTGCTGTTGAGTTGATTGATGCCGTTCTTGTTGAGCTCGAACCGAGCTGGATGCCTTGCCTTTTGTTTAATGGCAGCCAGCAGAATTCCCCGTCTGGATGCAGGGGAATGCGTCCTAGTTGGCAGTTTAGTGCTATAGTTCATTAGGGATTCATATTGATGATCACGAATTGTATATGGTGATACAATCGCCACATTGTTTGTTCTTTTTCCAAGTAACATGGATAAGGTTTTTTTTTTCGTATTTCGGATGTGTTGTGTGCAAATCATTTGGATAGGTGTGCATGGAAATGCTATGTCTTCTTCATTATATGTTCTGAATTGCGGAGGAGAAAATAAACAGGTATGTTTACCTTTTGTTATGTTTACTCAGGATTGAAGTTTGGATTTTATTTGTTTTCCTAGTGAGTTTATGAATGGTAGCAGATGGATAGAATCAGTAGAAACCGGAAAAAAAATGTTCGAATTCATAATGATGCTCAACTTAGTGACATGGGTACATTGAGAGTACAGTTATTGCTGCGCTATGAATGACTAGGGCATAAGGAGAACTATAACAATGGAGATAGCCATGTAATGACAATGGGGCTTCTGACCATATGGACCTCGTTTTTCCAGATCAAGTGTCCAAACTCCGGTGCTGTCTGCCGGGTTATTGTCTTGAATGTAACCTTGTAAGGCAGCTTCTGGTGTCTTTGGGTGAACTTGAGTGTTCTCGGCTCGACTTGTACTGTGACACCTTTGAACGGTGAAACAGCAACACGGTAATTTGACAGTGGAGGACCAACATTAGTGACTGTTCTTCGTAGAGTTAGAACTGAGGCAGTTGAATTTTCTGGGAAAACAGGGGATAGAGCCGGGTAGTTCAGTCCCCCTGGATCAGCAAGATTTTTCCTGCACTTCCTGTTGGAGAATTTAGCAAAAACTGCTAGCTCTTGAGTTGTCAATCCCATTGAGCACAAGAAATCGAAGTAATCCTGTGCCTGAATGTCGTAGACCAACCCGGGATCCATAGCTCTCAACGGGTTCACATGGCCGGCGCCATGGTCATACGGGGTCGAAGGCTGACCCGTGGAAGCATCTTGGAGGGGATTCAGTGTGTTGTCGTGAATATGAGCAGTTGTCATGAGGGCCGACTTGATCGCCGCTGGACTCCAGTCGGGGTGACTGGCCTTGAGCAATGCAGCAATGCCACTAACATGTGGGCAGGACATGGAAGTCCCGGATAGAATGTTGAACTTGGTTCTCCGGCGATCTGTAGGCAGGCTCGATGGTCCTAAATCGCCCGTCCAGGCTGCCAGGATGTTCACTCCGGGAGCCACGAAATCCGGCTTGAGAATCTCCAGGGACAGGAAATTCGGCCCCCTGGATGAGAACGCCGCCACCACAGGAGATGGCCTGATTCCAACCTTGGTACCGAGGAACTGCAAAGTTGCAGAAGCCCTCCGATTCTTGGAAGCATAATGCTTGATCAGGTTGCCTACACTCTCACCAACTGCCACTGTCGGAAGGAGATGACTGTCAGCCACCATTTCCTCTCCGTTCACCTCCGTGTTACACAGAATCATGCCTACTCCTCCGGCGTCTTTCACCACCTGG
Source organism: Rubia yunnanensis (assembly GCA_037428765.1). Lineage (NCBI taxonomy): Eukaryota > Viridiplantae > Streptophyta > Magnoliopsida > Gentianales > Rubiaceae > Rubia > Rubia yunnanensis. The sequence goes on along the minus strand of CM075061.1, from coordinate 156,534,196 downwards.
CCCTTCTGAACCCGAGGACTGATCCCCCGGTCGCAGATAACGATTTTCCCGGCGACCGCGTGACTGTCCAGAGTACCCTCCAAGCAGAGCGAGCTAGGAGTGGGACTAGAGGAATTACTCGCAAGGTAAACTACAGGATACTCTGCTTCTTTAGACAGAATCCTCCTGCCTTTATACAGTGAAGTTCCAGTGTAGATTATCCCCGTTCCGAGCTTAATGGTCGCCGGAAAGTCCCTGTCCATGGTACTAGCTCCGACAGTAGTGATCCAGGGCGAAACATTGGTAAGGCTAACAGGATCAGGCCCTCCATTTCCGGCAGAGCAGGACACGAAAACCCCCTTCTCCATGGCCCCGAATGTAGCTATGGCCAAACTATCCCTGCTATAAGAGGAAACTCCACCACCTAAGGAAATGGACATAACATTTACTCCGTCGGCCACTGCCTGGTCAACGGCGGAGAGAATGTCGGAGCTGAAGCATCCTCCGGTCCAGCATACTTTGTATACCGCAATTCTGGCGCCAGGGGCCATTCCCTGAGCAGTTCCGTAAGCATACCCGAAGAGATTCGCTCCCGGCGTTCGAGACCCTGCAACCGTGGCTGCAGTGTGAGTACCATGGCCGTCTTGATCTCGGGGAGACTTGTACTCTTCTTGCTCGTTGATCTTGCCCGAGGCCGCCTCGTACCCCTTGTAGAACACTCTGGCGCCGACAATCTTGTTGTTGCAGTGGCGCAGGTCGAATGCGCGGCCGACCTCGCATTTGCCTCTCCAGTGATTCGGCACAGGCCTCATTCCACTGTCGTTGAAGCTCGGGCTCTCCGGCCAAATCCCGGTGTCCAGAACTCCGACGACAACGTTGCTTTGGGACACCTTGTCCGACCAGACATTGACGCCGTACTTGTTCTGCAGCCCGAGGAAGATGGGACTCCTGGTGGTGTGCAGCTGGTATACAGTTTCGGGGAAAACCGCCATCACGCCGTGCTTTTCTCGCAGCCGGTCAGCTTCCTCCGCCGTGAGCTGAGCCGCCACGCCGTGGAAGGCGGTGTGGTAGGTGTAGAGTATCCTGTCATCTTGTTGGTCTGGCAGGGGAGCTATGACAGAGCTCACCATGGATGAGTACCAACGGGAGTGGTCGAGAAACAGAGCTGGTTTTGCCCATTTGTCGACCTGAACTATGTAAGTCGTCTTCTTGGCGGTGCAGAAAATGGTGGGAAAGGTTGATAGTAAGAGAAACACGCACCATTTTGCAGAAAATGGAAGCATTTCTCCGTGTAGTATTGGTGGTGGAATGATGAATGTGGAAGGGGTATAAAATGTCGGGGGAAGAGGTGGGTGTCATAAAGAGGGTGGTTGTCTCATGAATGTGAGCTTTTGTAATCGAGCGACCAGTTTCTTTGGCACAGTCTTTTCGGCGCAGGTTTGTGCATGTGAGGTGGACCTTTACCTAGCCAAGTCGCCCATTGGTCTTGTAATAATGTAAGGATATCTAGAGCAACAGTAAAATGTAAGTAGAGTAAAATTGTGGTGATATTTACCAACCTTGATCTATCGTTGTTCCCAAAGGCGACGACACCAGATCTATCGTTATTCCCATTATTATTTTTGGTGAAGAAACGAGAGTTTTAAATTGAACCTTTTCAAACTGAAACTCTACTCGACCTCGTAAAAAAAGCATGCCGTGTGTTTCTACTTGATTGTTGTATTGGAGATGAGTTGATGCTTCCACTTGAACCTCTTATTGGAAATGCTTCTATCACGGGCCATTATGATTTGATGGCTTTCGAGCTGATCACGTGTCAACTGAATTTGATTAGGCCAACTCCTACATTGGAGATGCTCTTCCTGCAAGCTAAAGAAGGCAAATGGTGGCTAAGAGTTTGCAAGTGAAGTTGGTACACTTATTTAGAGCACCCCGTAGTCTGTAGAAGAGCACATTGAATAGCATGGTTTGTGTAGTACAATAAATCATGCAGGTGCAGCAGCGGCAGGAATTGATGGCTACTTTGACGACGTCGTCAACTCATAAACCAGAGGCAAAATATTGAATGCTGTTGCAGAGATCCTGCCTAATCCTATCGTCCGCTCTCCCGTTCATAATTTTTCACCCAATTTTGCATATTCCGTTTCTACTCCTGGGCCTTTTCCTTTTTAACTCAATCCAACAATTGCTAGGTGATAGCATAGGTGTAAATTCCAATGGGCCACTCAAAAGTCCATGACATTGTCCTGATCGCTCCTACTCTCTCTCACATTTTTTTAACTTTATTATTTTAAATTGACACCATTTTAACATTATTTTTTAAAGCATATTTAAACAATGATACCATCGTATCTGCTCGCTTTTTGGTCAACCTTTTCAGGTCATGTTTGACCACCGATAACTTTAGTTACATATACTAAGGATGTATTAAAATTTAATATTTAGAAAATACATTATGCAGTGAATCTAACGATATCTCGCATGAAGATATTGGGGGCTATATACTAGTTGAAATTTATGGTCAAAATATTCTTGAGAAAGTTGACCAAAAGTGTGTAGATATGGCTGGGACCGAGGGATTAGTAACTATAACTACTCATTCTATTCCAACTCAAATTGCACTGCAATCATTAGTAAGCTGTTCAAAAACATGTTTGACCGTTAATATGTTTACCTACGTATAATAACAACAAATAAAAAGTTGATATTTATAAATTGATTGTTACGATGAATTGAAGAATATCATACATGATAATATTGTTGCTCATAAATCTATTTAATTATGCAGTCAAACTTTGATAGAAGAGTAGTGTCGAAAAAGTGAGTGAAATTTCAACTGGGATAGAGGGAGTACATACTTTCTCCGTTCCAGTAAAAATGACACATTTACTTTCTCCCTAAATATAAAACCATATGAATATCATGTGGATATTGTTATATTCATCCTAATCTCTATTTTCCAAATATCAATTTTTTATGAGGAATTGTTATATGTGGTTAGAGACATTGATGGTCAAACTTCAGTGTTAAAGGCCGTGAAAAAGTAAAGATGTCATTTTTGCTAGGACGGAGAGAGTTTTTTTTTTTTGAAAAATCAATTCATTCCAAGATGCTGGAAAAAATGCCCAGCAACGATTACAATAAGTGGAATTGACATCCAACTTAACTAGCCTCTAGCAAAAACCAATCTATTGTAAGGATATTCAAATTACATGTCAATTAGACTGATTGTCTGTACTTTTATAGATAAGAGATCCAATAAAAAAACTGTAACATAGCCCTCAGGGATATTAACTTACTTTCGCAAAAATCATGACCACTTGGCTAAGAGGAGCGTATCAGCATTAATATCACTATGCCAAACAGGGATTTACAACAGCTGTAACACCACTTGATCTTGATCCAAAACACGATTTATATTTCCAAACAGTAAACACCTTGAAAAAGATAGATCGAGTATGTAATTCCCAATAGAGAAAGACAAACGAAATCACGAACACACGATCTGTAAAACCCGATCGGACAAAACAAATCAATCTGAACAATTAGATTGAATAATCATCATGGACACATTAATCTAATCTTTTGGGTCGAAAAATAATACTAATGTATAGAAATAAATCCATACTTATTCAATAAAATAAGCATTAAAAGTATACCAATTGGAAAAACTACTGTTTCCCCATCTCCCCATGATGGGGAGATGGGAAAAGGAAGTTCGGAGAAGAAAACTGAATAAGGGGTGGCGGCAACAAGCAGTAGGGTTTTTAGAGGTGAGAAGGGGGCAAACATAATCCCAGACGGAGAGAGTATTGATAAAGGGATTTATCGTAAGGAATAATATTTTTGATGACTAAATATATAGAGGAATACAATACATGTAAAATAAGGAAAGAACTATAATCATACTAATTATAATCTAATCAGTAATCTGATTTATTCTGACACCACCCCTCAAGCGAAGCGTCAGATTCTCAGAGACACAAATCTTGGACCTGAATAACTCATACAACGAACGAGAGAGACCCTTTGTTAAGATGTCCGCTATCTGAAGAGAATCAGGAACATGAGCAGCGCGTAGCTTGCCAGAAGAGACCAACTCACGAATAAAATGGTGATCAATGTCAATGTGTTTCTCCCGCCTGTGAGCCACATGTTTCTGAGCCAATAAAATCGCATTGTTATTGTCACAAAGCACAAGAGGTGCACCAGACAAAGGAACGTGAAGATCACGGAGCAAATGAGTCATCTAGACAACCTCAGAAGCAGTATTAGCCAAAGAACAATAAACTCAATGCTGGACCTACACACTGTGGGCTGCTTCTTCGCACTCCAAAAACAAAATTTCTGCCTAAAAAGACAGCATAACCATAAGTAGAACGACGAGTCTCCAAACATCTTGCCCAATCAGCATATGAATAACCCAGCACCTCAGGTGAAGAAGCAGCACGAAAACTGATACCAAAGTGCAGGGTTCCACGAACGTAGCGGAGAATCCGAGAAACAACCAAAAAATTATCCTCCCGAGGATCCTGAAGATACTGACTGACTGAATCAACCGCAAAGGCTAAATCATGATGGGCAATAGTCAGATAGTGAAGAGAACCAACCAAAGACCGACACAACTTCAGATTTTGGAACGGAGGACTTGTACTGCTATGAAGCTGGGAATTCGACAGAAATGGAATAGAGACCGGTGCCGCATCCGAAATACCAACCCTAAAGAGATTATCCCGAGCATACTTTTCTTGACCAAGAAGATTATCCCGAGGCAATAGGCGTGACTTCTAGACCAAGAAAGTAGTGTAACGCACCAAGATCCTTGATGGCAAACTCCTGATGGGTGCGATCAATGAACTGCCGAATCAGTGGAGAGTCATTCATAGCCAAGATGATGTCGTCAATATAGACCAGCAGATAAAGCAGCAAAGAACCACGAGATAGAACCACGAGATAGCACAAATAATGACGTATCAGCAGAACTGCAATGAAAACCAAGCTGAGAAAGGTAGGCACTGAAGCGCTGAAACCAAGCTCTAGGGCCTGCTTCATACCATAAATGCCTTACACAGACAACATAATCTGGATGAACACGATCCTTGTAGCCAACAGGTTGCACCATAAAAACCAGATAACCGAGAACACCATTGAAAAAAACATTCTTGACGTCCAACTGATGAAGAGGCCAGGCTCGCATGGTTGCAATAGCTAGAACTGTCTGAACTGTAGATGCTTAAACCACTGGACTGAAAAATTGTGGTCAAAGTCAATAATCTGAGAGAAACCCAGAGCTATCAAGCGTGCCTTATGGCGATCAACCAAACCATCTGGTTTATACTTCAATCGATAAACCCATTTGGACCCAACAATGTTGACATCCGATGGGCGGGGAACAAGATCCCAAGTATGCTGACTACGAAGAGCTGTCATCTCCTCATCCATGGAAGAAACCCAAAAAAGATCCTGAAGTGTAGAACAATAATCATTCGGCTTTATCTGGGTGAGAAGAGACGCAAGAAAACCATGAGCATGAATATCTGAGTAATCACGATGCTGAATTACACATGTGGAAGACTGAGTAACCATACGAGAAGACCAGGGCAGTGGTGGATCCGAGAGATCAACCTGAGGCGTGTTCGTGGCTCCAGCGCGAGTCATGGCCGTGTTGCCAGTGTGAATCACGACCGAGGTGCCATTCCGAGGCACGAACGCAATGTCATCCCGAGGCTAGGCCGTAGCGCCAACATAAGGCGTGGTTGAGACGTGAGCTTGAGGCGAGGCTGGCACGGACGTGGGACTGGGCAGTGGACACGGGCCAACTTGTAGAGAAGCTGGCCGAGATGGCTCATCACAGGCAAATGGAACCGAGGCAGTGGTGTTGTCGAGTCTGGCGACGGCGCTGTCACGGAATCTGGATCAATAAAAGCTGAGAAATCCATAAAGAAAGAGAACTAGTCCCTGATGTCAGAGCAAGAGGAAAATAGGTCTCGTGAAACCGAGCATGACGAGTAACATGAGCCTTACTAGTAGAAAGGTTGAGGCACCGAAACCCTTATATTGCAAACTGTAGCCAATAAAAATGCATGCAATGCTACGGGGTGACAAATTATGATCAGTAAATGGACGAACAAAAGGAAAAAGATGGCAACCAAATGGATGAAATTTACCATAAATGGGATCCCAATGAAAAAGAAGACCATAAGTTGTCGATCCCTGTCGGACTGGAGTGGGTAGACGGTTGATAATGTAGATAGCAGTCATGAACGTATCATACCATCGTGAAATCGGTAGATGGGAGTGAAAAAGCATCGTAAGACCCATTTCAACCACATTGCGATGCTGCATTATGCACGCCCGTTTTGCTCCGAGGTGGATGGACACGAAACTTGATGATGAATGCCCTTCGCTGCAAAACGAGATCTGAGTCTAGTGTTCAAAAATTCAGTGACACCATCACTTTGAAAAACTTTAATTTTTCTTGAAAATTGGCTTTCAACAAGTGCCTCAAACTTCAAGTAAGTGTTTACAAAATCTTATTTGCGATGAAGAGGATATAACCATGTGAATCACAAAAAATCATCCATAAATAATGTATAATACACAAATCCATTTCCAGATACAACCGGGGAGAGACCCCACAAATCAAAATGTATCAAATCAAGAACATGCTCATCACGTTTAAGGTTCTCAACAAAAGCCAACCATTGACCTTTCGCCATAACACAGGGGGAGCGAGTATTTGGTTTAGGAAATAAAGATGAAACTAAAGCAAACCAAACTTATGTAAACTAGAAATAACTGCACGAGGAACATGGCCTAGGCGTGCATGTCACAACTCATATGAAGCACAACTCCTATTCTGCCGTAAAATTGAAACAAATGTTTCATCTCCCCGTCCAAAACATACAGTCCATCATCATTGTGCCCCTAGGCCCACGATAGTCTTGGTTACTTTGTTATGAACCACAAAGTTCCAATCATCAAACGTTCAGTACACCTATATCTCCGGTTAACCAACTAATAGACAATAAATTCTCAGTAATATCATGCACAACCAGAATATCATACAAATGCAAGCTCTCAGATTCTCTAGAATCACCAATATGAGATATCGTAACATGAGCACCATTACCAATGAGAACACGAGATTTACCAGTATAAGGAGTGACGGTGTCTATACCTGAGGCAGAAGACGTCATATGACTAGTTACTCCGGAATTAAGATACCAGTCTGACAGTCGAGAAGAAGGCTCTGGCTGCTGAGAAGAGTGATAATTTTCTGCCAAATGAGTACTCGTTGTATGACCAATCTATGCCTGCATCTGGTAACATGTCGCAGCGTAATGATCGAGTTGTCCGCACCAGGAGCAGTGATGACGACCGCGGTCAGGGATTGGACCAGCAGCCTGAGAACACGGCCAAGATTGTCGGCCGCTGCGTCTGCCACTGGATCGCCCATCGAGACTGGCACGTGATGGCCACGCACAACCGCCTCGAGTTGGTGTGTGATCCCACGTTTGGCCGGCTTGGGGTGCGTCGCTGGTCTGAAATGCTACTAGCCTGAAGGCTGGTCTTGATTCTCCCTGTAAATTCATCAAAAAGCCTCATGATTTTTGGCACGGGCAAGAACATTCGAATAAAACAGAGTGGGGACAACATTAATCAAAGGAGCAGAAAAATCCTTACACTCAGGACCAAGAGCAGTAAAAAACCATACAATTTGATCAAAATTTGAGACTGGATTTCCTATGACAGACATTTGTTCAAAAGTCTCCTTAAATTTGAGATGAAGTTCATGAAAAATACCCGACTTACGAATACCATGTCCATCTGCACGAAGACGGAGAATGGTGGAGGCACTACTGTTTTGATAGATGATAACAAGACTATCCCAATTTTCTTTGGAGGTGGCACAATCTGGGAGTTCCGCGAGAGCTTTAGCGGTGAGAGAGGATTACAAGAGACTGCAGAAATGTTGATCTTCATCAATCCATTGGTCATACTTTTATTTTGCTTTCAAATAAGCCGCCTTTCGATCAACCTTGCAACCACTTGGAGGAGTTGAGACCGTGGCAGCAAAGGACAGGGTCAGTGGTAGTGTTGGTAGAGTCGGACGAGATTTTGTGCCATCGATGAATCCATACACACCTTGAGGGCGAAGAACATAACCTGTTTGACGCTTCCAGAGAAGATAGTCGGATGGAAAGAGTTTAATCTGCATCGTCTGGAGCAAACTGTTGTAGGAGAGTTTTTCCTGAGCCATGATGAGAGAGAGGGGACGCCGGGATTTTTTTAAAGAAGGGGGTGGCCACCAAATTTTTTTTGGAGAGGGGAGGGGACGACGAACGAAAGGAAGAGGAAGAGAGGCTAGGGTTTTAGGTTTTGGATCAGAAGAGGCTCTGATACCATGATAAAGTGATTTGTCGTAAGGAATAATATTATTGATGATTGAATATATAGAGGAATACAATAGAGGTAAAATAAGGAAAGAACTCTAATCATAATCTAATAAGTAATCTAATTTATTCTAACAAGTATATTATAACACAAAGTCTTATTTTAGATCGACTAAACCTTGGACGGGGTCATTTCATAATTTGTGTAACTAATAGGGCGATTTGGTGTTTGTTTGTATTTGTTGCAACGAGATTCTTGTTACTTTGAAAAACTTTTAAACTATATCGCAGCGTATAAATAATTATAATTTGACCCTAAAAATTATTGAAACGGTATTTTTAATAATTGATCTAACCGTTTGAAACAATAAATCATAATTAAATTTTATTTCTAAATTTCTAAATTATTTAATCCTTAATTATCAAATTACCATATAAAATAATTATGTTATAGTGTTGCACATGCTGCTAATCCTCAACTAAGATGATGGATTGATGGTTGAAATGACCTTTTTATTTCTTGTTAAACAATTTAAGACTTTTGCCGGCTTCTAGTTGCCCTTAATATTTCGAGTACCAATATTACATTCTGTTAATGCAAAGTGTTGGGAAAGACGGTCTTTCCATATGCTTATGGAAAGACGAGCTTTAATTCGAATAATAAAATGTAAAAGGTCTTAGTTGCAACATTAAAAATTTAGTATGCAACATATAGTAGTTATAAAATTTATAACTCGGTTCATGCAATCCAAAAATTTTATCTTAATTTATTCTAATTTACACTTTAAACCTTGGTGTTTCCATGATTTATGGAAAGACCGTCTTTCAAGAAACGCGTTCGGTTGTTAATTGGAATTTCTCTCTTTAATATGGCAATTAGCCAATTAGTGTTATTCCATGATACGATGCTTAAATTAGATTGCCAAATTTTCTTACTCTATTTATTATTAAGTGTGTTTCCGACACTTTTAACGGTTCTTTTAAAAAATTGATTGATTAGTTTAGTTAATAATTTGATCTTACAGATTATTTAAATCAATTAATTTTAAAATTTAGCTGTTGAATGTGATATCTACTACTTATCTTTATTTGCACTCTTACTTTTTGGATATTGTTCTCTATCAAACTTTAGCCACCTATTTAAATAGATATATAAATAACAATATAATCGTATATGATGGTGTTGAATTCATAGTAAGAAGTTATTTTTAAATATCAACATTTTATTTACCGTTATTAGATGTAGACAAACATATTAATGGTCAAATAAATTTCTTGAATAATATAATAATAATTGTTGTGCAAATAGAGCTGAGATGGGGGAGAAACTAATTTTTTTATGTTAGGTGATTAAGTATGTTGGGGTGATAGTTCAATGAAACTTTGACATATTGTAAATAAATATATTTAAAAAATCATAAAATACATAAAACTAACTTTCGACCACACTAACTTACCACTTGTCAAAGTTCTATTAGTCTCTCACCCCAAAATGCTTAATTCCTTAACATAAAAATTTTTCTGCTCCAAACATAAAAGAGAAAAACTCATATGAGACCGTGTCAACTGTCACCATAATGAGACAGGGGCCTAAGTAAAGTTTTAAAATTTATAAAAAGTACCTCTTGTTATACTCGTCTCCTAACAATCTTATTTAAATTCTTCGTCTTACTATAAAGTTGAGGGACACCGTCCCACCCAATGGAAAGATCGATAAGCAAAGAGGTTCATCATATGCCAAAACCTGTATGTAGAACAATAAAAGAAAAGCAATACACGCACCTCAATAAAAAGTCATTCCATTCCCATTCTCTAAAATACTTTAAAGTAATTTCTGTGACCTAAGGCCATGGGCAGTGGTAGAGACCGCTACCGGTCTCTTACCAATTAAATATATTATTTTTCTTTCTCTCTCTCTTCCACCTCAGCTTAAGAGACCACTTAAAAGACAATCCCTTTTTTTCTCCACAATGGTTAAGAGACCACTATATACTATTCATGGAACCCACTTGATTTTCTCTATCCTACTCATTAATTTGACCATTACATATTATTTTAAATAAATTTGTCCACAAAAAATAAGTTGAATGCAAAATTTAATATAATGTTTAAATATTTAAATATAAATTCATTTTTTAAAAATATGTTAAATAATTTATTTTTCTCGTTCTTGTCAATACCATGCTTCAGTGTAAAAAAATAAAATGAATTTCAATTTTTTTGAAAAAACTATTAAAACGAAATTAAATAAATAAATACTATGAGAATTAATTTTTTTCTATAAAATAATATAAAAAACATAAAAAGTATTTAAATACTAAATAAAATATTGATCTAGTCCGACCAATTATTACAATTTGAAAATCAAAATTATATTAAAATTGAAATTCTTAAAAAATAGAAAAAATTGGAAAAAAATTTAAAAAAAATATGCTTGGTATACTTGCTAATAAAACAGAGGTATTAATTTGTAAAAGTAAACGAGGACAAAAGGATTTAGTTAAGAAAAAACAAAAAAACGGTGAGAGAATTTAAGCATGCAAAGAGATACGCCCATGTAAATTAATACCCATTCAAAAAAATTTCCACCGTCCACATTGCATGAACGCCCATGCAGCGTCCAAAATTTCCAGCGTCCAAAACAATTTCCAGCTTCCAGACGCCCATGTGCATGAATAGTCCAAGTGGCCTCTTAGTTGGGCTCTTGCTAAGAGACTCTTGAGTGGTCTCTTAACAAGAGACCACTCAAGAGTCTACCACTGTGGTAGTTTTCGGTCTTTTAAGCGGTCTTTTAATTTTAAGAAACCACCACTGCCCAGCAGACAATTAATTTCAGGAGTCACAATCTCATCTACTACTGTTTCTTCAAACTGTCCCCATTGACGACTGGACTAATTGGATACTGGCCAATGCTATCGGCCCACGGGCCTAGTTGGGCTTCTCCCAAAATGGGCCTCACGCACTCCAAGATCAAGCTACTGGACTTAGGCCCAGTCCCCATCCCCAGCATCCAAACTCTGTCACCTTTCTTCACCCTCCCCATGGCTTCCATGTAAGCAAGCTCATACCACAGCGAAGAAGACGACTGGTTTCCGAACCTATGCAACGTCATCAATGCCGGCTCCACGTCACTTTCTCCGAGCTTCAAACCCTCCTTGATCTCTTTGATCACCGGCTTACCGGAAGTAGGCAAGCAGAAATGTTGCACCACCGACTTGAAATCCGGCACGTAAATCTCTCCGTCCATGAATCTCTTCCTCAATATGGAAACAGCATACCTTATCTTCTCCGTCGCCGGCAGCGTTCTCGCGCCGAGGATCTCGATGTGGGCCCTCAGAGTTTCTCCGGCGACTTGCAGTAAGTCCTTACGTAGAGTAACGCCGGTGATTCCGTTCGCGTCTTCTTCTCGGAAGGCGGAGTGGTAGCCTTTGTCGTCGAAGGCTCTCTGTGTTCTCTGAGCGAGGATTAGTTTGTACTTCGCAGCCCTTTTGGCGGCGGTTTTGTTCGTTAAGAGCACGGCGGCGGCGCCCATCCGGAAGAGGCAGTTGAGGACCATCATCGGCCGCTCCGTGCCGGAGTACCACCCGGTGGAGAGGATCTCCGTGCTGAGAACGACGGCGTTTGAGTTCCAGCTGGTTTTAAGGATGTTCTGCGCCATGTCAATGGCTAATGCGCTCGCGCTGCACCCCATTCCGGTCAAGTTGAAGCTTTTGACATCCTCCCTTAACCCATACTGGTTGATTATGATGGAAGATAGAGACGGAGCGGGACAAAACCCGCTGCAGTTGACTATCAAGACATCGATTTCTCGCGCCCGGAGGTTCGACTTCGACAGGAGATCTTGGAAGATGGGGAAGAGAACCATGTGGACCTCGGAAATGGCGTCCCGGTGGCCGGATTCCGGCGGAATGAAGTGAAGGCATGGCGGGAGATACGTTTGCTCGCCTTGACCGGACCGAGACAGGACTTTGGATACGAAAGAAACGCTTTTCTCGTCCATGAAATCGAACTGGCGGACGTGCTCGACGTAGGCCGACAACGCCACTTTGCAGGAAGCCGGCGGCTTGTAGCAGGAGAAATCCACCAGGTAGACGGGGGAAGGCTTGGAGAGGTAGAATTTGGAGACGAAGAATGCCAAGAAACATGAAAACGAAAACACGTGCCATTGTTGCAGGAGAAAGAATATGTGGGCGGTGGTGAAAGCCAGAAGAAGAAGGGGTTTCAGGAGCTCCATTGGTGGTGATGATGTGTTGCAGAAGATATTAAAGATGGCGTTTTTAAAAGTGAGAGTGGAGACATGCAGTGGGAGTTGTACGTTGCTTGGGACAAGTGTTGGAGGAGTCAATTCTCTGTCGCTCTCTATTGTCCATGGTGAATCAACAGTATTGGCGTAGGTGGAAAGTGAGAATTCATTGCATGCAAGTTGGTATAGTGATGATATGGCGGTAATAAATTTCAGGCCATCCGTGGTAGAAACAGAAGTTATGAGTGTTGATCCCTCGTGTTTTACCCACAAGAGAGAGGTGTTTTACAGCAGAAGTTTGAAGTTCAAATTACTTTTCTGCTATGAAATGTGGATTTTTTTATTATTTTTTGATAGAAATAATTTACTACCTCCGTCCCAGCCGAATCTGCACACTTTTTGGTCAACTTTCTCAAGGCATGTTTGACCATAATTTTCAACTAGTATATAGACACCAATATCACCATGTGAGATATTGCTGGATACCCTGCATGATGCATTTTCTAAATATCAAATTTTAACATACCGTTAATACACGTAACTAAAGTTATCGTTGGTCAAACATGACCTGACAAACTTGACCAAAAAGTGTGCACATTCGGCTGGGACAGAGTAATAGTATAGTGGGACTGCATCGGTGGAATATGTTATGGCTTCTCATATTGCATGTGGTGAGCGTATGTTGGAGAGCGTCTCCCAATTATTCAGATGGACCTTAGTTGTTTCCGAATGTTTGGGTTCTGAAATCGATGTAGGTGGTGGTTCCGTCATGGTCCGCGTGATTTTCGAGGCTGTAGATAATATGTGAATGCGTTGAGTATTCTCTATGGAGAATGCTTCTAATTAGTGGTTTTGTATTCAATAATGGTAGTTTGTTGGTGGTGCAGCTGCTATGCTAGGACTTTTAGCTTGGCCGTTCACTCCGAAAGAACCAAAGACCTGAGAGAGGGAAGACCCTCGAGGAAGGAACGAAATTCCGCCTAATTTTGTCAAGAAGCTAATGAATAATTGAATGCGTGGAGAGATGTGATTCGACTCGCACCTCCGCATACAAAATTCCCTAGCATACTACTACGGTATTACTTGAATTTTATAGAGTTGGAAAAGTTCATAAAAAATGTGCAATTCGTGCTCGGAAGGAACAGGGCACATTTTCCGGGAGCTTGGGGTGGAGTCCAAGGGGTGCAGTTGAGGAAATCCTGCATTAAGTGCATGTGTATGGAGTCTAGAAGCAACTCTACAGTAATGCGCATTGATTTCAATAGAAGTCAAATCCATGAAAGGGTGTTTTCTACGTTCGTAGAAAACTGGGCGGTGACAGTGAAACGAGAGAGCGACCGAGTGCGTTGAGGTTAGAATGGTAATTGGCAGGCTGAAGCTTTTAATCTCGTTCCCATGATTCAACAAGCCGTGGAACCTTGCATTTCCGGCTTGAGTATTTCAGCCCGGGAAAATGTGGGGGGGTGTAGTATGATTAGGGTTTGAGAATAAGTCAACATATATCTCATGTACGTGAGAGCTTTTTAAATTGTTTTTTTAAGAAAAGGAAAAATGTTTAAATAACTTTTAATTCTCTAGTAAGCATAAAGACAAAATCTTGTATAAGACCGTCTCACAGTGAGACCAGTGATTTAATTGCAAATGAGGTTTTTAATTGAAGCTTTAAAAGTTTAGGGACTCGATGTGAAATTTTACTATTTTACATTTAAATCCATGTATAAATATTAATATTTATTCATTATTCTCTCATATTTTCTGAAATTTTCTCTCTCGTCTCCTTTCCTCTCTCTTCCTTCTTGGTCAATTCTCCTTCCTCTTTATTCTCCAACTCAAATTTTCTTCTTCTCTCTTCTCTTCATTTCTTTCCCATCTACTTCAATTCAAGCTCGTTTTCTTTCATTCAACAGCTCACCATCTCCATTTTCTTCCCCGTTCTTGCGCGTAGTGATTTGTTGCAATTTTTGGAGTTTTACGACGAATTTTTCGGCGGCCAAACACAATAGAGCCTCGTTTTGTGTTTATCTTCGAAGGTAATGTGTTAGCTCAAAGTTTTAATGCATGTTTTGTTGTTTATTTCGATTTTCGTTTGCTTTTTTTGGTACATGTGATTTTCTAGGGTTTATGTTGTTCACTGTGTTAATATTTGAGAATTTCTCTATTTTTTTTGTGTTTTGTGAGTTGGTCTTACGAATTTGTGCTAATATTTGTGTTGTTGCTGCTGTTTGTTAGATTTGCAAGGATATTTGCATCTCTGCTGCTTCAATCGAGAAGGAAGAATCGTTTGTATGTTTTATGAATTTTCGACTGCGATGTTTCAGTTACGGTTGATGATATTTCTCTTTTCAGTGTGACATTTCATGTTTTAGGCTTCAAGTACTGTAATCGGTGTTGTTGTGATGTTTTAACTTCGGCACTTGATACTTGTGGTGTTTTCATACTTATATGTGCAATTGATGTTCAGTTTTGATTGTGTGTGATATCTTAGGATTTTGTTATGATTTGTACTATTTTTTTTGTTGATGTTCCTTAGATGTCTAAGAATGCTTTTGCCACTATTGCTGCAATTGAGAAGGAAAGCGGATCTATAAATTTTGTTATATTATAGATATGATGTTTTGCATACTGTTGTTGATGTTTCAGGTTTTCTATGTGATGTTTCATGTTTAGGGTTCAAGTACTGTTTTATGTGTTTATGTGATGATTTAATTTTAGCATTTGATGCTTGTAGTGTTTTAAGTGTGCAATTGATGTTCAGTTTTGTTGTTTTGATTGTGTGCACGCTATGTTAAGGCTTTGTTTCGATTTGTGCTAATATTTGTGTTGATGCTACTGTTTGTTAGATGTCTACGAATATTTGCATCAGTACTGCTGCAGTCGAGAAGGGAGAAGAATTTGTCTTAACTTCCAGCAGTGATGTTTCAGGTACATGTAATGACGTTTCTCATTTTCAGTGTGATGTTTTAGGTTTTAGACTTTAAGTATTGTTATCAGTGTTGGTCTGATGTTTTAATTTCAACGCTAGATGCTTGTGGTATTTTCATGCTTAAGTGTGCAATTGATGTTTAATCTTGATTGTGTGTGATATCTTAGGGTTTTGTAGCAATTTGTGCAAATTTTTGTGTTGTTTATTATATGTCTAAGAACGCTTACCCGCTGTTGTTGCAATCGAGAAGGAAGTGGGTCCTGTAATTTTTGTTATTTGTTAGATGTGATATTTTACGTACTGTTGTTGATGTTTCTGGCTTTCTGTGTGATGTTTCATGCTTTAGGTTTTAAGTACTTTTATATGTGTTGGTGTGATGTTTTAGTTTCAGTATTTGATGCTCTTGGTATTTTCATATTTAAGTATACAACTGATGTTCAGTTTCATTTTTTTGATATATTTGTGTGTACCGATTGATGTTTTAAAATTTTGATGTTGATATTTTAAATACTGTAGTTGATGTTTCACAATGTATTTGTCAGTCATGTTATGTGTGCTATTGTGATTTTCAATTTCAGATATTGAAGTTTTTATTACTGTATGTGATGTTTTATGTTTTTTTTCACATGAATACTTTCCAAGGTAGAGCTTTACGATGTCATTGATGAGATAATAAAAACATGCTATGAGGATTCATGCTCCTGAAGATGTTCCTTTGAACAGATGACCATATCGACCTTTGATCTTGGCATTGGTGGAGTAGAAGAGCTATCCTTTTCAAAAACAACATGAGAGAAGGCAGGGGCGGAGCCAGGATACATGTATGGCGGGGGCTGATCTATAAGTTAAAAATAAAATCTCAATATTTTTCCTTACTGGAGGGGGCTGATAAATTTTTTTAAAAATTTTTTACAACCCAAATTCTCCGTAATTTTCATCTTGGCGGGGGATGGAGCCCCCTCCAGGCCCCTTGTGGATCCGCCCCTGAGAGAAGGTAAGTTTGTGAACAAGCGTGCAATGAGGGGAAATAAGTTTGGGGGGGGGGGGTAGAATTTGATTGCTTGAGATGTATTGTTTGTCTTTGATTTTTCAGTTATGGTGGTTGATTGTTAGTGTTCAGGCGCTTGATAGTTATTAATGTTTTAAATTGATTTTAATTTTTCAGTTTTTATGTTAGCGAAGTTTTATGGCATTTGAACCTTTGTTGTAATGAATGATGCTTAACAACCATCACAACATTATAGTGTAATATCACACACAAAAAATTGAACCATCACAACATTACAATGTAACATCACACAAAAAAAATTGAACCATCACAGCATTACAGTGTAACATTACACAAGAAAAAACCATCACAATATTACAGTGTAACATCACACAAAAAAAATTGAACCATCACAATATTACTACAGTGTAATATTACAATATGACAGTATATAATAATCAAGTCTCAACAAGCTAATTTTAGATCAAGTGAGCATTGTGTGTATTTTAATTATATATTAAATATTAATTTATTAGTTTTTGGAGGTTTAACTAATTATATCTGATATTTAAATATTTCTGTTTGTATTTCTAGCCGTTAGTCATTATTTTTCCGGATCAGTTTTTGGCTTCATAATTTAGCAGACAAAAAGAATAGTGGAGTTTTTAATTTTTAGTTGGACAAAATACTGATATGACCCTATGTTTTGGAGTTGTGCTAATATAACCCTGTGAAGTTGAAAAGTGCTATTGTAGCCCTATGTTTTGCATCAGAAGTGCCGATATAACCCTATGGCACTATTCCATCATTGACTTTGTTATTTACAACATTGACCAAATGCAAAAATACTAAAATACCCCTAATCTTCAAATTACAAATATATTGACTAAAATACCCTAGGTTCTTCTTCTTCTCCATAATCATAACCACTGCCACCTCCGCCACCTCCGCCGCCGCTCCGCCACCTCTGCCGCCGCCACTGCCACTTCCACCACCTCCGTCGCCGCTCTGCCACCTCTGCCACCTCTGCCACCTCTGCCACTGCTCTGCCACCTCTGCCGCCGTTCCGCCACCTCTGCCGCCGCCTCTACCGCCACCGCCTGCCAAAATCTGGAAACAATAATGCAAACCAGTTCCAGCCGCAATATGGAAAAAATGTCCAGCACACATAATCGACGTCAAGAAAACAGCAAGAAAAATCAAAACATCAATCACATCACCCCATTAAGCAACATCAGTACCACCAAGCAAACAACACACATAAAAACAGTAAGAAAAATCAAAACCCATGGATCTTTACCACAATAAACTATTAGGTTCGAGTATGGAATAAATGGTACAATCTGCTCAGAAGAAGAAATATACCCTAGTTGACGAAAATCTTGGGGAAGATTAACGTAATCGTCGAAAATCTCTTCTTCAAGATCTTTACCCTAACCGCTCCCACCGCTGATGAAGACAAAGCCGTGAACCCTAGCCGCTCCCACCGCTCCCACCGTTCCCCCGCTCCCACCGTTCCCGCCACTGACGAAGACAAAGCTCACCGCCTCCTCCAGATCCCTCCCAAACCTCTGCCACCCGCTAGATCGAGGCAATCCACCGACGGTGCCGCCGCCGCAACTGCCACCCCGCATCTCCGGCGTCTTCGTCGCCTCCGTCGCTCCAGCGCCTGTCGCTCAACACCACTGTGTTGGAGTAGATCTGGAGAGCTCGAGCAAGGCGGTGAAATTCAGAAAACAAACCTCGATCTAGCAAACCTCATTCAAACAAGGAGGAAAAAAACAAACCTCAGAAATTCGCGGCGGCGGCGGAGGAGAATAAGGCGGAGAAGGAGGTTAGGCGGAGAAGAATAAGGAAAGAAGAAGGAAAGAAATGTCTGAGGAAATAAGGAAAGAAGAAGGAAAGAAATGAGATTAATAAGGAAATAAATGAATGAGGGCATAATTGTCCTTTCACGTGTTCTGAATTTTTATTTTTTAAAACAGGGGTATAATAGTCATTTCATGTATTTCTGGCCAAATTCAGGCCTCCAGGGTCATATTAGCACATTTACGCAAAACATAGGATTACAATTGCACTTTCCAACTTCACAAGGTCATATTAGCACAAACCACCAAAACATAGGGTTATACGAGCACTTTAACTCCTTTTAGTTTCATTACTGAAACCGGTGTTGTTTGCAAGGAACTCAAAGTGAATAATTATTCACTCTTCTCAGTTTTCGTGCGCTGAATTTATTACTTGCCATTGGTTTCCGTGCATAGAGAGCAAGGCAATTGTGTCTTAAAATTAAGTGATCGTTTTAGGCAGAGGCGGAATCAATGGTACGCGAGGTAGGGCTCCAGCCCTACCTAGATTGCCGGCCGGAGGTAGCAGGAGGCGGTCCGGTCGTCGAGTGCGTCTTCCGGCGGAGCTTGGCGCGTCTCCGGCTACTGGTACGGTTTGCTCGGAGAAGAAGGCCGCGTTGCGGCCTTCTTTTTTTAATGCCTAAGTAATAAAACGACGTCGTTTTCACGTTAGTGAAACGACGTCGTTTCATTTAGTAATATGAAAAAAAAATGAAATGTGAAATGGATTGGGCCAAAACTGAGCCCAATCCAATAATCCAATCTTACATAATATTGGAACGAGAGGCGAGAGCAGCAGAAGCAAAGCATCTCCCTCTCCCTCAGTCAGTTCCCTCAGCCGAGAGCCCTCTGCCACCGCCGTCCGCCACCAGGTCTCCGCCGCGGCGCCGCCGGAAGCTGCCTCGTCCCGCCGCCTCTGCACGCCGGACGCCGCCTCTCCAAACCACCGGTAGACTTCTTCTCTTTATGCTAAGATTTATTAATTTTAGGGTTTATTCTCTTTTTTATTTTTTGCTTCAAAACTTAAATTTATGTGAACATGATTTTTAGATTGGATGTCGAATTGAAGTTATATGGTTGGATTATATATGATTGTTGAAATTTAGTTGAATTGCATATTTAGTCGAATTTAGTTGGAATTTAGTTGAAATTATAATTGTTTGATTTATTTTGTGTAATTGTATGTGAAAATGAAATTATCAATTTTTCATAATCGGTTTATGGAATTATCAATTAGGGATATTTGTTAAATTAAATTTAGATGAATATGATTTTATAATTTTTTTAGTAGTTATTTTAGTAGTTTAGTGAACTTGTAAAGATATTATTGTATGGTACTTGATTTATTATATTATGTAGTATTTTTCATTATTGTTGAGTTGAATTTTTAAAATTTATATGTCATTAATATTTATCAGTCTCCCCTGAAAAAATTTTCTGGTTCCGCCACTGATTTTAGGGATCAAAAATTACTACTGTGGTGATGTCTAGAGTGGTCTCTTAATAAGAGACCATCCCATGGTCTCTTACCAAGATGTTGTCCATTTTTTGTCCTCTTTTATTCCAACCTTTATTTTTTCTTAAAATATTAATTTTTTAAAATTAGTTTTTTTGTAAAATCTGATTTTTTTGTAAAATTTGAAATTTATGTAAAATATGATTTTTTAAAAATGAAATCTGAATTTTTGTAATAAAACAAAAAAAAATAAAAATGGAAATATATTATTAAATTTCACATTCAATTTATTTAGGGTGTTCAATTTTGTTTAAATTAAATGAAAAAAATAATTAATGAGTAGCATAAAAAATAAAGTGAGATCCATGAATAATAGATATTGGTCTCTTGTCATTGTGGATAACAAAATTGGTGGCCTTTTAAGGTGAGGTGGAAGAGAGAGATGGATAGAAATAATATATTTAATTGGTAAGAGACCACTATCGGTCTCTACCATTGCCCTTGGCCTTACTCACGACTGAAATCCGGCCGCATTTCACCTTCCTTCTTCCTTTGCCCAGAAAGCGACTGAAATCCAAGAACAAAAATCTGGCAATGCAAAATATCTCGCAATGTAATACGGCAACGCAAGAATTTGGAAACGCAATCCGGCAACACAATCCGAAGAACGCGAATCCGATGAAAACTGCCTAAATTTGATCAATACAATCCAATGAACACTGACGAACGTGAATCCGACGAACGCTGCCTACATCCAATCAATAACTGTTAGCGAATCCGACATGACGCCAAAGAATTCGACCTAAGAACCGGCGAGATGATCCGTCCTTCTTCGGCGAGACGAACCATCCTTCTCCGATGCTTTTGGGGACTCGAATTCAACGTCGATTCGATTTCACCGGGTTGCTGTAGTTCTTCGTCAATTCAACCTTCGCCGATTCAACCTCGAACCTCAGATATGATTCTCAACCTCGTCGATTCAACCTTCACCGAGGCGACGAGGAGCAGACGCGGCGGCGATGACGGAGCAGACGAGGCGGTGCCGGCGGAGTAACCAAATCAAAGGAGGAAGATGCGTTTTTGGTAAATTTATTTATTTTGCTATTTTGTCCACAAGTTTTTTGCATTTTCCATTTATTACCCCGAGTTCAAATTAATTATATTTTTATCCCCAAATTTAATTTACTCTTTTTCTATTTTGCCTCTAATCTTTAATCTCACCATGAGACGGACTCTTAGGAGACGAACTCAAGCATAAGATATGACTTTTAATTTTTCAAAAGCTATATTATAGGTAAGGGTCACCTTAATTTTAATAACCGTAATTTTGGTCTTAAAGTGCGGCACTGATTAAAAAATTTTCACCATTAATTTGAAGGCAAAGTCTTGGGAAAGACGGTCTTTCCATAGGCTTATGGAAAGACGGGGTTTAATTCGAATAATAAAAGGTAAAAGGTCTTAGTTGCAACATTAAAATTTTATTATGCAACATGTAGTAGTTATAAAATTTATAACCCGGTTCATGCAACCCGGAAATTTTATCTTAATTTTTTTTAATTTACAATTTAAACCTTGGTCTTTCCATGACTTATGGAAAGACCGTCTTTCAAGAGACGCACTCTAATTTGAATGATATAGACGAATTTGATAT
Organism: Rubia yunnanensis; assembly: GCA_037428765.1. Taxonomy (NCBI): domain Eukaryota; kingdom Viridiplantae; phylum Streptophyta; class Magnoliopsida; order Gentianales; family Rubiaceae; genus Rubia; species Rubia yunnanensis. Next base: position 156,512,713 of record CM075061.1, on the reverse strand, counting down.
TGAATTGGTTTCTGACTTTTACTGAACGTTTTTTTCCCTTTAATGACGTCTTTTTCTGTGGTTCATCGGAGTTTTTTTTAGACAACACGCCACTTTTCCAATGCCGAATGAAGATGTAAGCTTATGATTCTGGTTGGGTGAACATATATGGAATGCGGAATGGGTAAATTAGACATTTTGCATTTTACACAATTTTATTTTTAATTAAAAGGGGCATTTCCAACTTTTCATATGAAAATGTGTGAAAGCCGTTGTTAACCAAAATTTCAAATAAAATGAGGATTATATATACACTAAAAAAATTCTTATCATATGCGAATTTTTTTCCTTAATAAAATTTACTTTTATTAAGTTATTTTTAATGACATATTTTAATAACAAGCAGCTCATTACTTAAGAATATGGTAACTCTTTTAATATGGACTATATAATATGATAACGACACTTAATTTTATATTTAGTTATTAAATTTAAAATATATTCAAAATAATATAACTATAAAGATAAATACTTATATTTTCTCCATTATAATTAATTAAAATTTTATTAGACTCTAACCATATATTGTATATAAGACTACATTATTGAAATTGATATCACCTCATTAATTTAAAATAATTCAAAGGGAAAAGTGCAAAAATGACCTTGTAAAATATGAAAGTGCAGAAATAACCCTATCTTTTAGTTAAAATGTGCAAATATACCTAATTTGCACTATTCCGACATTGACCAGATAAATTCAGGCGTTGACTATTTATGAAAAGACAAAGATGCCCCTAATGTTAATACAAAAGATTGAATGAAAAAAAATATTCCTATCATCTCCTTCTTCTTCATCACCAGCTCCGCCACTGCACAACCAGGTCCGCCAGCGCACTCGCCGCTCCTCCTCTCCCCCATCACCCATCCCAACCATACTTCCCTGCCACCCAGCCCATCTCAACCACCCATATCAACCAGCTAACCCATCTCAAACGCCGATCACTCGTAACCCTACCCTCGTTGTAACCGGACCCGCCGTAATCCTACCCTGTGAATGACGATCTCGACCGCTCTGGCCCTTGAGATTTCAATCAAGCTTTGCGCTACCACCCGCACCATGGTTTCAGAGAGGGCCACAGATGAAAATGGAAATCAAAGGTTAACAGAGAAGAGGAATGGTAGGGTTACAACGGAAGGAGAATTGATAAAGGAGCGGAACGGTAAATAATTTGGTAGGGTTACGACGAAATGGAAATCAATGGTGAAAGGAGATGGGCGGAAGAAGAATGAGAGGCGGAAAGAGAAAAGAGAAAGAGAGGGTTATTTTTGTCTTTTTATTTTTTTAAAATTTAGGGGTAAAATGGTCATTTCAACCATTTATGGTCATTTTTGCAGTTGACATTTTGATCACAATATCATTTTTACACTTTTACTCAAAATATACGGTTAAAAATATAGTTTACTCCAATTCAAAAGTATAAAGTAGTTCAGAAAACAAACAAAAGAATACCAAAGCCATACTCCCTCCATCGAACAATAAGTTTCATACTTTCTATTTTGGGACGTCCCACTAAAAAAATTATTATTTCTAAACTTTTTAGATATAACAATAAATATGTGGCCGTAATTCTTTCTTTTATTTGATTTATGTATGTTCACTCTTATCAATAATTAAAAAGATGTCACATCAACTTGTTTTAAAGTTTGTGCAAAAAACAATTCGAAACTTTAAAGTGAAATGAGGAAGTATGTCAGTACTAATAACACATACATGCATAAAATTGAGCTAGGGTGGTTCATTATAGTTCGGGAATACAAGAAACGAATTGCTCTATTCTGCACTAAATACATAACGTAACTGCTTTTAACTAACTCCAAAACAATAAATAACTTCAAAAAACTTATTCTCCATTTTCCTGGTAAATTATACCGGTAATCACAGGCCTGCCTAGTGATTTTATTGAAAAGTGGTTCTCCTGACAGACGGTCTATCCATAAGTTTATGGATAGGCCATTTATTTTTTACCTTATACACTGCATTTTTTAAATTACATACAAAATTTAAAATTTTTTAAAATATTTTTTATATCATATATTTTTATATTTTCACATTCAAATACATATTATTACTTGTTTTAACTTATAAAATGAAATATTTAAATTTTATAAAAAAAAATAAAAAATTACAACATTTAATGCAAATGCCCCTGAGGACTGTCCATAAGCTTATGGAAAGACCGCCTTTCCTGAGACTTTCCCTTTATTGAATACAAAGATATGGCCGGAACAGTCTATTTAATTTTATGGTGATACAGAAAATTTAAGTACAATTATTTAAAGATAAGAGGTGACATGCAGTACATTTTATAATTTTTAATCTTTTTCAAATACTTAATCTTACACGCATAGTCTCTTTTCTCTAACCTCTCTCTTCTCTTTTCTCTTCAAAAAACAACTCACACCTGTCTGCACTTCCCGGCGGGGTGGCCACCGGCGATCTCCGCCGCGTCGGCCACCCCCGCCACCCCTACCAGTAGTATAGCTCCAGACCACCTCCTCATTCCCCTCGCCAGAAGCCGTTACAACTCCACACATCTACGGCGAAACCCAGAAATTGAGCTCGAATCAAGCTGACCGGAGATCGTTGCCGGGGGGTACAGATCGGCGCCGATCTGTGACGTCACCCCACCGGTCGACGCTGCTCGATTTCTTCCAACACAGCTCAGCCCACGAGCCGGAGTTTCTGAAGCAGCTCGTAGCCGCTGCTCATCTCCACGACGAATGGCTGGAGCAGTGCATCCACGCCGGAAAGCTTGCCGACTGCTCAGCTAGACACCTCGTCGGACCAGCTAGGAGGTGATACACCGGAGTTAGGCTGCAAGGTGAAGAGGAGCCTAAGCCGCACTGGTCCCGCGCTGCTCTTCCGCCTCTGGCCGGTCAGATGCCAAACGCGACGACCACGCGCGGCTCTGCCCGGCCATGTCTGCCTCTCTCACGCGCCACCGCGTCCGCGCGTGTGGTCCACGCGCCACCGCGCCTGGCTGGGCTGCCAGTGCGCCGCCGCGCCGGTGTGGGGTAGATGCAGTCACACCTCCGGGATGCCACCACTGTAATGGTTTCTATTCTTTTTCAATTACTTTTGTTTTTTTTTTCAGAATATTGTTGCTCTTTTTTCTAGTTCAGTTTTAGGTTTTCGGATTCTGTTTTTGAATTCGGTTTATGGGGTATGTGCTATGACGCTAGGTTTTTGATATAGTACTGGATTCGTCTGTTGTCCGCCACCATACTTTTTCCGATCAGTTTGGAAAAACTATGCTGGCTTCTGATCTGATTCAATAGATAGACAGGAGAAATCCAAGTCAAGGGAAGTATTGACTATCCCATTGGCGACTCTGTCTAAACCAGATTTGTAGTCCGTACAGGTTGAGGTGTCTTTGACACCACTGCTTGACGCGGGTGGGCAGCTCACCGGCGTTCTGATAGTGTGTAAATGAACTGGGAAAGTCTCTTACTGTCATAGGGAGCCACACAGTGACTAATCCGGCAGAGCGAGGACGATTAGCTTTTAGCGAGGAATGAGACTTTTCTAGGGAGTGATCATATTGTTGGGGACGTCAGTTCAGTATTGTAGTTAGTATGTGATCGCATCCTGCTGGCTACGACCAGGATATTTACCCTTTTTTTAGGTTTTAGGTTTTAGGTTTGCATGTTGCCTCCCTGCGTGGAGAATTCTCATATTGGCTCCCTGCGTGGAGTTTTAGACACAGAGATAGTATAGTCAGTCATATCTTTAGATCTCTGTCAAAAATTGCCTCCTTTATGGAGTTTATCTTGGGTTTGGGGAGCCTTATATACACCCCCACTAAATTAAAAAAATATATATATAATTTTTAATCTTTATTTACACCATTGTCTTTCTCTTTATTGAAATCATGACAAGTTAACTTCTGGGTCCTCTCTCCCTTCATTCAAACTTTTGGGCCCAGATATTAATTCCAAAAATGATCAAACTCTTCCATCCAAAAAAGAACGTCACAGAAAACCACCCTTTAAGCCTTTTGGAGCTTTCACAAAACGGCCCAGAAAGAAATGTTGGACGAAAACAGGCAATACTTGGCTGGGCCGTTATCGGCTATATTCGGACATAGTCACATAGGCCGTGTATTGCATGAACTGAATTTGATCTAAAAATAAAGAATCAAATGATAAAATTATCCTAAGTTTACACTAAAAGTGTCAATGTAACCCTATGCAATGAGAAAGTATCAAAATAACCCTAACTTTAATGATAAAATGTGCAGTTATAACCTTTTGTCACTATTCCGGCATCGAATAATCAATTTGGGTGTTGACCGAACCTGAAATGACAAAAATACTTTTGCCCCCCTAAACTGAACTCTCATTTGATCCCTTTCAGCTTATGGGAACTAGGGCATTTTTGTCATTTCAGGTAATAAATGTTGGGACTGAGGACGTATATAAACAGTATATTAAGGATTGATAGAATGGGAAAAAATTAGCTGAAATGGGCAAGGATTTTTGTCTTTTCGGGCCGGCCAACAACCAGTGGTGGATCCAAAAAGTTAATTTATTGGGGCACATTTAGTTCATGTATATTAGAAAACAAAATATAGGGTAAAAAGATATTAATGAAACTTTAATTACAGTATATATAATATAGTATAACTTATAATATTTATTTAAAAAATTAATATTTCGATAACGTTTGATAACTCTTTCTTCAAGAACTCAATAAGATACTATATAATTTTTTTGATAAATGCAACAAGACAATATGGATTGAACTAGGAATATTTCATTCCATTGCTTGCACATGATTAGTACATTATCGAGTGCTATATAATGTATATTTAGATTCCTCCTATCAATAATTTTCTTGCAAATTATCCTGGGAAAAATTGATTAAAATAAGAAGAGTGCAAACTGACTCTTAAGGCAAGTAATCATGTGAGTGTTTTGTTTTATGATGAATGAATAGAAGGATAACTTGCCAAATTTTTATATTTGTAAACATGAAAAAAAAAATCTTTTAGTAGTTGTAATAGAAGATAAAGAGAGATTTTTTTAAAACTAATGCTTACATCAAGTCTGAAATATTTGTATCGATTGAAATGGACTAGTGAAAAGTTGTAACATTAATAAATTTATTTAATATTGCTAAAAATTTACTTATAAATATTATAAACACATGTACAATTAAATTTTAACATGTATAAAAATTTAAGTCTATTAAGCATTAAAGGTGGGATCAATAGGGACACGTGTCCCCATTGCTCCCACCCTGCCACGCTGGATCCGCCTCAACAACCTAGTGGGTGAGCCAACATCGAATCTAGTCATGAAGGTTATATCTGCACATTTTATCTCAAAGTTGGAATTACTTTCGACACTTTTTTCCCATGCATTGATATTTCCAGTCAAAATGTAGGCAAAGTTTTGGAAAAGACCGTCTTTCAATAATTTTATGGAAAGACGATGTTTAGTTAGAATAATAAAAGATAAAATGTCTAAGTTGCAATATTAAAAATTTATTATGCAACGTGTAGTAGTAATAAAGTTTATAACCCGATTTATGCAACTCGAAAATTTTATCATCATCTCTTCCAGTTTGCACTTTAAACGTTGATCTATCTATGACTTATGAAACAGATCGCCTTTAAAAAAAATGGACTAAAAAAATGTACGATTAGAAATGTAAAAAACAATTTATAAATGGGACAAATCGATCCCCACCTCTCTCCCACACCCGTCTTGGTGCTTTTGGAGTGTTCCACTGAAAGAGAATGACTACGGAACAGACGGTCCCAAACGCCACAAAGGTTCAAAGAGTGGGCACACACCCTTTAGCATTGCAAACAAACTAACAATTCGTGGTTCCAAAACTAATAAACTAAAAATTATTACATTATCAACCTAGGCAGGAGAAATATGAAATGTAGCTCCCCAGCATATAAATATTTCTGTCCGATTCACACAAATAAGTAAATAGGAATGACAGTGTAATGAACTTGGGGATGAAAACATGAAATTCTCTTAGGGCTAATAATTGTCATTTTTAATTGAAAAACTGTTAATTGAGTGTTAAAAATGTTCCAAATATGCATTTCATATATGACCAAGTGATTTCCGTGGACACTAAATTATCAATGAGAGACTCATGTTAGACCGTCTCATTACAACTTATGGTGATGCGAATTATTAAGTAAAGTTTTATAAATTTAAAACATACCATATGTCATTTCTCATTCTTAGATAATTGTACTTATACACTTCGTCTCACCATAAATTTAGGTGAGACCGTATCACCCTAGTTTTTTACATCATCAATATCTGTGAGTAAAGAAAAATATTAAAATAGAGGATCAGAATCTAGAAGCGTCCAATACCATGTGAGTAAAAAAAATTCTAAATGTGTTTTTCATATAGTATGTAATTTTTTTTTTAGTTATAGAAATACAAGAGTTAAATCCAGGGCTGTATAATGCATTGGAAAACTATACAACATATTGGAGAATACTAAATTAATCTATATTTACTCTATTAACATTATTCATTCATAAAATCTTACTTTATACAATCTAAACATTATTCATTCATAAAATCTTACTTTATACAATCTAAACATTATCCGGACCCTATTATACAATTAGTATAAATATGAAATTTGGGATGTGATTTAAAATTATTTTTTGCTGAAAAATCTAGGGACCTATAGTGTAATTATCAAAATGCTATAAATATCACCAAAATTTCAGATTTTTCATTTTATTTTCCTCGCCGATCGGAACCGCCTCCGGCAGCGATTACCACCGAATTTCTACCGATTTCCACTGCCTCTGCTGGAATCTCACCAGCGTCCTCTGCAATTCAAAGCCGCAAAACCCTAGGCTCCAATCTCTACTGCTCCGGGGCCAATTCTCCACCGATTATCCACCGTTGTGAAACCCTAGGCGACAACGTTCTCTGCATCTCATCTTTCTCTCACCGGATTCGACGCTTCTTCTTCTTTTGTCGTGGCGGCATTTTCTGCTCCGGCACGGCGGAACACCCTAGGGTTAGTCGACGATAAGGCGAGGCAATGACGCAAGGTCTAATTGACGTCGATGGCGCTACCGATGCAGACAACGAGGCAAGGTGACGGATCCACGGCTTCTGCAACTCGCCTCTGCGGTGGATCCGACCTCTGTAACTTTGGTGACGATAACACTGCTATCTTTTGGTGATGACGGCGCTGCAACATCAAAGGAAGAAGACGAAGGGGGAAGATGGGCGGATTGCAGAGAGAAGGCACGTGAGATGCACACGCCTGGAGTTAGAAGCTGATGCACGTCATCTCATGTGCGGCCGGAGTTGATGTCATTGCTCGGCGGCGACGGCAGAAGCTGAAGGCGGTGCCGGTGGTGGCGAACGGTGGCATCGGCGGAGGCAACTAAGGTTATGCTTCATGAGAGGTGAGGTTTAATATTGTGTTTTACTTCTTTTTTACAAAGAGTTGTTGAGGTATCATTATTACTTGATTGAGTCTTACTTAATAATGTCTAGTTAGTCTAGTGGTTAGCACCCTTGTTGCTGAGTTTGAGGTCTTGAGTTCGAGTCTATGTGTGATGTTTATTTTGAAATTTTTATGTTCATGAGGTACATGATGATGTTTAATATAATTTGACCGAATATTTTTCAGTTTTTCGGCTGAATGTTTAATACTCCCTCCGTTTTTTTTTCATTGGCACACTTACTAAAAGTGGTATTTTTTTTAATTGGCACTTGCTATTTTGGGCAAGTTTAAGGTTTTTACATCCACTCATTTTACTTTCTCTTCTTTCAATTCAATTTCATCCACTCATTTAGCATCTTCTCAATTCTAACACCAAAAGAGAGGTGCCAATGAAAAAAAATAGAGGGAGTATAATTTTTATGTTTTTCATTTTTCGCTGATGTTTTAGTAACAGGAGTTCATGTTTGTAGTGTCTTTTTTTCTGATGTTGGTGTTTTTCATTTTCCGGATGAGATGCAGGTGTTAGGAGTTGATTTTTGTAGTTTAAAAAAAAATCATTGATGTTTTTTATGATTTTCAGAGAGAATAATTTATGCTCTTGAGGTACCATAGTTTTTTTGTTGATGTTTTTAGTTTGTTTCTCTAATGTTGATATTTTTCATTTTATAGACGAGTTTTAGGTGATAGGAGTTGATGTTTGTAGCTTTTTTGATAATATGATTTTTTTGGCAATAAGAGTCGATGTTTGTAGTGTCTTTTTTCTTATGTTGACGTTTTTCATTTTTTTGTAAGTGCTTCAAATGTAGGTTGTGGGTGCTTATTCTATAGCTTGTGTGTGTTATGAAAACAAATTGGTGCTTAGAGTACAACTTGTAAGTTCTTCAGTCATTGCTTGTTAGAAGTTGATGTTTGTAACTTTTTTGATGATATGGTTGATTTTTTGTACTATTTTTTTCCTTACGTTGACGTTTTTCATTTTTTGTTAGTGCTTCAAATGTAGGTTGTAGGTGCTTATTTTATACTTGTAAGTGCTTCAATTGTTGCTTGTAAGTGCTTCAATCGTTGCTTGTTAGGAGTTGATGTTTGTAGTTTTTTTGATGATATGATTTTTTGTAGTGTTTTTTTCCTTACGTTGACGTTTTAAATTTTTTGTTAGTGCTTCAAATTTAGGTTGTAGGTGCTTATTTTATAACTTGTAAGTGCTTCGATGGTTAATTGTTAGGAGTTCATATTTGTAGTTTTTTTGATGATATGGTTGATTTTTTGAAGTGTTTCTTTCCTTACGTTGACATTTTTTAAATTTTTTATTAGTGTTTCAAATGTAGGTTGTATGTGCTTATTTTATAACTTGTAAGTGCTTCAATCGTTGTTTGTAAGTGTTTCAATCGTTGCTTGCTAGGAGTTGATGTTTATAGTTTTTTTGATGATATGATTGATTTTTTGTAGTGTTTTTTCCCTTACATTGACGTTTTTCATTTTTTGTTAGTGCTTCAAATGTAGGTTGTAGGTGCTTATTTTATAACTTGTAAGTGTTTCAATGGTTGCTTGTTAGGAGTTTGTGTTTGTAGCTTTTTTGATGATATGGTTGATTTTTTTGTAGTGTTTTTTCCTCACGTTGACATTTTTATTTTATTTTTTGTTAGTGCTTCAAATGTAGGTTGTAAGTGCTTATTTTATAACTTGTAAATGCTTCAATCGTTGCTTGTAAGTGCTTCAATCGTTGCTTGTAAGTGCTTCAATCGTTGCTTGTAAGTGTTTCAATCGTTGCTTGTTAGGAGTTGATGTTTGCAGCTTTTTTGATGATATGATTGAGTTTTTGTAGTGTTATTTTCCTTACGTTGACATTTTTTTAAATTTATTGTTAGTGTTTCAAATGTACTTTGTAGGTGCTTATTTTATAACTTGAAAGTGCTTCAATCGTTGCTTGTTAGGAGTTGATGTTTGTAGTTTTTTTTATTAAAAAAATGATAATTTAGCTCTGTTGAGGTTTTTATGATTTTCAGTTTATTTTTTGTGAGTCGTAGTTGACTTTTTTTCCCCATTTTTTTATTGATTTTTATTTGAATTTATATATTTTTTTCCTGTTTTCTTTGATATTTTTGCTGCAGCTTTTAGTTGATGTTTTGTGAGTTTTTGACGAGATTCTACTATTTTTTGCTGATGTTTATGCAAACTTTTATTATTTTGGGATAGGTGCCAATATAACCATATCTACTTGAGTAAATGTCAATATAACCCTATGATAATTTTTAGTGCAAATATAACCCTATCTAGTTAATGAAAGTGCCAATATAACCCCCAGACCCCATTTTCGGCATTGACTTTATGTAAATTGACCAAAATACCCTTTGGGCTAACTCTGAAATTATGTGGACAATTTTACCCTCATAGTTCACCGGATTGCCGCCAGATTAGGTAGGGTTATATCAGCACATTATGAAAACTTGTAGGGTTAAATCAGCACATTCCTAAAATTTATAGGGTTATATCAGCACATTAGTAAAAAAATGTAGGGTCATATCAGCACATACTGTAGAATATAGGGTTTTAATGATATTTTGTTTATTTTATTGTGTTTAGTCCGGATTGATGATTCGATGACCTTTGGTGTTGTGTGTGATTGTTATTTTGTTGTGTTCTTCGACCTACGGTTTTTAATATTGATAAGTTTTGAAATGAGGCTATGATATGTGATAATGGTGTTTAATATTAATGATGGTGTCATGATGTCAAATTTTATGTTGTATATGATATTGTTATGATGTTATAATGGTGTATATGATGATGTGGTTGCCCGTAAGGCCAACCGAGTACCACACACTTAATATTTATAATATGTGCTGATATAACCCTATAAGTTTTAAGAATTTGCTGATATAACCCAACAAACATTAGAGAAACATTAGGAATGTGCTGATACAACCCAATAAGATTTCATAATGTGCTGATGTAACCCTACCTGTTCCGGCGGCGGTCCGACGATGAGTGTAAGGGTCATAACGTCCTTACCTTTTTGTATTTTAATTTTTTTTAAAAGAGCAAACATGTAATTTTATTAAATACCGGCTAAAAGTTCCCGGAGAGGGTTATATTGGCACTTTCACTAACTAGATAGAGTTATATTGACACTTTCAAATACTGAAAGGCTAAATTGGCACTTATATCAACTAGGTAGGGTTATAAAAGTATTTTTTCTATTATTTTTTGCATTTTAAATATTTTATTGAATTTTTTTGAATGTTTTTGCAGATTGCAGGTGGCGGAAAAATGGTGTGGAAAAGTTGGACGAAAAATCCCCTGGAATGTTATTAGCATAGGTCCCTGTAAAATAATTAGAGATAGGCCCATGTACAATTATTAGAGATAGGTGCCTAGAGCTAAAATATTGTTAGAATTGTAGAAATGTCCTTGTTTAAAGTTTAGATTGCCTCACAGAAGACTATCCCTCATTCATTTTAGCCAATAATTTATTTGAGAAAGACCCATATAATACTATTAAGGAATATAGATATTACTTGTAATTGTAATTGGATTCTATTTTATTTTCCTAGTTTGTACAGGTATTCTGTACAACTATATAATGTATCATGACACACATTACTACCCTTATTTTCTACATGATATCAGAGCCTAAAATCCTGAAACCCTAAAGAAAATTTTCCTGCCTCCGTTGACCTCCCGCCGTCGCCGTCCAGCGCACATAACCTCCACGCACCACCGTCCAACTGCCATTGCTGCTTACCAATCTCTGTCCACCGATCGCCGCCGTGTTCCTTTAGCTAACCATGATCTCCTGATGTCGTCTGCTACCCAGATTTATCCGTATGTGATCCACATGCATCGATGTCTTGATCCACGCACCACTGCCGTGAATTCTACGCGACATTGCGACATCTGCCTTATGATCCAATCCACCACCGCCACTCCCAGGTTGCTGCTGATTCAGATCTTGCACTATGTCTGCCTCTGGAGTTAATCCCTATGCCGCTGATCAGGCTCGCATCGATGCTGAAGCTGAGACCAATAAGCTACAGAATATGAATGGCTATGAAGTGATTGCAGGTTTACTAAAACAACTGTAGTTGTAACCTGGCCATAAGTCATTTGTACCTTTTGGTCGCATACCGAACGATCCCTACTTTATTGGCTCTTCTGACGGTCTTGGTTCGGTTATTGTAGCTACCATTATGAAGAGTGATGAGAATTACCTTGAATTGTCTAATGGAATTTGCAGTGCTATGCTTGCCAAACACAAGATTGGGTTCATTGATGGATCCATTACATAACCCCCGGATGAACATCCTAATGTTGTTGATTGGTCTAGAGTTAATGCTACCCTTTTCTGCTGAATCTTACAGAATCTAGATCTGGCATCGCGATCTTCTACAAGAGCCATTACCACTAGTTAAGGATCTGTGTGATGACCTGAAGGAACAATTTACCCTAGGTGATGGTATGAAAGTTTTATAGATGAGTGAAGATATTCAGAACTGTCGGCAGAATGGTCAAACTATTGCCATTTATTTTGGCAAACTGAAGAAGCTGTTTGGTGACTACAACTCCCTGCGACCTCCTTTAGTTTGCTTATGTGAAGCTTGCAAACCGTTGTGCACCTGTAACCTTGCCACATGTGGCTTCCAAGAGAGAGAAAAAGATATAATCTAGCAATTTCTCCCTGGTCTTGATAAAGGCTACCACACCTTGTGATCCCATATCATGAACCTTGATCCACTGCCACCAGTTATGCGCGTGTATGCACTTGTTTCTCAGGTGGAGAATCACCGAGCTGTCATCCGATCTTGCGAGCCTTCTTCTGACTCCATGGCATATGCCACACGACGCCTACCACCTACGGGTTCTTCAATAGTTGTCCTCACTTTAGCTGATCGCAAGAGTCTCGTCTGTACGCATTGTAATCGCAGGGGTCACAACAAAGCTTCCTATTTCCAGCTCACAAGCAATCCAAAATGGTACATAGAGATGAGGGAGAAAGCCAACGCTACAAAGAAGACGGTGCCAGCTGCTCGGCCGATTGTCGTCGATGGCCCCGGGGTTTCTGCCTCCACGGTCCATCCACCCCCGCCATTATTGTCATCATTGCCATGTTGCCGCCAGGGTTTGCAGGGGCGGCCTACAATAGCAGTGCCTCTACCCGATCTGATTTTAACCATGTTCTGTCTGATGACTAATGGAGCACGACCATGTATTTATTTAATGAGTTCAATTCTGTGTTTGACCATGGGTCATGTAAGTCTACTTCTCCTTGGATTCTTGATTTGGGAGCCTCGTTTCACATGACCGGTGACAAGGGTTCTTTTACTGATATTGCTACTGCTATTGATACTGTGAATGCCATACTGCCTGATGGATCTGTGTCATCTACTACACAATATGGTTCTATTTACTTTGGTGATGTCACCCTTAATCATGTGCTCTACATACCTTCTTTACGATGCAACTTATTATCATGCTCTAGATTGTTATCTGCCTTAAAATGTCTAGCTTTGTTTACTGAAAATTATTGCATTTTACCGAAAATCAAAATGAGGACTGTGATTGGCTCGGGTGAACGACAGTGGGGGGGTGTGTTGGCTTCGTCTGCTGGATACTCGTGTCCGTCCTCATATCCCATAGTCTTTTCCAACAGTTACTTCCGTGTCTTGGATATCCTTCATCTACGGTGTTGTCTTCTGTTTCTTCTATTAATTTTAGCAAAAATAATACTTTTGTCCCTTGCTCTGTGTGTTATAGAGAAAAACATATTAGACATAGTTTTTCTTTGAATTCTTCAAGTACTAGTTCATTGTTTGAACTAATGCATTGTGATGTTTGGGTTCCTTATAGAACACCATCATCTAGTGGTGCATTTTATTTTTTAACAATAGATAATGGTTATTCCCAAGCTATTTGGGTTTATTTATTAGTTGCTAAGTCAGATGTAGCTTCTGGAGTTATGGAATTTTGTGCTTTGATTAAGAACCAGTTTGGTCGCTCAGTGTTACGCGTCCAGGCTGATAACAGTACTAAATTTCTGCCTCTGAGATCGTACTTTGCTGAATCTGGAATAATTTTGAGACATCTATGGTTGATATACCACAACAGAATTGTCGTGTTGAACACACGCATTGCCATTTGTTAAATGTGACACGTGCCTTGCGTTTTCAAGCTAATCTACCAGTTGATTTTTGGGGAGAATGTGTTCTTACTGCTGCTTATTTGATTAACTAGACACCGACGAAACATCTTAATGGCCGTACTACATTTGAGATGATTTATGGATGAGATCCAAACTACCAGCCTTTGAGGGTGTTTGGATGCTTGTGTTTTGCTGCTCACGTTCCCAGATTCAGTGACAAGTTTGCGCCAAGAAGTCGTCGATGTTTGTTTCTTGGTTATCCTTCCGGAGTGAAAGGCTATCGCATTTATGACTTGGAATCCCACACTTCCTTCAACAGCCAGGATGCCAATTTTTTTAAAGATCAGTTCCCATATGCAGCCCCTCCAATGTTGGCCTCTTCAATGAATCCTGGTGGGCCACCACCTCACCGCTGGCCTCACTGCTGCCATTGAAGCAGTATTCGCCGGTCGCCGCTCCACCTTTGCAGTCAATTAGCCCCAATCACCGGCCACCTCTGCTGCCCATTCAGCCCGAAGACGCCCAGCCCAAACCAACACTGCCGCACATGCCTTATGCACTGCTAGCTTTAGTAGACCATACACCTCACACGCCCGCCAGACTCGGACCTGATTTCCACACCACCGTTTAACGCAGTGTCACTTGCTCCAGACTATGATGTCTGCCGCCATCGGTTGTCCGCTCCGCCGCCTGCCTCGCTAGTTACTCTGACGCAACCTCCTGCTGCTGAGCTGCCTCCTCCATGACAGAGTGTCCCCGATCGTCGCCGTCCTCCTTGCTTAGATGATTATGTCTGTATTGTTACTATTGAATAACCCCCTACTGCTATGATCACTCATGCGTATCACTATCCTCAGTTGTTCTCTATCCACTTACTGATTATGTAAATAGTGATAAATTTTCTAGTATGCATTCTAGATTTTTGGGTACAGTTACGTCTAGTGTTGATCCCACCATTTATTCTGAGGTGTCGAAGCATTCTCATTGAAGAGATTCTATGGTTGACGAGATTACTGCGCTTGAGCGCAACCAGACATGGACGATGGCTCCTCTCTCTCTAGATAAGACTACAATCGGTTGCAAATGGGTTTACCGTACTAAGTTTAAGTCTGATGGTACCATCAAACGTCATAAAGCTTGCATGGTGGTTCTTGAGAATCGTCAAATTGAAAGGATTGATTATACCGAGACATTTGATCCTGTTGCAAAGATGAGTTTGGTTCACCTGTTCCTGTTTGTTGAAGTTATTTGTGGTTGGGAACCGCATCAAATGGATGTGCATAATGTTTTTCCACATGGTGATCTGCATGAAGAGGTCTTCATGAAGCTTCCTCCTGGCTATCCTGCTCCCACTGGATAGGTATGTCGCCTTCATAAATTTCTTTATGGTCTTCGCCATGCTCCTTGCAATTGGTTTGCCAAATTAGCTCAGGCTTTGCGTGCATTTGGATTTGTTCAGAGTAAAGCATATTACTATCTTTTTGTATTCTCCCGTGGTATGGTGTCATTGCATGTCCTTTTTATGTGGATGATTTGGTTATTGTTGGTAGTTCTTCGTCGCTTATCTCTGAGTTCAAGAAATACTTGAGCTCTTGTTTTCACATGAAAAATCTTGGTCTTCTTAAGTATTTCTTGGGTATAGAGGTTGCTAGAAGACCGGATGTGATGTTTCTTTCACAAAGGAAATATGCCCTGGACATTTTATCTGACACAGGTTTATCTGCTTCTAAACTGAGTGATTTTCCCATGGAGCAACAACGCGATCTAGCGCATGTTGAAGGTCAACTTTACCAAGATCCTGAGCAATACCGGTGTCTGGTTGAGCGGCCTTATATACCTCACCATTACTCTTTATGAGCTTAATTATTCAGTTCATACACTTGCCCAGTTCATGAAGTTTCCTTGTGTTCCTCACTGGCAAGCTGTAGTACGCATATTGCACCATTTGAAAAGTCATCCTGGTCAAGGTTTATTTCTCTCTTCTCGTAGTGCGTTGTAGTTGATTGCTTATTGTGATTCTGATTGAGTTGCATGCCCTATTACCCGACGTTCTCTTTCCAGATACTTTGTGATGATTGGTAATTCTCCGGTTTCTTGGAAGACTAAGAAGCAACCTACGGTTTCTTGGTCTTCTGCGGAAGCGGAATATCATGCTATGGTTGTTACCTGTTGTGAATTGTTGTGGCTTAAGTCTTACTTAAAGACTTGAGGGTTGCGCCTACCACTCCTATGCGTTTGTTTTGTGACAGTCAATATGCTCTTCATATTGCGGAAAATCCGGTGTTCCATTAACGTACAAAGCATATCGAAGTTGATTGTCTTTTGTTCAGGATGCAGTCTGGTACTATTGTTACTCATCCTATCCGCACTTCAAATCAACCTGCAGACCTATTTACCAAAGCTCTTGGGCGTAACCAGTTTCATTCATTACTTGGCAAGTTGGACATTTCTGATCCCCATGCTCTAACTTAAGGAGGAGTATTAAGGGATGTAGATATTACTTGTAAATGTAATTAGATTCTATTTCCTTTTCCTAGCTTGTCCATGTATTATGTACCACTATAAAATGTACCTTGAGATCATGAATGCAAACACACATTATTACCCTTATTTTCTACAAATACCATTTTACCATATGTAACTTACGGTGAAACGGAAAACAAAGTAAAGTTTTTTAAGTTACAAAAAGTATTACATGCCATCATCTACTTTAAAACAATTGTATTTAAATCTCTTGTATCATCACAAGATAGAATCAGACCGTCTCACTCAAATCTTTGTTATTTTCTTTTAAATTACATTTGATCTCAGTGTTAAACGATATATCCCACATCAATTTTTTGAAATTTAAATTACTTAGTTAGGTCACCTCCATTTAGTGTCAATTATTTTTAAAATAAAAGCCCAAAATATCTTAAAATTTAACATGCAGTCTATCGAACATATTAGTCATATCCCTCCATTATATCAAACTTTTGAATGACAAAATGCACGTCAATAACGAAAATAATTCAGACAACCTTACGCATACCGACCGGACATCTCCGACTGATATTTGTTTTTTCTTCTGACGCCCATCAATATTACTAACGAATTCTTTTCATGCTTTGATCATATATCTCACTAATTAAGCCAATATATTATTTATTACTTGATATACTCTACGCTTTTTCGCGTTTAGTAAAAGAAGAAGTTGCACATTCCCAAATCCCCTCTCCTCACGTTTTTCACAAATTCTTACGACATGCCATTGATGCCACGATATTTTCACCTTTCCATTTTTATAAATTCCAAACATGAAATTTATTTTTTCCTCTTTCTATTTAGATAAAGTTTTGGGAAAGATCGTCTTTTCATATGCTTATGGAAAGATGAGATTTGATTAGAATAATAAAAGGTAAAAGATCTTAGTTGCAATATTAAAATTTATTATGTCATATGTAGTAGTTATAAAATTTATAACTCGATTCATGCAACCCAAAATTTTATCTTCATTTCTTCTTATTTACACTTTAAACCTTGATCTTTTCATGCCTTATAAAAAGACCGTCTTTCAAGAGACGGACTCCTTTATTTAAGCACTCTCTTATCCAAAAATACATACATTATTCAGTGGAACAGAGAATACTAATGCTTAGAACTCGTTCTTTCCAATTAGTTTTAATCTATTATTACTATGTTTATTATATTTAAAGAGTCCGTCTCTTGAAAGACGGTCTTTCCATAAGTCATGGAAATACCAAGGTTCAAAGTGTAAATTAGAATAAATGAAGATAAAATTTTTGGGTTGCATGAACCGGGTTATAAATTTTATAACTATTACATGTTGCTTACTAAAATTTTAATGTTGCAACTAAAACCTTTTACCTTTTATTATTATAATTAAACCTCGTCTTTCCATAAGCATACGTCTTTCCCAAGACTTTGCCATATTTAAATTAAAATTAATTTAATTCAGTTCAATTCAATTCGGTAAAAATCAGTGAAAGAATAGTACCTTAACCAAGTTTGTTTTGATCAGCCTAAAATTTATGCAAATATTATTATACAATTGTTATATATTTAAATTGGGACAAGCTTCATTTTAAAATTGCAAATAAATTTAGGGTAAATAAACTTTTGTGTTGATTTTTGCACAATAATCTCTGCTTAAAGTTTACACTGGTTCATAATAGATCGACTCATATTTTTATTTACAAAAATTGTGTATTTTTCTAAATTTATCATCTAGAAACAGCTATTTTTCTAAAAAAATTGTTGATTCCATCCGCCACTAGCTTGCACCACTTTTTATTTTTCTTATTAAAACTTTTGTACCCAGTTTGGAGTGAGGGAGTGAGCATACATGATCCACACTCCCTCAGTCCCAGTATTTATTGCCTAGTTTGACTTTTGAAAGTCAAATTAAACTAAATTCGACTATTAATATCTTTTATTATATATATATATATTATATGTTGTTGGATTCTCGTAATATATTAATAAATTGTTATTTTTTATAATTTTTTAACCTACATAAATAAAGATATTTAATAGTTTAGCATTAATTCAGTTCAATTTCGAAAGTCTAATTATGCAATTAATACTACAACTGGGTGAGTATATAAAAAGTTCCTGTTCTTCCCACTAGCTACATGAACGTACAACCAAGAGAAAAGGCAGCACTCCAATGGCCACATTATCGTGCTCAATCTTTGCACTTATTCACATAGCAACCATAGCCGCCGCCGTAACGCCGCCGCCACTTCCGATTCTACCCCTGCCTTCATATTCGCAGCTGAAATGGCAGCAGAGGGAAATCATCATGTTCTTCCATTTCGGCGTCAACACTTTCACCGACTCCGAATGGGGAACGGGCCAGGAGAGCCCGGCCATTTTCAAGCCCACGGGCCTAAACGCCGCCCAGTGGGTCGACACCGCCGTCGAAGCCGGCGTTTCTCTGGTCATACTCACGGCTAAGCACCATGACGGATTCTGCCTCTGGCCTTCCAAATATACCGATCATTCCGTCATCGGAAGCCCTTGGAAGAACGGCCACGGCGACGTCGTTCGGGAGCTCCGGGAGGCCACGAGCTCCCGCGGCGTGGACATGGGCTTGTACCTCTCGCCATGGGATCGGCACGATCGGAGATACGGCCGGAATATACCCTACAATGAATACTATTTGGCTCAGTTACAAGAACTACTAAATGGGTAAGAACAATATTTTTTGCCTTTCAATATCATGGTCCTTATTTCTTATTCTCTGAAGTAAAGCAAGCAAAATTTGCCAAACAAACGTTTCGTAGAGCACCTAACTCTTAAACAATCATTTTTAAAATTAATATAATCAATAGGCAAAGTATTGTGAAAGACTGTCTTTCCATAGGTTTATGGAAAGATGAAGTTTAGTTAGAATAATGAAAGATAAAAGGTCTTAGTTGCAATATTAAAAATTTATTATGCAGCATGTAGTAGTTATAAAGTTATAACCCGATTCATGCAACCCAAAAAATCTTATTTTCATTTCTTTTATTTACACTTTAAACCTTGATGTTTCCATACCTTATAAAAAGACTGTCTTTCAAGAGATGGACTCTATTCAATATAGTGATTTTATGTATTTTTTTTTGCAACAAGATTCATATAATTTTGAATTTTTTAAAATATAATAATTACAATTTAATATAAAAATTGTACGAAATAGATTCGTGGTGATTGATGTAAATATTTGATGAGAAATGATTTTATGGGAAAACGTCTCAATTTGATTCCCTTGCATGTTACTCTGAATGTTATTTATTTAAAAAATGATATGAAATGAAATGATAATAGATATGGAAGCGTGCAAGAGGTATGGTTCGATGGGGCAAAGGGTGCGAATGCGACAAACATGACATACTACTTTGAGGATTGGTTTTCAATGGTGAGGGAATTGCAGAGCTCCATTAACATATTTTCCGACGCCGGTCCCGGCGTAAGATGGGTCGGAAACGAGCAGGGGTTCGCCGGAACCACGTGCTGGTCAACCATTAATCAGTCCGCGCTTTCAATCGGCAGTGCCGGGATTGAGAAGTAAGCTTCACGATCCCTTCAATCATGCTCCAATATTATAAATTTATAAATATTATGTTTTCTTCCCAGGAAAAGAGAGAGAGTACATTAAAATAAAGTAAAATTCTGTTGATTTAAGCAACGTCCCCCAGATTTGGACATACTAACAAATTACCCATTATTATGAATCTATCTAGAGTCAAGTGGTAAAATGACCATAGCTTTATACTGAAAGTGTCATTATAATTCTGTAAAATAAAACAAAAAATTAAAGAGAAAAATGCATATATAACCCTATATAATTGATAAAAGTGCAGATTCAGCCCTGCAATAATGAAAGTGCAAATATAACCCTGGTCAGGCAATGCCGGAAATGATGGCTTTAGGGTTATATTTGCACATATGTATAATAGTTAGGGTTATATTTGCACATATGTATAATAGTTAGGGTTATATTTGCACTAAAAAATAACTCAGAGATATATTTGCACTTTCTCCAACATATAGGGTTATATTTGCATATTACCCAAAATTAAAACAACAATAACTTTGTGATGTATCAATCTAACCATGACACCGTTGACTTTAATTGTCAACGGGAGATTTAGCTAGAATTTAAGGAAATGTCGATTTTACATCTACATTAAGAAAGAGAAAAATTGAAAAAGAGAAAAATGGTATTTTCAGATTATGAGGCAAGGGTATTTTTGGCCTTTCAGACTAGGTCAACACCCAAATTGATGAGTTAATGCCGGAATTGTGACAAAAGATTATAACTGCACATTTTGTCATAGAGTTATGATTATTTTGATAATTTCTAACTTTGCAAAATTATAGGTTGGCGCTCACAACCTAGAGTCAGGGTTAAAAGTGTAAAATGCCAGTATAAGATAAATGTTAAAATGTATCTTCAAAATGTTAAAAAGTGAAATGTCATTATTAGATAAATAATGAAATGTGTTATAAAATGACCTATTAATATTTATTTGATCTAAAATACTAAGATTTTGATAATTTCTAACCTTACATTATAGGAAGGGAAAGTCTCAGGAAACACGGCCTTTCCATAAGCTTAAGGACAGTTCTCAGGGCCATTTGCCTTAAATTTTGTAATTTTTTATAAAATTTAAATATTGTATTTTATAAGTTAAAAAAAGTAATATTATGTATTTGAAGGTGAAAATATAAAAATATATGATATATAAAAATATTTTTAAAAATTTTAAATTTTGTATGTAATTTAAAAAATGCAATATATAAGGTAAGAAATAAGTGGCCTGTCCATAAGCTTATGGACAGGCCGCCTGTCAGGAGTGGGACAGGCCGCCTGTCAGAAGTGGGACAGGCCGCCTGTCAGGAGACCCACTCTTATATGAATATCTACTCTAATTTCTTAACCTTCTCTGATACGGCACCTTCTCTGAATTCTGATAATTGCTCCAAATCAAATGCTGCAGCTATCTCAACACGGGCGACCCGAAAGGGACAAACTGGATACCACCCGAATGTGACGTCTCGATCCGACCCGGCTGGTTTTGGCACAAATCCGAATCGCCCAAAAACCTAACCGACCTCCTCGACATCTACTACAACTCCGTTGGCCGGAACTGCGTCTTACTCCTCAACGTGCCCCCAAACACCACCGGCTTAATCTCCGAAGCCGACGTCAACCGGCTGAAGGAGTTCCGGACCGCATTAAACCGCACATTCTCCACAAATTTGGCTGAGAATTGCTCCATAACCGCCAGCAGTCAACGCGGCGGCGGGTTCGGCCCGGAAAACGTCGTTGACAGCGACCACTTGTGGACTTACTGGGCCCCCACGGAGGAAGAAACGCGAGATCATTGGATCGAGCTCAGGGCATCGGGCGGAGGGCTGAGATTCAACGTGATTCGGATCCAGGAAGCAATCGGGTTGGGGCAGAGGATCCGGAGCCATGAGGTTTATGTTGATGGGAAGATGATTGCTGAGGGAACCACGGTGGGGCACAAGAGGCTCCACCGGGTCGGAAACGGGTCGGTGGTGGGTCATTACACGAGGGTGAAGATAAAGATCACGGGATCACGGGCGACGCCTTTGATTTCTTCTGTAGGGCTGCATTTCGATCCACATGTTCAGTGACTCTAGAACATGCATGAGGCACCTTTCCATACCCAATAACTCCATTTTACAAAATAGTAAAATTGGATTAAGGTTTGTTTCTGTTCACAAAATTTTGTTTTATAATTAACATAGTTAACGAAATTATTGAATGTCTGTTTTAATTTACTAAAGTGAAGATCACATAATTTTGAAAACCTCTCTTGAAATATAAATATTTGTAATTTGACCTAAACAATTATAGGAACGATTTAGATTATGATTGGTTTAATCGTTAAGAGTTTGTTTCTTGGAAGACGATATTTTCATAAGTCATGCAAACACCAAGGTTTATAGTGCAAATTAGAAGAAATGAAGACAAAATTTTTGGGTAGCATGAATCGGGTTATACACTTTATAACTACTACATGTTGCATAATACATTTTTAATATTGCAACTAAAACTTTTTACCTTTTATTATTATAATCAAATCCCATCTGAAGAAAATAAGGGCAATAATTGTGTGTTTGTATTCATGATCTCATGATACATTATATAATGATACATGATACCTATACAAGGTAGGAAAAAGTAATAAAATATAATTACACTTACAAGTAATATTCTAATTCCTTAATACCGTCATTTCATAAACTTATGGAAAGACGGTGTTTCCCAAAACTTTGTCAATCGTTAAATGGTTCTAACATGAAAAGCTTTTTTAAGGTCTCTTAATCATGAAATTTAATATTTCCTCTATTTTCATAAGTTTTGCAGACTTTTCGATTTTGTATTTTTTTATAATTCTTATTCTCAATCACTCATTAATTTTTTTTTCAACTTTTTTCACTCAATTCTCTCCACACATTTCAACTTGTTAAAAAAGAAAAACACCTACAATCATGGTGTCAAACATGACTAAACATGGAAGACGGGGATTATTATAATTTTTTGGGATAAGTGCCAATATAACCCTATCTACTTGAGTAAGTGTCAATATAATCCTATGATAATTTTTAGTGCAAATATAACCCTAACTAGTTAATGAAAGTGCCAATATAACCCTCAGACCCCATTTCCGGCATTGACCTCAATTTTCAATCGTTGACTCTACGTAAATTGACCAAAATACCCTTTGGGCTAACTCTGAAATTGGGTGGACAATTTTACCCTCATAGTTCGCCGGACCGCCATAGTTCGCTGAAATTAGGTAGGGTTATATCAGCACAATATGCAATCTTATTGGTTTATATCAGCACATTATGCAATCTTATTGGTTTATATCAGCACATTATACAATCTTATTGGTTTATATCAGCACATTATGCAATCTTATTGGTTTATATCAGCACATTCCTAATGTTTGTAGGGTTATATCAGCACATTCCTAATGTTTGTAGGGTTATATCAGCATATTTCTAATGTTTGTTGGGTTATATCAGCACATTTCTAATATTTGTTGGGTTATACCAGCACATCATTAAAACTTATAGGGTTATATTGGCACCTTCACTAACTATATAATGTTATAGTGACACTTTCAAATATTGAAATATTATATTGGCACTAAAAACTTTTTTTTTTCTATTTTTTTACAATACACCGCAAATCGCAAATCTAAAATCTATGCTGCATTCAGTAAGCTACTATTCCGTGGAGGATACATATAAATCCATCTATTTTTCATGTATTTAATTTTTAAATGCTCACCATTCACAATCAACTCATCCCCATTGCCAATGTAGTATATCTAAACTTCATTTTAAAACTCCTTAAATTTCTCAAACAATCAGACTTACCTCACATCAAACAGATAAGTATATATCCACTCGAATCGCTGGCGAAATTAATGAAACCTTAGGAAATAGAAACAACACAAACAAATCATTAGGAAAGACAAAAAATAGAAGTCTAACATAGTAGTACCTCAAAACAGGACTATGAGACGGATCAGACAAATGGGGCGGGACAGAGGACCTTAATTTCTCCTTCCTCAACATCGCATTCATACCTAACTTTCTGTCACTTCCCTATAATTATCCTCCAAATTCTCACTCAATTTAGGGGACAACATCTCGTTCATCTCCCACAGCGTCGCAGCCAGCTTTCTGGGAGACTTCCCGGTGGCGTTACTCTTCAGCGGCGTGACTCGAGGATCTAGCGGGTGGTGGCTCGTCGCACCGTTCCCGACCTGGGTTTCGAAGTTGGCGCGGGCATCATCTCTAAGCTCCTCGACCCGAACCCAAAGACCCGGCTCACAATCAAGGCGCTCCGATTGTCTGCACCAACACTGATCTCTTTGGGGACGAAAAAAACACTTTCGACATCATCTCCATGACTACGGGGCTGAACCTGACCGGGCTCTCCGAGGAAGGAGCTCTGATTCGCCATGGAGAACAATGTGGTGGAGGTTGAGGCTAAGGTGGAGACTGTCGGAATTGAGCTAGGGCTTAAGGTTGAGAGAGGGAAAGACGGCGGGATGGGGCTGGTGAAGGAGCCCTCGTTGCTGCAAGTGGAAATGTCTGAAATAGTGGACAGACAGCTTTGGATGGTGGAACTGAAGGTTGAGAGAAGAATAGTTTAGGGTTTACAAGGGCTATATAGTCTTTTTTCGAGTTTTTGAATTTTTATTTTTTAAAAATAAGAATAAAATAGTCAATTTACAAAATTCTGGTCAAATTCAGGCATCCAGAGTTATATTAACACTTACTAGCAAAATATATGGTTACAATAACACTTTCAAACTTTATAAGGTCATATTGACACTTTCGATAAAAAACATAGGGTCATATGGGCACTTTAACTCTTTTTTTTCGTGTAAAACCAGGTTTATGCTTATACTTTAATGTGCCTTTCAATGTAGATCATGGATATAATGATGGCACGCTGTCATATTTATCTACCCAATTTGTTGTTCCAATTACTCTATTGACACATGGACAGATTGATAGTTGGTTGGTTTAATTATGGTATTGAAATGAAACTATATAATTGTCCTTTGTATTTTATATTTTCCCAATTTAATTACAATCAGTCTAATTTAAATTAGACCTATTTAGATATATTATTATTTTATTATATTTATTTTTAATTTATTTCACTTCAAATCATATAAAAAAGACACGTTCCTACATCTCTACTTGGAGCATCTCCAATGCAAAAGTTGATTTAAAAAACTCAATTGAACGTTATATTAATAGACACTCAACCCATACAACATCTCTAGTGATAGGGTTATATAGAATTATCAATACAACGCAATACACTTTTCAATAGAGGGAGTCAATTAGATCATCTATTTGGTAAATCTTATATTGAAGCTCTCGTTTGTCTATTAAGAAAGTAGCAATGAATCATACACATGCACAAGACTAATTAAAATTCTGTTAAATATTAATAATTGACACATCACCTCAAAGTTGTAATTGTGACAATAGCAAAAAGTGCAATTTTTTTTATAAAATCATCAACTATTTTTTTAATTAAAACAAGTCATGTGAAACAAGATACCAAAACTGACTTCTGAGTCGGTAAATTACACTTCAATTAGTCGGTGCATTCTCCATTAATAATGAGTTCCACTAAACCAGTCACCCATTAATTCATTCGTTAGCCATAGAATTTAGTGATTTCTCCATTAAAAATGAGTTCCACTAAACCAGTCACCCATTAATTCATTCGTTAGCTATAGAATTTAGTGGATTCTCCATTAATAACGAGTTCCACTATGGGCACACTTTCGTGCTCAACAATTCTACTGTTTCACATAGCCATATCCATACCGCCACCGTCACTTCCGATTCTACCCATGCCTTCATATTCCCAGCTGAATTGGCGGTAGAGGGAAATCATCATGTTCTTCCATTTCGGCGTCAACACCTTCACCGACTCCGAATACGGAACGGGTCAGGAGAGCCCCAGAATGATTTGTCGTACTGAATTATATTATTAATATCTTAATATATAGAGAGTACAATAGAGGTGTAATAAGGAAATAACTCTAATCATAATAAATCATAATCTAATCAGGAGTCTGATTTATTCTAATACTCCCCCTCAAGCGGAGCGTCGGATGCTCGTCGACGCACAGCTTGGACCTGAAGAACTCGAACAGCGGACGAGAGAGCCCCTTGGCGAAAATGTCCGCAATTTGAAGAGAAGTCAGAACATGAGCAACGCGCAGCTTTCCGGATGTCACCGACTCACAAACAAAATGGTAGTCGATGTCGATGTCCTTCGCCCGCTTGTGCGCCACTGGATTCTGAGCCAAGAAGATAGCACTACTATTGTCACATAACAACAGTGGAGAACCAGAAAACGGAACCCGAAGATCACGAAGCAAATGAGTGAGCCAGACCACTTCTGAGACAGTGTTGGCGAGAGCATGGTATTCAGACTCAGTGCTAGAGCGAGAAATAGTGGGCTGTTTCTTGGCACCCCAAGAAACCAGATTCCCACCAAGAAAAACCGCATAACCATACGCATAACCATAAGTGGACCGACGAGCCTCCAGACAGCGAGCCCAATCAGCATCAGAGTATCCTAACACATCAGGAGTACTAGCAGAACAAAACCGGAGACCAAAATGAAGAGTGCCATGAACATACCGCAAAATCCGAGTCACAGCAGCAAAATGGTCATCTCTGGGATCCTGAAGATACTGACTCACCATGTTGACCGAGAATGCCAAATCTGGGCGAGAGATGGTGAGATACTGGAGAGCACCAACAAGAGAACGATAAAGTGTAGGATCCCAAAATGGAGGACTGGTAGAGCTGTGAAGCTGAGAGCTAGCAACAAATGGAGTAGAAATAGGTGCCGCGTCAGACATACCGGCCCGATTCAAAATATCCTGAGCATACTTTTCTTGGCTAAGCAGTAATTCTGAGGAGGTAGGTAAAGCTTCAAGACCAAGAAAGTAATGAAGAGCACCAAGATCCTTGGTTACAAACTCTCTGTGTGTCCGATCAATGAACTGGCGAAGAAGAGTCGAGTCATTGCCTGTAAGAATGATATCGTCCACATACATAAGTAGGTACAGTAACGACGACCCTCTCGAAAGGACAAACAAAGAAGTATCAGCTGAGCTGCATCGAAAACCAAGCTATGTCAGATAACTGTTGAAATGCTGGAACCAGGCCCGGGGAGCCTGCTTAAGACCATAAATGGCCTTTTGCAAACGAAAAACATAGTCTGGATGGACAGAATCTTGATAACCAACGGGCTGCTTCATGTAGACTGGAAAATCAAGAACACCATTAAGGAAAGCGTTCTTGACATCCAACTGATGAAGTGGTCAGGAACGCATGGTGACTATGGCGAGAACTGTCCTAACAGTGGAGACTTTGACCACATGACTGAAAGTGTGGTCAAAATCAAAACCCGAAATCTGGGAGAAACCCTGTGCCACAAGTCTTGCTTTGTGACGCTCAATAGTGCCATATGGTCGATACTTGAGCCTATAGACCCATTTGGAGCCAACAATGTTGACATTCGAAGGTTGAGGCACCAAATTCCAAGTGTGCTGACCACGAAGAGCGGCCATCTCATCATCCATGGTTGAAACCCAGGCTGGATCCTGAAGGGCAGAGCGATAATCAGTGGGCTCTGTCTAAGAGAGGAGTGCGGCAGTGAGACCATGAGCAATAATATCCGAATAATCCCAGCGCTGAATGGCACCAGTAGAAGACCGAGTGGCCATCTAATAAGTACGAAGCTGGGGCGGCGAAGCTGGAGGAGTCGAACCAACTGATGACACCGAGAAAGATCGAGCTGTGCTGACCGGAGAGTGGCCATCGGAAGTCGCCAGAGAAAGAATAGCCGATACTGGCTAGGACGTGGTGGCCGGTGGCTGAGACGGTGGCTGAGGAGTGATGTCCAGCGGCTGAGATATGGTGAGCGTTGGTCGAGGAGCCGGGTCCAGGTCAGCCGTCCAGATGGAAGATGGTGGTGAAGGAGGGGCAGCTGGAACAGGCATAGACACAGGCATAGTGGCCCCAATTGATGAAGTAACAATTCCATAAAAAATGATGAAATCTCCAGATCTGAAATCGAACGACTATCCGTGGAAGATGAGACATAAAGGAAGAAAGTTTCATCAAAACGAACGTGGCGAGAGATATAGATGCACCCAGAAGTTGGGTCGAGACACTGGAAGCCCTTGTGATGAGGGCTATAGCCAATAAAAACACAGGGAATGGATCGAGGTGCAAACTTATCAGTAGCAGTGGCACGCAGACATGGAAATGCACGGCAACCAAATGGGTGAAAGAGGGTATAGTCAGGCACATGACCAAAAATAACCTCAAAAGGTGATTTGCCACTCAGAACTGAACTAGGCATACGGTTAATAATGTAAACCGCAGAGGAGAAAGCTTCCACCCAATAATAGTGCGGCACAGAAAAGTGAAAAATTATGGCAAGACCAGTCTCTGTGATATGACGATGCTTCTACTCAACCCGGCCATTCTGAGAAGGTGTATAGGGTGAGGACATCTGATGATGAATGCCACATGATATGAGATGAGGCTGAAGTCGGTGATTAGTAAACTCGGTGACACCATTGGTCTAAAATTTTTTAACCCTAGCAGAAAACTGATTCTCAACGAATTTATGAAACTGGGTAAAAGTGTCATAGAAATCCAACTTAGGCCTCATCGGAAGAAACCATGTGAATCGCGAAAAATCATCAATGAAAACGGCATAATAAGAGAAACCACTGACAGATAAAACAGGAGCTGGTCCCCACAAATCACAATGTACTTTATCCAATAAACTAGTAGCGCGCTTGTCACTAGTGGAAAAGGGCAAATGACTACTCTTGGCCATCTGACAAGGAGAGCAACTGACCGGTGCAGGCATAGCAGAAGTGACAGAAATAAGGCCCCGTCGATTCAATAACTGAACAGTATCATGAGACACATGACCGAGGCGAGAGTGCCACTGCTCAAAAGAAGCATGGAGCTTTGTAGAGCGTAGTTCGCCTAAAAAACTGGAATCACCAGTCTCAAGAAAATAAAGACCAAACCTATGACAACCTTTACCAATTATCGTCCCTGTAAGCTTGCGCTCAATGGAAAATGCATCGGCATTAAATATAACACGGACAGGTAGATCACGAGTAAGCTTACTAATGGACAATAAACTTCTAGTAATCTTAGGGACCACAAGGACATCATTAACAGAGAAACCAGATAAATGACATTGACCGATGTGAGAAATAGATAATGATTCACCATTTCCAACAAGAATAGAATCAGAACCACGATAACGTTGTACCTGATCAAGATGACTGGTGTGAGCAGTGATATGAGATGTAGCACCTGAATCAACGATCCACTGATTCGACGAAGAATGACGGTTGGGACCATTCAAACTGGCCTGAAACAACACCTTGTCCGCAATCCAATTAGTGGAGCAATCTTCCCGAGATATAGGGCCCAAATAAACCATAGCAAAGGACCGACATTGCACAAAAATTGACTGGGTGCTGACGAGAATTTGAGCAATTCGCGAGAAATAGCTTCAACTCGCGAGAAACAGGTGCAACTCGCGAGAAACAGGTTCAACTCGCGAGAAATATGTTCAACTCGCTAGAAATATGTTCAACCCGCAATAAATTGAAGACCGCGAGAAATTCACTTGATGTGCTAGTCAACTCGCGCGTGTCCTTCACGCGCTGGATATGTCTTCTTCGGCTGAACTGGCGCGTGACTTGCACGCGATAGAAAACGCACGTGGAGAAGCAAACGGAGCAGCGGGCGAAGATGCGCGACAGAGCAACGACTTGAGTAGGGGATGGAGCAGCAGACGAAGATTCGATGGACGTTGGCAAAGCAGGCGGAGCAGCTGAAGTCGCGGTGGAGAGTTTAGCAGCGGCGTGGCGAGCTTGATTAGAACCGATGGCGTCGGCGTCGGTGCCGGTGGAATGTTGCTGGAAGATGCCGGTGAAATGTTGCTGGAAGACGCATCTGGAAGTTGCTGATGAAGGCGCCACTGGAGGAAGATGGAAATTTTGCCGGGAAATCGAGACTTGAGAGGATGCCGGAGGACGCCGAAATTTGACCGGAACTTCGCCGGAAAAGAGAGAAGGAGGGAGGCGCTGAACAATAAATTAAAATTTAAGGCTTAGGATCAGAACTTGCTCCGATACCATGGCAGAATGATTTGTCGTACTGAATTGTATTCTTAATATCTGAATATATAGAGAGTACAATAGAGGTGTAATAAAGAAAGAACTCTAATCATAATAAATCATAATCTAACAGGAGTCTGATTTATTCTAACACCCGCCATTTTCAACCCGACCGCCCAGTGGGTCAACGCCACCGTCGAAGTTGGCGTTTCGCTGGTCATACTCACGGCTAAACACCACGACGGTTTCTGCCTGTGGTCTTACAAATATACCGATCATTCCGTCATCGAAAGTCCGTGGAAGAGCGGTCGCGGCAACGTCGTTAGAGAGCTCGGGGAGCTGCCGGATCCCAGGGGTTAACCTGGGTTTTTACTTTTCCCTGTGGGATCGCTATGATAGGAGAAGGAGCAAATTTTCATAAGTCTATAAATATGTGATTTAATTTTAATAATAAAAGGAAAAAATATTAATTAATTATAAAATTATATTATACAATATGTAGTAATTATAAAATTTATAATTTCAATTCAAAAATTTTATTTCCATTTTTAAAAATTTATACTTCAAACTGTTGTCCTCCTATTGCTTATGAAAAAACCATATTTTAAGAGACGCACTCAAAATTAAATTGAATTGAAATATTATTAAATTGAAATGATTTAAGTCTTGACACTAATTCCCTGTGGCTGTGAAAATTGATTTCGCAGCTATCTGAACAAGGGCGATCCACAAGGAACACACTGGCTACCCCCAGAATGCGACGTCTCAATCCGACCCGGTTGGTTTTGGCACAAATCCGAATCGCCCAAAAACCTCACCCACCTCCTCGACATCTATTACAACTCCGTCGGCCGGAACTGTGTCTTACTCCTCAACCTGCCCTCAAACACCACCGGCTTAATCTCCGAAACCGACGTCACCGCCTGAAGGAGTTTGGGACCGCTTTAAACCACATTCTCCACAAATTTGGCTGACAATTGCTCCATAACCGCCAGCAGTCAACGCGGCGGCGATGGCGGTGGGTTCGGCCAGGAAAACGTCGTTGACAGCGACCACTTGTGGACTTACTGGGTCCCCACGGAGGAGGAAACGCGAAATCATTGGATCGAACTCAGAGCATCGGGCGGAGGGCTGAGATTCAACGTGATTCGGATCCAGGAAGCAATCGGGTTGGGGCAGAGGATCCGGAGCCATGAGGTTTATGTTGATGGGAAGAGGATTGCTGAGGGAACCACGGTGGGTTACAAGAGGCTCCACCGGGTCGGAAACGGGCCGGTGGTGGGTTACCGGGTAAAGATTAAGGGCATGGGCAGTGGTGGTCTCTTAAAATTAAAAGACCGCTTAAGAGACCGAAAACCACCACAGTGGTGGTCTCTTGAGTGGTCTCTTGTTAAGAGACCACTCACCGGGCTCTTGGTAAGAGCCCGGTCAAGAGACCGAGTGAGTAAAAAATGTGCGGCTGTGCACATGGGCTTGCTGCGCAAGCCTTTTTTTTGCCATATTGGGACACGTGGCGCCCCCTGAGTGGGCCACGTGTCCCAGTCTGCTGCAGCCTTTTTTTTTTATTTTTTTGTTGCGGACACGTGTCGCCCATGGATTGGGCCACGTGTCTGCAACGGTAATTTTGAGTGGGAATATGAACTTGAAAGCTGGGGGACACGTGGCCGAATAAGAGGTCGACACGTGTCCCCAACGGCTGGAAAAAATGGCTATTTTTTTAATGGGACACGTGTCCCATTCTGGTGGCGACACGTGTCCCCAACGGCTGGAAAAATGGTTTTTTTTTTGAATGGGACACGTGTCCCATTCTGGTGGTGACACGTGTCCCCAACGGCTGGAAAAATGGCTATTTTTTTTAATGGGACACGTGTCCCATTCTGGTGGCGACACGTGTCCCAGCCATTTTTTTAAACTTTTTTATTTTTTTTAATTTCTATTTTTATATTTCATTCTCCCACTTTTTTTGCCTATAAATATGGAGCATTTCAACTCATTTCACCACACTACTTCCAATTCACATTCTCTTACCTCACAAATTCATCCTCTATATTGTAATTCATTTTTTGTGATGGATCCACGAAGAACGTCGAAAGGCAAAGATCGGGTAATTCCAAATTCTTTCAATATGGAAAATTTTTCGCAAAATCCGAATTATCGTCCATTTCCAAATTCGGAATTTAGTGAAAATTCTCCGAACATCCCTCCCCACTTTTATTTCAATTCTCAACATTCATACATGAATTTTCAAAATCAATGCCACTCTTCACGAAACTCATACATGAACCCTCCTTACCCGAACCACTTCCAAAATGCGAACACCCAATCGCAAAATTCGTACCATAATTTATATGGTCAAAGCTTTCATGCTCCACATCTTGATGCTATAAACGAATCGGGAGCATTTTCACCCCGAGGAGGTCGCGGTTCACCGGGTCAAAATTTTGGTGGTGAAGATGGGCGACAATATGGAAATCACGATGTTACGGACGGTAAGCCCTATTTTAATGTTTTTATTTCAATTATGAAGATTCTAATTTATAATTCATTTATATTGCCTTCAATTCCCTTTGTTATATTTAAATATAAGTATATTCGAACATGCAAAATATATGTAGCTATTATATGCATTTAGTATATGCATTTTAATATGCAATCTAGTACATCATTTGAACAATCAAGTACATCATCTAATATGTTCGTGTATTTTAAAATGAATTCTCATAATTTGGAGTTAGTATATGTTTGAGATTTGTTTTGCTTTGAAAAAATGGTTTATTCATTTAGGAAATGATGTAGGTGAAGGAAATGATGAAGTTGCAATAGTGGATGGGAGTACGGTTCCGAAGAAGAAAGGTAGCCGGGACAAATGGAGTGTAGAGGATGATAAAATCCTTTGTGGCGCATGGTTCGAGCATTCCACCGACTGCGTGGTGGGTACAGGTCAAAATGCTGGTGTGTTCTGGTCTAAAATTATGCGCGATGTGAATCATTATGCAAATTCCAACCGGTCAATGAAGTCGTGCAAGTGTCGGTGGTCAAAAATGGCTCACGATATTGGCAAATATGTGGGGTGTGAAAGTAAAGCCACGCGTCACTTCAGTCGGGGCGGGAGTGGCTCTAGCCAAGGAGATATAAAGTCATGGACCCTGAACTTGTTTGCAGATGAAAATGATGGGCAACAATTTTTATTCTTCCATTGTTATGACGATTGCAGAAGGAACCCTAAATTCATAGCACAATATGGCCCAAAGGATACCGATGGAGAAGAATATTCACTACGGGGGGTGCCATCAACACCCCATAGTGGCGATGATCCTCAAGCTATGCAATATCCATCCAGACCTATTGGTGTGAAAGCCGCTAAATGCAAGGCAAGGGGCAAAGGAAAGGCCAGGGCAAGAACAACAAATGATGAAAAAGAATCCGCTAGAATGCAGTGTGCGGCCGCAATTGAAGCAGCTACAAAAAAGGTTGAAATACTTGCGGAGAGTGAAAGAGCTAGAATGGAGTACAACATATCACAGCGGGAGTTCGTTGAAAAACAATCAGAGTGGGATAAACTGATAGCTAACACTAAACTCCTTGATAGTTTGATTCAAAAGGGAGAGTTGTCCGCAGCAGAGGAAGAACTACGAGATAAATTAATTGGGGTAGTCTACGGTGGAAATTAATTGTAATATTTATTTTTTGGTCAGACTAGATCAATATTTATTTCTTTCATATTATTAATAATTGGTCGGATTAGGCCAATATTTTGATTATTTAACATCTTTTTAAAAAACGAATTTAAATTTAAATATTTAAACATTATATTAAAATAATATGGGAAGGAATTTAAATTTAAAAACGAATTTAAATTTAAATTTTAAAACGAATTTAAATTTAAATTTTAAAACGAATTTAAATTTAAATTTTAAAACGAATTAAAAACGAATTAAAAACGAATTTAAATTTAAATTTGAAAACGAAATTAAATTTAAAAATGAATTTAAATTTAAATATTTAAACTTATTTTTGGTGGACAAATTTATTTAAAATAATATGTAATGACCAAATTAATGAGTAGGATAGAGAAAATCAAGTGGGTTCCATGAATAGTGTACAGTGGTCTCTTAACCATTGTGGAGAAAAAAAGGGGTTGTCTCTTAAGTGGTCTCTTAAGCTGAGGTGGAAGAGAGAGAGGGAGAAAAATAATATATTTAATTGGTAAGAGACCGGTAGCGGTCTCTACCACCTCCTCGACATCTATTACAACTCCGTTGGCCGGAACTGCGTCTTACTCCTCAACCTGCCCTCAAACACCACCGGCTTAATCTCCGAAACCGACGTCCACCGCCTGAAGGAGTTTGGGACCGCTTTAAACCACATTCTCCACAAATTTGGCTGACAATTGCTCCATAACCGCCAGCAGTCAACGCGGCGGCGATGGCGGCGGGTTCGGCCTGGAAAACGTCGTTGACAGCGACCACTTGTGGACTTACTGGGTCCCCACGGAGGAGGAAACGCGAAATCATTGGATCGAACTCAGAGCATCGGGCGGAGGGCTGAGATTCAACGTGATTCGGATCCAGGAAGCAATTGGGTTGGGGCAGAGGATCCGGAGCCATGAGGTTTATGTTGATGGGAAGAGGATTGCTGAGGGAACCACGGTGGGTTACAAGAGGCTCCACCGGGTCGGAAACGGGCCGGTGGTGGGTTACCGGGTAAAGATTAAGATCACGGGCTCCCGGGCGCCGCCTTTGATTTCTTCTGTAGGTCTGCATTTTGATCCACGTGGTTTTTTATCCTAGTAATTGTTTCTATATACCTGCTTGATAAAACCAGTTTTACTCCGTTTCAGTCTCAAGTTTCCTAAACACGTGTTTAAATCTTTAATGTATGATAACATCACATACGCAATTGAGATTTAGAATACGATGAATTAAATAATATTCACATAAGATAATATGGTTGTTTGTATATCCTTTTCAATTATGTTGTCAAAGTATGATGACTCAAAATGAAAAAGAATAGGTTTTGTTCAATTTAGTTTGAAATGGAGAGTACCCACTACAAATATAACCCTGAGTTGGAGAAAGTTCAAACATGATTCTGAGTTATTTTTAAGTGCAAATAAATCCATTTATTATACATATTTGCAAATATAATCCTAAAGTCATTATTTTGGCATTGATTAGCCATTTCCGGCTATTGAGCGATAGGAAATTACCAAAATACCTTTTCAACCAAATACTAAAATTAAAAAGATAAAATTGCCCTTTGCTTCCACCACCGCTACTATTCCACCACCAGTCACCACGGCACCGCTCGCCGCCGCCTGTCACGCCGCCTCATCCATCTCTCCACAGCCATGGAAATCCAAAAACAGTCTTGGATTCAACCCGATTAATTGCTGCAATTTCCGGCGTCAATAGTGAAGCACACCAGAAATTGAAAACCAAAATCATCCAGTAACCTTCCAATATCCCTTCACCGTAGCCCGATTCAGCCTCAGCTTATTTGCAGTCCTTTGGGCAGAAGAATAACCACTCATTATCATACGACTACACCAGAGACATCTTCAATGGAAACAAACAAAAAAACTACAATTTTCCCGTTCCTACAATGCCTAAACAGATATGTTTTCTACCAAATCTCACGCAAAATCGCTGCCAGAAATAATCCATTCTATACCTTTTTCCTCGACGGAGCAGCGCTCGCCGAGGTGAGTCAAGATCTAGTGAAGCTCGAACTCCTCCGACGAGATCTTGCCATTCCAGATCAATTCCGCCAAAACAATCGAGTATGAAGAGGGTTTCTTGTTGTTGTAGCAAGATTTGGGCTTCCTTGTTGTTGTAGCAAGATTTGGGCTTCCTTGTTGTTGAAGAAGATGGTACAAAAACACTTCCATTTTTGCTCTGAAAATGAATGGGGTTTCTCTGACTTAGGAATGGAGGGATTTTCTTCCTGAATTGCTTTCTTCTTGTCTGTTGGAGAGAAGGTAATTTCATCTCTAGTGGAAAAATTCAAGAAAAATTGCAGACGGATTAGTATGGCATAGGATGGATTTGTAGACGGCGAGGAAAGAAGATATATTTTTTAGGGTTTTAGGGGCATAAATATAATTTTATTATTTTTTGTATTTTTAAAATTTTTTATAGAGGGGTAAAATAGTAGTTTTACTAAATTCGACCTCTAACTACTAGAAAATGTTATATTTGCACATAACCTAAATATCTAGGGTTATATTCACTTTCAATTATCGCAGGGTTATATCTGCACTTTCGTCAATTATATAGAGTTATATGTGAACTTTGCATATTTCTAGTTGTGACGCTTTTTTAGATCATTCGTGACACTCAAATGCGTCGCTAAAATTATAAGTGCCGCCTTATTAAGTACTTCTATTCAGCGTGTCACAAGAGTATTGTTATGTGATAAAGTATTGTTATATTTTTTTGACGCTTTAAAATGCAGTTCAATTTTAGAAGTGTCATTAAAGTTTGTAACATTGATTCATGCAGTAGTTCAGTTTAGTGACATATGCACATCTCACAAATATTTAGTGACACCTGAAGGTGAAACAGATATTGTGACATTTTCTTACCTGTCACAAAATATGCTTTAGTACCACTTGACTCTTTTTTTGTAGTG
The DNA here is from genome assembly GCA_037428765.1 of Rubia yunnanensis. Lineage (NCBI taxonomy): Eukaryota > Viridiplantae > Streptophyta > Magnoliopsida > Gentianales > Rubiaceae > Rubia > Rubia yunnanensis. Next base: position 156,476,202 of record CM075061.1, on the reverse strand, counting down.
ACTTATTTTGCAGTTCTAACTTCTAAGATACAATATCTTGTTCAAAAAATCAGTAAAATTTATTGATGAACCTCCAATCAGATGTTAACAAAGTAGTTGGAAGAAATACACTAACACGAAAGAGAAATACAAATGGATGGAATAAATTTACGTTACAACCGTTAAGTATTATTTAAGCAGCGTAATCAGATTCTAGGAGAAGCTTTGAGGCGAAGGCCGCCGTCCATGTGGAGAGTAAGCATAGTTTTGTAGTTGACCGGTCCCTGTTCATCGCTCATCTTGAACGAGAAATTCCCCAACAACGTTGCTGCAAATATCTTCATCTGCCTGTATGCAAACTCCTTTCCCAGACAAATCCTGGGCCCCGCCTGAAAGGCTATGAACTTGGAGGAGCTTTCCTTCTGGAACATGCCGTTTTGATCCAGCCACCTCTCCGGCCTGAACACCTCCGCATCCTCGCCCCATATGCTCTTCATTCTCCCCATCGCCCATGGGATGTACGAGATCGAGTCCCCTTTCTTGATGCTGAATCCATCCGGGAGCGTGTCGTCTCCAAAGCAAAGCTTCGCATCCTGGATTGTGCAACACAGTATTATGTTTAGGACATGATGCAACATCGACCTGTCCTAGCTAAATATGTTAGAAAATCGCGTACCACAGAAACAGCCGGGTAGATTCTGAGCGTCTCGGAGAGGGCAGCGTGGAGATACTGCATCTTTTCGAGAGCTTCTTCCGTAACCATGTTTGGTGTGTCGGTGACCAGACAGTTCGCACTGATTCCGGTAGCTTCCGCGATTTCTTGGGCAACCTTGGATTGTATGTCAGGGTGCTTGCACATGAGATACAGGAACCAGGTGAGAGTGCTGGCCGTGGTGTCCTTTCCGGCGATGATGAAGCTGAGGATGATGTCCTTAAGGTACTTGGGGTCCGTCTCGTTCTTGTCCAAGAACCTCGACAAAAGGTCCTCCTTCTCTCTGACCTGATTCAGCTGCTCGGTTTTGGTCCTGATGATCCTGTAAACGAATTCGTCGATAACTTTGATGCTCTTCCTCAGCCTCGCTTCGGATCCGATATTAAGTCGCCTCTTCAGCTTCCAGAACACATCCACAAACCGGTAGATAGTGATCGCGCTTGCTTCCTCGAAGCAGCGCGAAAATGTGGCGCTATCCTCTTGAGTTCCTTCCAGGCTGTTGAGGTCAACTCCGAGGACAACCTTGAAAACGGAATCAAGACCTGCCTTCATCAGCAAATCCTGGATTTCAATCGTCTCCTTGGAGGAGGCTGAGGCTGAAACAATGGCGCCGAGTTTCGATGCATTCTGCTTGAAGACGCCACTGCTGAAGTTCCTCAACACTTTGGTGGAGAATTCATAGCTTGAAGTCTTTCTCTGATGCTTCCATTTCTCCCCATCCACCGTGAATATCCCATCTCCCAGAAGGTCTTCCAGGATGGTGTGGTTCGCGGCTCCCTGCAAAATCGCATAAATTACAACCCCGGTTTCAAAACATCACATTCATTCGATCGACGGATCAATAAAATTTCAAGGAATGGAAGGAAACGAGTGCTACCTTGCCATAGTTCTGAAAGTTGGTCTTGAGAAAGTACTCGATATTGGCGGGATCGCTGGTGTACACCTCATTCCGGTCAAAGTTCAAGAATCTGAAAGACAAATGCTTCAAGGATTCTTCCGTTAAGTAGTCGTAGAACCGATCAAAGTTGGTCACCAGGTTGAAGACGGTGCCGGCGATCGGGTGGAACTTCTTCTTGGATCCTCTCGCTCTCTTAATGAAGTAAAGTGTCACAATAATTGCGGCAAGTGTTGCTAAACCAATCACAACATCTGTCATCTCCATGGCTGCTGTCTGAAATTAATGTTTAAGCAGATAGAAGTTCAAGGAGGAATTGAAGAAGCTAGTTATATGTTTGTTATGGTTACAAAATGAGCAAATAAGAGCTATAAATAGGCAAGGTTTTGAGTGGCTAATATGACTTCCGTTAGAGGTAATATTTTGGTATTTGTCAAAGTGGGCGGATTTTTTTGGTAGTAATGAGTATATGGTTGACTGGACTGGATGCATTTCCTGGAATAATTTTAATGTTTTAGCTGGACGACTCATTCTTATGCAGAGCCACTGCTCGTATGTCAAACGGAGAAACCTGAGACTAGCCATTAATAATGCCCAGTTGTAGTTTTTTAATCTTCTTTCTATAAGTTTGTATTTTGTTGAAATTGAGGTCAGTAGAAGGAAGATTTATGTACATTTGAGGTGTCATCTGGTTACTTGTGACCAATTCCTAGTCCCTAATGGAGGCCTTGGTTCAAATTGAGCTCACACTAATTATAACATTGGAAGTTTCCTATAAATGACGGATCCGGATCTTATGTTCCACTTTTGTCTATCACTGCATATTATACCAAATAAATTCTAGCATGTGTCCTTCCTAAATTAACTAATATTAGTTTAATAGTTTTTAACTAAATTGATGGTATTGGTTATATTTTTACACTTTCCATCCCCATAACACCACTTACCGAGTACTATTTGTTTTCGTACTATTTAATGATGATCTTGTATTGATAATATCTTAAATTAGATATAAAATATTTTTTTGACCTAGTCACTCGTTCTGGTTATGTGTATTAACATATAAAAAGTACAAAAAATACAAGATAGAGTCATGCATGGAACATAATATTACAAAACTCAATTCAGAAAAAATAAATACTATAGAAAGCAAAAATTTCTTGTGAGATTGTCTCACCAAACCTTATATAAGAAAAGAGAATAAGCTGCAAAATAGTATGTATAATTTGTGGGTTAGTATCACCACAACAAATTAACCTATTAATTCGCCACTTTTACTTCGGTTTTTTGGTTAAAGGGCAAATAACCGAGATAAAAAGTTCTTTTACCTCGATTCTTATTTTTTTAAAATAAAATGTATTTTTCACCTCAGTTAAAAAAATTGAGGTAAAAAGTACTGACACTTTTTACCTCGGTAAAAGCATGCCATTATTGATGTTGCACGCATGTCTATCTTACTGCCGTTGTGTTTGGACCTACATCGCAAGTCACTCTTGCAGATATGAATGACCGATGTCGCACGCATGTCTGGCTTACCTCGCTATGTCACTCGTAAGTCACCCTAGCTATGTCACTCGTATGTCTAATTTACCGACGTCAATTATTATTGTGACCGATGTCGCAAGTGCCTCGCAAACATGAAATGACCGACGTCGCACGTATATCTGGCTTACCGACACACGTAACTCTCGCAGACACTCTTCCAATGCATAATGTAATTTTTTAATAAAGCAAAAATAAAATATTAAAAAAAATTATGCAACTCTATTCTTCTAAGAATCCGTCTCTTGAAAGACGGTCTTTCCATAACTAAGAAATTAAGATAAAATTAGAAGAAATTAAGATAAAATTTTTGGGTTGCATGAACCGGGTTATAAATTTTATAACTACTACATGTTGCATACTAAAATTTTAATATTGCAACTAAGACCTTTTATCTTTTAATATTCTAATCAAACCCCGTCTTTCCATAAGCATATGGAAAGACCGTCTTTCCCAAGACTTTGCCTTCTTCTAAATTTTAAAAAGATTTTATAACTATATTTTTAACTATGACTTTATTTTTATATTTTTTAAATAAAATAAATTAAATGTTGAGTTCGAGTAATAAATGATCGAGATTTTAGTAATAAAGTTTAATGTCAAACAAAACTAAAATATAATTTTGTAAATTTTTTATGCTACTCCATTTCTTTTAAACTTTAAAAGATTTTATAACTATACTTCTAACTATGAGTTTGTGTTTATATTTTTCAAATGAAATAAATTAGACGTAGAGTTCGAGTAGTATGTGATCGAAGTCGAACATCAATAAATAAATTTTATTTTTTCACTTAATAAAATTTATATACTACTTATTCATAATTATATAAAATAAGTAGTATATAAAATAAGTAAAATAAAATTTGGTTGCTAGGAGACACCTGTATGAGTTACTCTAGAAAGAACATGTACTAGCGTTTTCCAACATTTCATCCAAAAAACAATTTATTTTACATTTCTATATTTAGGAAAGAATAATAAAAATCATGTGTTTTGGAGCAATGGATAATAGGGTAACATAACTTTGGGCTGTAGTGTAATTTCCAAGATTGTGTAGAAGTAATAAATGTTGACTTTCGAGACCCTTCCGTTCACCCATACATGCCCAAATTGGGAAACCAAAACTGTATATTATTTAATTGCATTTTGATATCATAAATTTCGTGATTTGACAACTCCAACTTTCTTGGAGGGATCTAAGTGCAAAAAGTAAAAAACTTTTACTTGTAACTCCAAATTGAAATTCGCTCGAACGTGATGGTACCCTATACACTCTCGTTGTATTTTCCAAATCCATAACATAGTATTTATCAATAAACATGCACAAGAATATATTTGTAAATTTTTCCGTTTTACCTTTCTCACTTGTAAGTAATCAACTCAAAGTTACTCTAGAACATGTACTAGCATTTTCCAAAATTTCACCAAAAAATTATTTATTTTATATTTCTATATTTAGGCAAGAATAACAAAAATCATGTATTTTGGAGTAATGGATAATGGGGTAACACAATTTTGGGCCATAGTGTAATTTCTAAGAATGTGTAGAAGTAATCAATATTGACTTTCATGGCCCCTCCGTTCTCCCATACATGCCCAAATTGCAAAATTGCAATTGTATATTATTGAATTGCATTTTGGTGTCACCAATTTCGTGATTCGACAACTCCAATTTTCTTGGATTCACCTAAGTACAAAAAGTAAAAACTTTATTCTTAACTCAAAATTGAAATCCGCTCGAATGTGATGCTACCCTATACACCCAATTGTATTTTTCAAGTCTGTAACATAGTATTTATGAACAATCATGCACAAAAATGTATATGTAATCTTTTCTGATTTCTCTTTCTTACTTCTAAGTAATCAACTCTAAGTTACTCTAGAACATGTACTAGCGCTTTCCAACATTTCACCCAAAAAATTATTTATTTTCTATTTCTATATTCATGCAAAAATAACAAAAATTGTGTATTTTGGAGAGACTGATAATGTTGTAACTAAATTTTAGGCACTGGTGTAGTTTTTCATAAATATGTTAGAGACATTTCCGTTCACCCATTGCAACCCAAAATTTTGAACACACAATAGTCTCTTGATTCATTGCATTTTGGTGTCTTCAATTTTGTGATTCACAACTAGAAAAATTGTCTTCATCATTTTAAAAAATAATATCCTTCAATATTCACATTAAATTCTTTATTTCTATTCATAAACTAAGAACTAAGAAATTAGCCCAAAAAATCTAATCCCTAAGCCCAAACACTACTAACCTAAACCCTAGTACATAAGTTAAAGAAGTCCTCTCCTTCTCTTTTACATAACACAAACATCTCTCTCATTTAACTCCCAGCAGCCTTCTTCTCCACCACGGTCCAGTCGTTGGCCGTCACAGCATCGCTATTGACTGCCGTTGTGCCGCTGTTGACCGTCGTTGGTGTCTTCTCTGGCATTTCAGATCCGCATCTTCTCCCCCGTCAAACTCATCTTCTCCGTCGTTTCACGCATTTTCTCTTGCCGGTTCACATATTTTCTCCTGCTGGTTCATGGATCTTATCCGACCGGCTCAGCTCTTCATTGTCATGCATCTTCTCTGGCCATCCACCGTCTTCTCCGACCGTCCGCTGTCTTCTCCGGCTGTCACGCATCTTCTCTGCCATCGCGTATCTACTCCAGCCATCTGGTGTTGCTCGTCTTCTCTGACCATCAGAACAACCATGCCTCCGACCATCGCTCTAACCTACGCTCCGACCACCACTCCGGATCTAGGTTTGATAAATTTTGATTATAGATACTAGGGTCTGATTTTTTTTATATTGAAGTTGTGTATATGTGAGATGTTGATACTCTGAGTTATACAACTTTTGTTCAAGCTAAATCTGGTTTTGTATTTTTTTTAATTCTCTAAAAATGGCTGTGAATTAGCCTGTGAAATGTGGCCGGAAATCTGTAACTGGCCGGAATCAGTTATGAACTATCGAAAGCTGAATCGATGTTGATTCAACATCGATTCATCTTTCGGTAGTTTTTTTATTTTATTTCTGAAATGATATGTTCGATTTTGCACCACCTTCTCACATGGTTTCGGTCTTACCAATAGTGGTGCGACATCGCACCACTTTCTCATTTGGTTTTGGTCATTAAATTTTTACCTCGGTTATTATGTGCGACATCCCACCGCCATCGGGCTTGTTGATAGGGGTACGATGTCGTACGCAACCGAGGTAAAAAATATTTTTTTCCTCAATTTTGAACCTAGGTAAAAAATAAATTTTTTACTTCAGCCACATTTACCTCAGTTTTTAGCCCTAAAAAAGCGAGGTAAAAAGCCCTGAAAAACCGAGGTAATGGGTCATTTCTCTTGTAGTGTATTTAGGTCAAATTCGGATCACTAGATCTCCCTAGATGATTCACACTCCTTTGTTTTCCCATTCTCTCCTATTTTCTATCTTTGAGTCCTAGGTTCTTAGCTACCCACCGCTGCTTTGGGCTCCATAGATCTAGTCTTGGAAGGTTAAGAAAATGAAATCCGATGGTTTTCAACAAATTCGTTAGTCAAAGTTGCTTATTTTTGTAGTATTCGGTGTTTAGTCTGATGGTCAAACATTAATTTGGTCAAAAGTCAAACGCATCAAAGGCTGGATTTTACAGATGGATGTTTGATTACTTTGTTTTTTCTTCCATTTTTTATGTTGTTTTTCTCTTGTTACTAGGGGTCTCCAGCCCGCGCGAAGAGCGGGCTGTCGACAACGGGTTATGAAATTGCTTATTCAGGCCTTGAGGGGTTGTGTATTGTGCCCTCGAAGGGGTGGTGTATTCTGGCCTCGAAGGGGTTGCTTATTGTGAACTTGAAGGAGTCATGTATTGTGGCCTCGAAGGAGTAGTGTCTTGTTGTCTCGAAGGGGTGGCGATTCTGGACTCGAATGGGTTATTTATTCTGGCCACGAAAGGGGCATATCTTGTGGTCTCGAAGGGGTAGCGTGTTCTGGCCTTGAAGGGGTTGTGTATTCTGGCCTCGAAGGGGTCATGTCTTGTACCCCCGAAGGGGTCATATCCTATGCCCTCGAAGGGTTCATATCCTGTGCCCTCGAAGGGGTCATGTCTTGTTCCCTCGAAGGGGTGGTTTTTTTGCCCACGAAGTGGTGGTGTATTCTGGCCTCGAAGGGGTCATGTATTGTGGTCTCGAAGGGGTTTTGTATTTTGGCCTCGAAGGGGTCTTGTCTTGTGACCTCGAAGGGGCAGTGTCTTGTGGCCTCGAAGGGGGCGTGGCTTGTGGTGTCGAAGGGGTGTTGTCTTGTGCCTTCGAAGGGGTGATGTCTTGTGTCCTTGAAGGAATAATGTATTCTGGACCTTCGAGGGTGATGTACTTTTGAGTCTCGAAGGGGTGGCGCATTCTGACCTTGAAGGGGTGGTGTCTTGTGCCCTCGAAGGGGTAGTACCTTGTGCCCTCGACGGGGTCATATATTCTGGCCTTGAAGGGGTGGCGTATTCTGGCCTCGAAGGGATATGTCTTGTGCAGTCGAAGGAATGATGTAGTCTTGTGGCCTCGAATGGGTAGTCTATCCTGGCCTCGAAGGGGTGGTGCATGTATTCTTCCCTCAAAGGGGTTGTGTATTCTGCCCTCGAAGGGGTTGTGTATTGTGTCCTCGAAGGGGTGGTCTATTCTGGCCTCGAAGGGGTTGTTTATTATGGGTTCAAAGGGTTTGTTTATTATGGCCTCGAGGGGGTCATGTATTGTGGTCTCGAAGGGGTCGTGTCTTGTTGACTAGATGAGGTGGCGTATTTTGGCCTCGGAGGGGGCATGTATTGTGGCCTCGAAGAGGTGGTGTCTTGTGGCCTCGAAGGGGTAATGTTCTGTGGCCTCGAAGGGGTGGCGTATTCTAAGCTCGAAGGGTTGTTCATTCTGGCCTCGGGGAGGGGGGTGGGGGAGGTCATGTATTGTGGCCGCGAAGGGGTGCTGTTTTGTGGCCTCGAATGGGTCATTTATTCTGACCTCGAAGGGGTCATGTCTTGTGGTCTCGAAGGGGTGGTGTCTTGTGCCTTCGAAGGGGTAGTGTCTGCTGCCGTCGAAGGAATGATGTATTCCTGCCTTGAAGGGGTGGTTTATCCTGGCCTTAAAGGGTTGGTGTATGTATTCCGCCCTCGAAGGGGTTGTGTATTCTGCCCTCGAAGGGGTTGTTCATTCTGGCCTCGAGGGGGGTCCTGTATTGTGTCCTCGAAGGGGTCATGTATTGTGGCCTTGAAGGGGTGGTGTATTCTAGCCTATTCTTGCCTCAAAGGGGTGATGTATTCTAGTCTCAAAGGGGTCGCGTATTGTGACCTCGAAGGGGTGGTGTCTTGTGGCCTTGAAGGGGTGGTGTTTTGTGTCTTTGAATGGGTGGTGTCTTGTGGCCGTCGAAGGGGTAGTGTCTTGTGCCGTCGAAGGAATGATGTATTCTTGCCTCGAAGAGGTGATGTATTCTGGCCTCGAGGGGGTCCTTTATTGTGTCCTCAAAGGGTTCATGTTGTGGCCTCGAAGGGGTGGTGTCTTGTGGTCTATTCTGGCCTCGAAGGGGTGATGTATTCTAGCCTCGAAGGGGTAAGGTATTGTGGCCTCGAAGGGGTGGTGTTTTGTGCCTATGAAGGGGTGGTGTCGTGTGGCTGTCGAAGGGGTAGTGTCTTGTGTCTTCGAAGGAATGATGTAGTCTTCTGGCCTCGAAGGGGTGGTCTATCCTAGCCTCGAAGGGGTGGTGTATAATTCTGACCTCGAAGGGGTTTATTCTGCCCTTAAAGGGGTTGTGTATTCTGGCCTCGAAGGGGTTGTGTATTCTGGTCTCGAAGGGGTCATGTATTATGGCCTCAAAGGGGTCATGTGTTGTAGACTCGAAGGGGTCGTGTCTTGTGGGCTTGAAGGGTTAGTGTTTTTTGGTCTCGAATGGGTGGCGTATTCTTGGCTCAAAGGGGTTGTTTATTCTGGCCTCGAGGGGGGTCATGTATTGTGTCCGTGAAGGGGTCATGTAAAATTTTCAACAACCCCTTCCATAACAAGAATACACAACCCCTTCAAGGACACAATACTCAACCCCTTTTCCATAACAATTTTCAACAAGACATGAATTTCCTCTTGGGTATAGAAAACACAATCAGGAAAATCAATCAATATCTGCAAAATAAATATTTTCATCAAGATCCCAGCTCAGAGAACTCTAAAAATTAAAACGTTTGCTTTCTGCGGGTCATTCAATGTACAAAAGAACAACTCGAGCAAAGAATAGATCAGAATTTGAGCGCCAAAAGGCTTGAAAGCTAAATGAAGAGCAGAGGGATCATGATGTTATGTGCACAATGTAGGCTTACAAAATACCTGCAACAACTATGACCGCCAAACCTCAGAAAATGAAAGACCAATGAAGAACCCGTGCACTCAAACCTGATTCCAAATCATCTCCATCTTCTTCTTCATCCCTAACCTAAACCCTCGAACTCTGCCACCGCTAAGAACGATAAAGGCATGGCGAACTCTACTCAAGCCCCGCCGAAGAGGCCTGTTCGCAAAGACTACTGCTACAACGTTGATGGAGATAGACAGAGCAACTCACCGGTGGTCCCGAGCTCATCCTGATTCGGTATAGAGTTACGACAAACAAAAGATGTTATGTATAGAGTTTGGTAGGCTGCAATCTCCACAAATAGAAGAGCATCAAGTTTTGAAATTTCTGCAAGTAATACTAACAGAAATAGGCCCTGGAAAATAAGTTTGAAAAGTTTTCCCGGGTATCATTTACAGAAAATTCAAGCTATTCTTACAATCAGGTGCACTCCCAACTAACTTTGGGGGTTTGCCCCTTATGTTGATAACTTTTTCCCTTATTACAGAGTACTAACTACCAAATTCTACATAGCTACAATATTGTTTCTAGTTTTTCTAATTAAAAAGACCAAAGCAAATGTCTATATCTGGATGCAACCTCGACTTAAAACATTAATAGACTACACATTGCATGTACCAAACAGAAAAAATAACTGAAACCTAATCACATTCTCGCATACTACAACAAGAAGAAGATCTTAACAGCACTACAGAATAGGAATTACAAGAATGGAAAATAGAACAGGAAAATATTTTTTCCCAACACATAAACTACTTTACAAGGGATACCTCTGACAAGGTGAACAATAGTGCATTACAACCAGATAGATACACAGTATGTTAAATTTTACAAACCACTTGCAGTTCAATTACCATTTTTGCTGAGAATCCTGGAAACTAAGTACAGACACCAGAGAGCTAATAAAAAATCAAGACTATCTCGCACTAAACTAACACTAATCATCAAAATTCACAACCAAAATGAAGCTTCCTGAGCTCAAAAGTCTCAGAAGCTTCAAAACCACTGAACTGAACCTCCCAACCATTTTTTGAGCGCCAAAAAATAATTCCAAAACCACACATCAAATTCAAAATACAACCAAATGCGAGGGACAGGAAAACCTATTCAAATATCTTATTCACATCAAAACTGATCAACTCACACTGCAATTAGCAATTCAAAAAAATCACAAACAAGCGTCGTCTACATATTAATCTGCCAAGCGTCAAGCGTGCGCTGGAAGCTTTGAAGCCATCGATTGGCCTGCATACGAATGGCGTCATCCGGGTGATGATACAGCGAATAAATCAGTAGCCAAAAACTAAAGACTTATTAGAAACAGATCACACCAGTTGCAGAACAAATCAGTAGCCAAAAATTGAAAGCATATCAGAAACACTACGGAAATTGGAGCAACGATGATGGAAAAGGCGGCCAATTTTGGTTAGGAAAACTATGAAATTACCTTGTGGAATTGTTCAACGATAGGAACCCAACCATCTGAGAGTAAACTCTTCAACCCATATCTCCTCCACCCTCAACTCCCTTTACCCAGATCTCCCTCTACCTCCACCCACGCGCCACCGCCCCTCCGCATCCGCCAGAGCCATCCACGCATCCACCTCCGCTAGCATGATCCCGCCACTCCTTCGGCCTCTGCCAGAGCCATCCCACGCATCCGCCTCCGCTAGCATGATCCTGCCACTCCTTCGGCCTCCGCTACCGCCTCCACTCCCCTTCGCCTCCACCTCCGCTGGCGTCACCACTCATTCCAGGAGAAGAGAAATTGTTCGGCAGGCGGTTGAAGGAAATACAAAAATGATAATGGAATTTTCTGGAATGGGTGAATGAAACTAACGCGTGGAGCCTATGGAAAAAGATAAGAAGCAGAGAAAAAGACTGACACGTATTAGCAGATAGGAGGGAGGAATAAAAAAGAAGTGGACGCAAATTACCCACGGTGGCTGAAGAACCATCATTCTCAGACGCATGACAAAAAAAAGTGGACGCAAATTACCCACGAAGGAGAAGTTACTTTGCCTCGAATGCCTACGACAAAATTTTACTGTTCATCGAACCCATCTCGACTTTTAAGTTATAAAGATTATTCTCTTTGATTTTGATGACAAACAATCGAGCTGACAACACTTTACCTCTAATAATTAGATCTAGTGTGCAATTTAAAAGGAGAAATGTTGTCAGAAACTCTAACGTGGCTCTCTAGCAATGTTCTCACTGAGGATAGAGCCAAGGTGGGTGCAAATTTGTGACCTTGTACAATGTCAAATCTACTCAATTTGAATTGTATAAATGGTTATAGTTCTGTTTAGGTGTATCATGTGATTCTAGTAGTCGCGCAACTCTTCGAAAAAATGACAATCATCTTCCTTTTTGTTATTTTATCATTCGAGTCACATTTGGACCAGTTCAAACTTTTGTGAATTGACTTCTTTAAAAGTGGGCATGATAGCAGAAAAATAATACATGTTACACTAATTTAATTTTCATTTAGTTCTCATATAATTACAAAGAATTGAACATATACTTTATAGTTTTTAGCTCTTTTATATAATGGGTTTATCACATAATCACTTCACCCTAAAAGGAAAATAAGTAGTAGTGTCCATGAGGGAACTCGACATTCCATATCTTCGTCAGATTTCGCTTATAATATTATAATGATATAATAATATACATCATAGTCGGAGGTTGAAAATATACTAAGTCAAAAGTCATCATTTTGAATGGATAATTTTCCACAGATATTCTGTATTAAGTATAATTAATGATTAGAAGTCATAAGAAGCTGTAATTATTTTTCTCTTTAATAAAAATTCTTCTTTGTTCCACTATTTCGTTCTCAATTATAATATTACTCAAAGTTTTGTTTTACATCGACTAATCGTTAGATGAATTTATTTATTATTGATGTAGTTAATGAGGTGATTTGATGGCTTATGTATGTTTTTATTTATTGCAACGAAGTTTCTATAACTGTGAAAAATAATTATAATCTGACCAAAAAAAATATTGAAACAATGGTTTTCATGATTAATCTAACCGTTAGTCCATTAATCGGTTTAAGAAAAAAGTTAAAATCTGAAAAGACTAAATTGCCCTTAAGCATCAGGGAACGATTTTCCCTTTTTCCCCCTTTCTTCTTCCGCTCTTTCCCTTGTCTTCCCTTCGTCGTCCTCAACCTCATCTTAGCAAGCGGGCAAGTGGCAGTCTCTGGTCTTCCTCAAGTCGCTCAGAAAAGAATAATAATGATGACGCGCAGGCTCAAGAGTCGTTACTCTATTAAATTTGGATGTTAACGCGAGTGAACCAACAACACTATTCAATTTTCTTCACCAGTGCGAACAGAGCGGGTGTGGGTTCTATGATGGTGTGGACAGGGCGGTGGGACGAGGTTTTCAGCTGTGGCAGTGGTGTGTCTAATCTTCAAAGACCAATGAGCAAAGCGCTGGGGATAGAGTTTCGCGGCGGTGGGACTGGAGCAGGGCGGTGGGGTGAGGTTTCTCGTGGTGGTGGTGGTGGGCGAGAGTGGCGGTGGTGAATCGGATTGGGCGAGGTTTTCGGCGGCGGCACGGACTGAGCACAGTGAGGGTGGGTTGTGAAGAAGAAAGAAAACATGTTTCGGTTTTGAAAAACAATATTTTAAATCCAATAAGCTGCCACGTCACAAGGGGTATAATGGACATCAATTTTTCAGCTTTGGCCCAAGAGGTATTTTCATCATTTCAGTTTCTGGTCAATGCCATAATTGGGGAGTCTAGGTATATTGACACAATTTGACCAACAGTTAGGGTCAGATTGACACAATTGGTAATGAGTTAGAATTAGATTGACATTTTCTCACTTTGCATGATTATATTGGCATTTTCAATTAAAAGTTAGGGTTAGAATTGTATTTTACCCTAAAAATATATATGATAATGATCTCCTCTTAATTTTATAAATAGTAAATGAAGTAAAACACTGTAAAGCTAAGCTGCGATAAGATAAATTGGAGAGTGGTCATTGGGAATCAAGTGTTATTTACTAACAAGATGATACATACATGTTGATTGATTGAAGATTAATTCCGTAAAACCTTTGATTTATTTGATAATTTAGACAATTCCCATTCAGCGTTGATACTTTTGCGTCTTAATTTTTTGTTTCTAAAAGGCTATTTCGGCCAGCCCTGGACTGCTCACACCAGTCGATACCACAGCCAACATGTGAGAGGTAAGTCACGGTAGCCCAATGCCAGGACCCAAGCTGAAGCCGTACTCACCGCGCACCAGGAGCTCACCCGCCACATGGCCCAGAAGGCCATACTTTGAGTAAGGTCATCCCACACGACCGCTTGCGAGCCTCGAACTCGGGGTTCCCCCTGGAGCAACTTGTCCCAACCGCTGGGTACATCCGTGGGTGTTTAATTTTTTGTTTCTAAATGACGAGATTAATAGTCAAAAGAAGCACTGTGTACTTAGTTAAACATTAAACCGTTAAACGTACTCCTGGACCGGGGACTTTGAATTGGTCAATAGCAATTGTATACTTCAACATTTCAAACATACGGTTTCCATATTCAACATAATACGACATTTTAAAAAGTCAGAAACAACAATTGGTCTCACTATCGAGAAGAAGTGTTTGACCGGCCCGTGAACATGCATGGTAAGAAAAAAATTACAGTTTCTATGTAAAATCTCTTATTTCTTCCGTCTGCACATTTTACTATTTAATATTATTCATTTTTAAAATTTGACCACATAATTAAATAAGTTCATAAGTAATAATATTATTATATGTGATATTGTTAGATTTGTAATAAAATTTTTTTTCAAAAGTAACTTTTTATTTGCTAATATTATACGTAATTAAATGTATTACCGGTCAAACATAATTATTGATAACCGTAAAGAAGATTTCTTGCAATTTAATCCAGGACGGAGGAGGGGGTAAGAATTTAACTTTGGTAAAGCTATATTTGTGCCTCGTTTTCGTAATAATTGCTCCCCTGATTATCATCAAAGGTTGAAGAAGCGAAATGAGGTTCTCACAAATCTATCAATTCTTTTGGGGAAAAAAAACTATAATGAACGTGGTCCAAGGCTATGGGGGAGCAGTTTAAAGGAGTGAAGGGAAACGTTTGGAAAAATATTTACTCCCTCCTACCTTTTTATTAGTGACACAAGTTTCGTATCAAGTCAAAAAGTGTCATATATATTCGACATCTTTGATGTCACTGAAATTTTCTGCACATATACATGTCACTAACATTTCACTAAATTCCTGTTGTGTCACTAATTCATATTGTTATATCAATCGAACAAAATTTACATACCACTACACATTTAATAAATGTGTCACGAAAAATAGGTATATATCAAGATGTTACTGTATGCATTTTTTTTGACAAAACACTACATGCATGTCATAAAAATAATTTTTTCGCATTGCAAAAGTGTCGCTAATATATGTGTTAAAAATAAATTATGACGCCAGGCAAATTGCCTATATGTGTGTTACAAATAAATGTGACACTTTGATATATCTACTTTACGACATTTTAAATTTAACTATCTGTAAAATTTTGTGACAGGAGTATATGCGAGATTAATTATTGACATGTATATGTGCAACGTGTCAAAAATAATTGTGACAATTTCTTCTATGTAGAGTTGTCAATCTCTGACCCGAATCGAGAACTTGACCTGGATCAACACGAGCAAATCAACCCGAAATCCGATATGATACGAGAAATATTGACCCAAACCCGACCTGACACGACCACACTCAACCCGAAACCCAATTTTGACCCGAGAAATATTGACCTGTATCCGAACCCGACACAACCAAATTAAAAAAAAACCCGAATATGACCGATAATCTAGACCCGAACCCAACTTGAATACGAACCCGAGACCAACATAAACCCAATCCAACCCGAACCCGATTTAACCCGGGCCTAATTCAATCCAATAAATCAACTATATAATCATACGTGCATGTAATTGACCCAAAAATAGATGCAGTTATAAAAAGTCAATTAACATTTAATATAGAACCAAGTCAACTTGAATCAAACTAATAAATTCTTTAGACATACTTATTAGAATAAAGTGGGGTTTTTATATATTTCAAGTTTACAGATATGATTACAAGTACGTAAAGTTAACTCATAACAAATGTGAATACACAAGGTTAAGTTAAAAATGCACTAGACTAAATTTATAAATTTAATGAATAATAGTCAAATAAAGAGAGATGTCTCGTTAAAATTATGATTTTGAATTAGTAATTATATAAAGTCGACTAAATATTAATTTCAAAAGCTAGTTTGAAAAGTATTGGAAAAATAATATTTAATAAAATATAAAAATTCTTGTTATAGACCGAGTAACTGTTCGATAGGGGTATTTTATAATTAGTGGGACTAATAAGAATATTTGATATTTAATTTTATTCAGTGAAATATGTATAATTATGATAACCTTTAAAATTAGCTCAACATATAAATAAATTTTTTTAAAATAATTTGAATGAAATAATATAAAAAATAATCATTTTTATTGTATTAATATGTAACGATTTCTAACCAAACTAATTATTTCACTTCATTACTCACATAGTTTTCCTTAGATAACTAAATTTCAAAATTTTAAATAAAATTCTTTATTTTCAATTTAAATGTAGGCAAAGTATTGGGAAAGACCGTCTTTCCACAAGCTTTTGGAAAGACTGTGTTAATTAAAAATAATAATAAGGTAAAAGATTTTAGTTGCAATATTAAAATTTTATTATGCAACGTGTAATAGTTATAAAATTTATGAGCCGTTTAATGCAACCTAAAATTTTTATCTTTAATTCTTCTAATTTTATTTTAAACCTTGATTTTTTCATGACTTATGGAAAGACCGTCTTCCAAGAGAAAGACTCTTAAATGTAAGACACAAAAATACATAAAAGTAATCCTAATTTTTAATTAATAATATCTCGCAGCGCGCTAAAGGACTCCACTAATTTTTTATTTTGAAAAATTAGAATTAGAATATTTATTATAACACAAAAATGCACTAAAGTGTTTTTAAAAGTGAATTGAATTCAATGAATACTCAACACTGCTATTCAACTAATATAGTAGGCACAAAAGTGCCTCTAACATATTTATGAAAAATTATGCTATGGCCCAAAAAATGTTACGACATTATTCTTCTCTCCAAATTACACAAATTTTTTATTCTTGCATAAATATAGAAATAAAAAACAAATGTTTTTTTTCGGTAAAATTTTGTAAAGCGCTAGTACATGTTCTAGGGTATTTTAAAGTTGATTACTTAAAAGTAAGAAAGGGAAATCGAAAAGGATTACAGATATGTTCTTGTACCCAATTACTGATAAATATTTTGTTACCGACTTGAAAAATACAATGGAGGTGTATAGGGTATCATCATGTTCGAGCGGATTTCAATTTAGAGTTGCGAGTAAAGTTTTTGTTTTTTGCACTTAGGTCCCTCCAAGAAAGTTGAAATTGTCGAATCACAAAATTGGCAATACCAAAATGCAATTCAACAATGTACTACTGTGACTTGCGATTTGAGCATGTATGGGTGAACATAAGGGCCTTGAAAGTCAATATTGAATACTTCTACAGAGTCTTAAAAAAATTCACTGTAGCCCAAAATTGTGTTACCCCATTATCCGTTGCTCTAAAATACATTATTTTTGTTATTCTTGCCTATATATAAAATATAAAATAAATTATTTTTTTGATAAAATGTTGGAAAGCGCTAATACATGTTCTAGAGTATTTTAAAGTTGATTAATTAGAAGTAAGAAAGGAAAATCGAAAATGATTACGGATATATTTTTATGCTCGATTGTTGATAAATATTTTTTTACATACTTGGAAAATACAATGGGGGTACAGGATATTATCACTTTCAAGCGGATTTTAATTTAAAGTTACGAGTCAAGTTTTTACATTTTGCAAGTTACAAGTTACATCGAAATAAAACCTGATAATAGTGTAGTTGTAACAATAATGTTATTGAAATATAACCTAAACCAACCAAACTTTAATCGGGTAGCATAATGACTCGATCTAAAATGAACCAACCCAAAATATATCTGAAATCAATATGAAACATTATAAAAATGACACGATCAGACGCGAACAAAACTTCAATACAAAAAATGACACGACAATAACTCAATATGATCCAACGCGACAATATTCTGACCTGTCCCGACCTAACCCAATTATAAAAATTACACGACATTAACCCAACCCATTATTAACTCGACCCGACACGACCCCGCCCGAGAAAAAAACTGACAAATTTACAATCCAACACGATAGTAACGCAATCCAAATCGGCCCGACACGATAAATGAAATCAACATGTTTCAATACGACCTGTTTCACACGACATGTTTCCAACCCAATACGAACCTGACACGATAACCCGAATTGACACATCTACTTCTATTTCATAAAATTTGTCGCTTGTAAAGATTTCTTGTAGTGTTTAACCCAAATTTGTTTTTTGAACTTTAAAAAACATTTAATTCGTTAAAACTCTAGGCAATGTCTTGGGAAAGATGGTCTTTCCATAGGTTTATGAAAAGACGGTGTTTAATTCGAATAATAAAAGGTAAAAGGTCTTAGTTACAACATTAAAAATTTAGTATACAACATGTAGTAGTTATAAAATTTATAACCCGGTTCATGCAACCCGAAAATTTTATCTTCATTTCTTCTAATTTACACTTTAAACCTTGATCTTTCGATGACTTATAGAGAGACCGTCTTTCAAGAGACACACTCAAAACTCTAACGAGAACTGTCATCGCCCAAAAAAAAAACCCATAGGAAGACCATTTTTTGTACTAGAATCAGTTTTCCATAAAATGGGATCATGCAGTCGTCGTCGAAGTTGGATACCGTTAGCCAAGTGCTACTCCTCCGTCTTAGATTAAATTACACGCTAATCATTCAATAAATATGTTTGATAGTTAATATGTTTACCTACGTATAATAATGGCAAACAAACAGTTACCTCTTGAAAATTACTTGTTACGACAATTTCAACAATATCACAAACGATAATATTATGTCTCATATACCTATTCAAATATGTTATAAAACTTTAATAGAGAATAGTATTATAAATTTAGTGGCTAATTTAAGGTAAGAAAGAGGGAGTATTAAAATTCAGAAAATCCCTCAAGTCAAGTCCGGTGAATATTTTATTCGACCCGCCTGCTTTGACGTTACTGAATATTATGGCGGTCTAATTCCGCAGCTCAAAACCATGAGCCTATATATATACCTCTCATTTGGAAACTTAGAAACACAACAACTTAGCATCAAGCAGAAAGAACATTAAACAGCTTCTATCTGCTTAAACATTAATTTCAGACAGCAGCCATGGAGATGACAGATGTTGTGATTGGTTTAGCAACACTTGCCGCAATTATTGTGACACTTTACTTCATTAAGAGAGCGAGAGGATCCAAGAAGAAGTTCCACCCGATCGCCGGCACCGTCTTCAACCTGGTGACCAACTTTGATCGGTTCTACGACTACTTAACGGAAGAATCCTTGAAGCATTTGTCTTTCAGATTCTTGAACTTTGACCGGAATGAGGTGTACACCAGCGATCCCGCCAATATCGAGTACTTTCTCAAGACCAACTTTCAGAACTATGGCAAGGTAGCACTCGTTTCCTTCCATTCCTTGAAATTTTATTGATCCGTCGATCGAATGAATGTGATGTTTTGAAACCGGGGTTGTAATTTATGCGATTTTGCAGGGAGCCGCGAACCACACCATCCTGGAAGACCTTCTGGGAGATGGGATATTCACGGTGGATGGGGAGAAATGGAAGCATCAGAGAAAGACTTCAAGCTATGAATTCTCCACCAAAGTGTTGAGGAACTTCAGCAGTGGCGTCTTCAAGCAGAATGCATCGAAACTCGGCGCCATTGTTTCAGCCTCAGCCTCCTCCAAGGAGACGATTGAAATCCAGGATTTGCTGATGAAGGCAGGTCTTGATTCCGTTTTCAAGGTTGTCCTCGGAGTTGACCTCAACAGCCTGGAAGGAACTCAAGAGGATAGCGCCACATTTTCGCGCTGCTTCGAGGAAGCAAGCGCGATCACTATCTACCGGTTTGTGGATGTGTTCTGGAAGCTGAAGAGGCGACTTAATATCGGATCCGAAGCGAGGCTGAGGAAGAGCATCAAAGTTATCGACGAATTCGTTTACAGGATCATCAGGACCAAAACCGAGCAGCTGAATCAGGTCAGAGAGAAGGAGGACCTTTTGTCGAGGTTCTTGGACAAGAACGAGACGGACCCCAAGTACCTTAAGGACATCATCCTCAGCTTCATCATCGCCGGAAAGGACACCACGGCCAGCACTCTCACCTGGTTCCTGTATCTCATGTGCAAGCACCCTGACATACAATCCAAGGTTGCCCAAGAAATCGCGGAAGCTACCGGAATCAGTGCGAACTGTCTGGTCACCGACACACCAAACATGGTTACGGAAGAAGCTCTCGAAAAGATGCAGTATCTCCACGCTGCCCTCTCCGAGACGCTCAGAATCTACCCGGCTGTTTCTGTGGTACGCGATTTTCTAACATATTTAGCTAGGACAGGTCGATGTTGCATCATGTCCTAAACATAATACTGTGTTGCACAATCCAGGATGCGAAGCTTTGCTTTGGAGACGACACGCTCCCGGATGGATTCAGCATCAAGAAAGGGGACTCGATCTCGTACATCCCATGGGCGATGGGGAGAATGAAGAGCATATGGGGCGAGGATGCGGAGGTGTTCAGGCCGGAGAGGTGGCTGGATCAAAACGGCATGTTCCAGAAGGAAAGCTCCTCCAAGTTCATAGCCTTTCAGGCGGGGCCCAGGATTTGTCTGGGAAAGGAGTTTGCATACAGGCAGATGAAGATATTTGCAGCAACGTTGTTGGGGAATTTCTCGTTCAAGATGAGCAATGAACAGGGACCGGTCAACTACAAAACTATGCTTACTCTCCACATGGACGGCGGCCTTCGCCTCAAAGCTTCCCCTAGATACAATGCCTAAACAAATATGATCCCTAAGTGATCGTACTCGCAATAATTTTACCAGTTGTCACTAAATTTTCATGTATCTGCATTATTTGTTTCTTTCTTAATTGGTCGTTGGTCAAGTATGTAAGATTTCCTCATCTTGGTTGGGATTAATATATTTCACTTATTTTTTGAAAGAAGAAGAAAATTGCCTCTCAAAAGTACAAGGCATGGAGTGATCTTTGTCAAATATTATACGAGTGAGAATGAAAGTGCAAACTGTATTCCCAATCACTAGTTTAAGTGAAAGTGCTCTATTATAGAGAAAATTCTACTGGTGTGGCTACAGTAGCTTGAGGTAGATGCAATGGTGGAAAACACATGGAATTTTCAGTTCTTTTTTTTTTTTGCATGGTTGATGGAGAATGCATTTACGAAATGCACCCTCATGAATTTACATTTTTTTTTGCAGAAATCTTGAGGATGCATTTGGTGAATGCGTCCTCACTGAATTGCCTTTTTTTTAATCCTCATTTTAAGAGGACGCATTCGGTAAATGCGTCCTCATCTTCTTGCTTTTAACGCCTTCTCCTTGCTCAGTCTACCATTCCACATGGTTTCTTCCTTGCTTCCTCCGTCGTTTCCTCCGCTGCTCAGGGCGTCTCCTCCATTGCTCAGGCCGCCACCGTAGCTCAGCTCGCCGCCGTCCTCCTCCCTCGGTTGGTTCCCCGTGAAGGTTTAGTTAAATTTTTTAGGTTTTGTTCACATCTGCTTTGTTTATTCTTGTTTTGGTCTTAATTTTTGTCCCATTTGTAGTTGTAACATCTGGCTGCCTGTTTGTACTCTGAAGAGCCCATCATTTGACCGCCTTTGACCGCACGCGCTACCACCTCCTCTGTGAGTTTGAGACACGCGCCGAGGGAATTTTTGAATATCCTAGAGGTACCTGAACAATTCATGATTATACGAATGTGTTGAATGATTATGTGTGATTTGTCCTCTAATATTTTTTATTGAATTTGGTGTAATACTGTAGTTTGTGAAGTACTTGAAAAAAATCTTGTTGATGTGATTGTGTGTAGTTTGAATGATTATGTTTGGTCTGATTCTATGAAAGTGTTGAATGATGATGCGTGACTATGTGTGAATGATTAGTGTGATTTGTTCAGTAATTTTTGTATTGAAGTTGTAGTAGGTTTAATTAGTGTGGCGTAAGTGAGCACACATTTTAGGATAGTGTAATAGTTTGAAAATCAATAATATTGTATGATGTGGTTGACCGACGATAGTGGAACCCTTGCGGTTTAGGGTTTGCGAACTTGAATATAAGTTGCTGAATAATACTGTCTTTCCGAATATCGAATTATACGTTATGTATTTGTATAATGCAGTTGTACGATATTTTTTACGGTGTACCTATACACCGGGGGTCAGATTAAGTTTGATTTGACTGTAGGTGTGGGTGTGTATTATGATCCTCCCATACCGGAGAGGAACGTGACTCTCGAACAGAGGTTAAGCCACTCCGAGTTAGTTGATTTAATTTTCAGAAGGCTTTGTATTGCAAGTGAGGGGTTTTTGTTGAAAATATATTACTGTTGTCCTGAGCTGATTGGTTCGGCCATATACTATCGGTGTTATAATGTGGAAGATGACGAGTCTACCCCAACCTTCTTCAACATTGTTGATCAAATATCGTTGTCCTCAGCACATTTGTACATTATTATGGAGAAAATGTCAAGCACCATTGACCATGCGGGTGATCATAGTTTGGGCACGTTCATGTCGTTGTTGAGCAACATCCAGAAATATACACCTTTGCCAACCTTACCACCCCATGTTCATTGCCAAGGTTTTGTCATTGGTGAGTCCAGCCAACCCAGTGCGTATGTTCACGTCGATTGCGCTCAGCCATCCACAAGTGGTGGTATATATGGTGTGCATCATGAGGAGCTGAATGTCTTCAATGATGATTATGTGGGTGAAATTGGTGAGCATGTTGTTGGTCATGTTGGTAGCAATGATGATGGTGAGGAAGGGAAACTTGATGAAGAAAGTGAAGATGATCGTTCCTTATCAACTGATTCGAATCCAGAGGATGATGATGAACAAGTGGTATGCACGAACAATGTAGCCACTTCGTTCTATCTTTTGGCAAATCCTGATACGGAGGCCTACTTTAGGGATTATGTGGTCCCTGATGAGGATGGCTATGACCCAACTAAGTGTGGTGAAAGACTTCCTAGTTATCTAAGTGTGGTGACAGACTTCCTAGTTATGTTCAAGCGACTGGTGAAGTGGCATTGGGTATGCAATTCCAGAGGAAGCCAGAATTGGTGGAAGCTATTTCCGGGTGGAGTTCCATGATGAACAGGGAACACAGGGTCGTGGAGAGCAGGTCACGCACATGGTATGCGAAATGTAAGGACGTTGTTGAAGCCTTTTTGCACATGTCATGCAAAAAAGGCTTCGCATGGCATGTGGGAGATTACCAAATGGGCAAGTAATCATGCTTGTGTTGGTGCTGATCGATCGACTGGTAACACTAACCTGACATCGTTGGTGATCGCCCGTTATATTTACCACCACATTGACGTAAACCCTTCTTACATTGTGAAAGATGTCCAAGCGCATGTGAAGACGGAGTTAAATGTGACCCTTTCCTATAAGAAGGCGTGATATGCTCAGCAGAAAGCTATTGACTTGGTATTCGGAACTTGGGAGGAATCCTTTGAACAGTTGCCAACATATATGGATGAGCTAGTCAGGGCCAATCCGAGCACCGTTGTTGGTTGAGCAGACGTACCTGATAGAATACACGGGCATGGGTGTAGGAAATTTAAGTTAATTTTCTGAGCATTTGGTCAGGCTATCTATGCATTTTGCCACTACAGGCCAGTGATTAGCGTGGATGGGACTCATTTGAGAGGTGCATACAAGGCCACAATGCTAGTTACCATGTCGCATGATACGAATGACTACATACTCCCCATTGCTTATGCAATTGTTGACGCTGAGACTAATGAGAGTTAGAACTGGTTCATGCAAAGACTGCGACTCCAAGTGGTAGGTGGTGATAGTTGGCCAATCTGTATTATATCAGATTGCCATAATGGAATTTTGAATGCAATGAGACATATGGAGGAATGGATGGAGCCAGCTGGATACCACCGATTTTGCTTGCGTCATTTTCAGTCCAACTTCCTTAGTGCTGAGGGTGGGATGTTCAAGAATGCGCATCTGAAGACTCTGGTTTGGCAGCTTGGTAGTGCTAGATGAGAGAGCAGGTGGATGGAGTACAAGGAGGAGTTGGAGAGTATAGAACCATCTGCTTGAGATTGGCTGATACGACACGATAGCAATAAGTGGTGTCTTTCCTTTGATGAGGGTGATCGTCATTGGGGAATTCTTACAACAAATTTGTCCGAGAGTTACAACAACTATTTAAGACGTGCACGACATCTCCTGATAACTGTGTGTGTCAAAGCCACTTTTGAGCGAACAGTTGAAATGTTTTTGCACGAAGGGTAATGGACGCCACAAATTGGAGGTATTTTCATGATTCATTACAGTTCTTTATGTGTTCGTGGACTAGTTTATATATTCTAAATTGATGTTGAATTGTATAGGTCTGAGTTCCCTAGTAGGATTTGGAAAAAATTTCAGAAGCAAGACACTTGGGCACAGGGACATATCGTCACCGTGTTTGGTCATGCGTCGCAGACTTATAGGGTTTTGACAAAGACCATTAATGGCAGCATTGGTGAGAGCCAGTACATAGTCAAATACTGGAGAAAGGAGTGTAATTTTTTGTTTCCCTTGTTCCCATGCATTGGCTGTCTGTAGGTATAGGCGTGACGATCCATCTACTCTATGTTACAGGGTATATCACACGACCTCCTATGTGTAACAATATAGTCAGGGTTTCATTCATGTACGAGATCCATCACTATAGCAATGTGCTAGTTGGAGGTCGATTCCCGATATTGAAATTTTTTACAATAGGAGTCGTGGTCAGTTTGCAAAGAAAAGGATAAGGAATCAAATGGATGAGAGGGTGCTGGGTGATTCCAGAGGCGTCCGTAGGAGAGAACGTGCCGGGTGATTTTATGTAGCTAGTAAGCTTGCTATGATAAATTCTTTTGTTTTTTTAGTGCAGTGGATTGTGAGGATTCGTATTATGTGTTTGAATATTTAACACATGTTATAGTATTTTTATTTTTTGGAAATCTGGACTGATTAATTTTGCCATGTGATTCTGATTATCAGCAAGGATACACTATGTATCATCCAAGACCCATTGACAAGGATTTGATGTACCTACACCAGGAGCACTGTGCACGTGCTCTGTATAATGGTCATTTAGAGGATGAGGCACTGCAGGTGAGGTGGTGCGATGTGGCTTCTTAGATTGGTCGGATCCCTGATCGAGTGATGTGTTATGTGCGTGAAACTGGATTCCAAGGAGTGTTGGATTCCGCACCAATCCACATCGATCATTCCCTCGTCATAGCCTTAGTAACGCGTTGGAGACCAGACACGCACACATTTCACCTGCCAATAGGGGAAGCTACCATAACTTTGCAGGATGTTGACATGCTATAGGGTCTACCGATCAATGGCATGCCAATCACTGGTGTGGACACTAGCAGACGCACAGAGGACTAGCAGAGATTATGCACAGACTACCCGAGTGCTATCAGAGGGGATCGCATAAGGGCCAGCTGGTTGGAAAACTTGTTGCACAGTCCATTCCCTCTTGATGCTACTGAGGTAGATTGTCAACAGCGGGCTAGGGTTTTCATTCTACTGCTGGTCGGTGGAATGCTCATGTCAGACACATCCGGGAACCTTATCCCTTTGCTCTATTTATCGGTACTGATGGACCTAGATGCAACACATCAGTACAGTTAGAAGAGTGACATTTTGGCACACTTGTACAGGTGCTTATGTGACACTGCAATCTCACAAGTTAAATCCATATCTGGGCCACTTGTCTTACTAACACTGGTGGTTAATCTTGTCTGTTGTACATACTGTCGATAATGACCTCTTATATTATATTAAATTTTATTTTATTTATCTTCAACTGTGGGCATGTGAGCGAATACCATCCATCTGTCTGGCCGGATAACTACCAGTGAACGTCACAATGGGTGCTCTTGGGTCCAGGTATGTATTGAATTAGGCAGGAGACAATTTTTAAACTGCTTGGCAATTACTAGGAATTTTTAAAATGCTTGGCAATCACAGGTGAAGAGCCCGGTACGATTTATCACAATCACCCATGCATGTATTGAAAGTGTACCGCGATCAGCTGGCATCTCTCAATGACAGTCAGGTATATTGCAATTTGAATTCCCTTTCATTGAACTAATGGAGAAAAAGGTTTTCCTCTCCTAACCACAACACCTACCTGTTATATCAGTTTAGTTGGCATCGGTACACCGAGAATGTCATGTAACAAGTCCCACAGTACTGTACAGCCGGTAGCAACAACTGGCTACTGTGTGTTGACCTCATTTGCTGGCATGTTGTGGAGTACCAGCACGTTCATCGTGCTCTAAGGCAGTTTGGCCTTATCCAGCCAATACCCACCCAGTTGGTCACTAGGGGTGAGCATAAACTGCTTCATACTAGAGACCGTCGAGGGAGGTCAGGAATGAATTGGTGTGTTGAACTGAAAAGATATCTCGATGCTTGGGAACATCGAGCAGAGCAACAAGTTAATGTGCATGGGTCAGCGGATCCGTACACACTTAGTCGAGAATACATTGAGTGGTATTTTCGCAGGACAGTGACACTAATTGATCATCCAGGACGAGCCGAAACAATTAAGGAGGGTTTTCATGGAGACGGGGCTACTATGGAGTATATGGTATTTCCTAAATCTCTAATAGTATTAACAAATAATACTTTAGATTTCCTTTATATTAAATATCTAACATATTTACCTCATTTATGTAGATGCAGGCAATGTCCGAGATGCGCATCATGTCATATATTAATTTGGATGAAGGTTCCCCATGTTTTGTGGACGTTATCAGGGGGGTACACGTACACGATGTTGCCACACGTACTCTACAATATGTGCATGAGCCCTCCGGACTGCAGTTTTATCAGGCATATGTGCACTATGAGGAACCTCCCCCCTGGTGTGAGATATACTGACATCAAAAGCCACTGTCCAACTCCACCTGGTCGGTGACCGCGTGCTCGGGTCCATGAAGACCACATTGGTTCATCACAAGTCGGACCCTCATATGTGAGTCCAACGAACCCCGGACCATCACATGGTGGACCCTCACACTATGACACTACTGCAACTGATTTCACTGCATATCATACTCCCACTGCTAGTCATGTCGGACCGTCACATGGTGGACCCTTACATTATGACACTACCACAGTTGATTTCACTGCATATGTTACTCCCACTGCTAGTCATGCATACATGTCGCCTACTGCTCGATTAGATACAGGTAGTGTTCCACATGTCCAGCATGGTTCATGGAAGGACACAGGAGAAGGATCTTACAGAGGGAGCTCCGCATGACGACGTACATATTTCTACTGAGATGGCTGTTCCATGATGCACATCCCGCACCATACGTCCTCCCCCATGTGGAACAGGTGGAAAGCTTTGCAGAGACCGTCATTCGTACATTACATGACATTGAGCACTCATTTTATTATGTTTGACACGTCTTCTTGGGATATTGTACATTTTTATTTATTTATATTCTTTAACAGTGGAAAAAGTGCATAATTTGAACAAATATAAGAAACTCCCAATTTACAATTCAAATAGTTCATTCATACTCTATAAAATAATTCATTCCTACTCTATATTCAAGACTAGTTAAAAAATTGCAAATCACACGATCAAAATTTGTCATTACTGAAAATTTTAAAATATCATAAACAAACACAAGTCTACTTATGTGCTATTTTCATCCGGAACAAAAATATGAAAAAGAATAATTGATAAATTATACAATAGACTGATTAAAATATTAATTTTATATCGATGAAGCATTCATAAAATGCTGGATTAAAAATAATTATCTGTTAAATTCAGGACGCGTTTTTAATAACATGCAAGTCCAAATTTATTTAATAAAATCAAGAGATTTTTTTTAAGCCAATGCGTCCTCTTCACAAAAATTAAAAAAAAAAAAACTAGACTCTAAGGACGCATTATGTGAATGTGTCCTCTTCGCGAAAATTAGAAAACAACGCCAGACAAATAGACAATGAGAACGCATTCAACGATTGAGGAGCACAGAAAAAAAATATCCAAGAGGATGCATTCCACAATGGTGACCGAATTTCAGAAGAATCACAATTGCATCCAAAACCTTAAGATCATGCCTAGTAAAATAAATACCTCCTTGTTAGACTGTATCTTTAAGCCTCGCTGCTGTACCACAACTCCTTTCCAATCAAAAACAAAAAACAAAAACTGCTTGTGTTCTTCACAAAGATATGTATACAAAATTAAGGTTGTTAGAAAATGGTAAGTTCTATATCAATCTACGAGAAGCTTTCAGATGAAGGCCGCCATCAATGTGGAGAGTAAGCATAATTTTGTAGTTGACTTCTTTTTGTTCATCACACAACTTGAATGTGAAATGCCCTAACAGCACAGCCGCGAAGATTTTCATCTGCTTGTAAGCAAACTCCTTTCCTAAGCAAATCCTCGGTCCTGCCTGCATTAATATTTAACATAGCATGCATGTTTTAGAGCAACTTCATGCATAAACATCACAGCTTGATCATATCAATATATGTACCTGAAAAGCAGTGAACTTGAACGGACTTTCTTGCTGAAAAACGCCGTTTTCATCCAGCCATCTCTCCGGCTTGAACTCCTCTGCATCATCACCCCATAGATACTTCATTCTCCCCATCGCCCATGGCTGGTATGTGATAGAGTCCCCTTTTCGGATGCTGGATCCATCGGGAAGTGTATCATCCGAAAAACAGACCTTCGCGTCCTGAAACAAAAATGTTGATTGAGTTGTAATAAAGCATTACCCAGAGCAATGACCATTTAGAATTTGTGTTAAACTAACAGTACCAGAGGGACTGCAGGATAGAGCCTAAGTGTCTCGGTCAGGGCAGCATGAAGATACTGCATTTTCTCGAGTGCTTCTTCAGTTATGTTGTATGCTATATCACGGAAGCAAGAGCTTGCATTGATGTTAGTCGCTCTCGCGATTTCTTCTGCTATCCGGGCTTGTACCGTCGGGTGCTTGCACATCATGTAAAAGAACCAGGAGAGAGTGCTGGCAGTAGAGTCCTTGCCAGCAATAATGAAGCTGAGAATGATGTCTTTAAGGTACTTGGGATCTGTCTCATTCTTTTCCAAAAACCTAGACAAAATGTCCTCTTTCTCTCGGTGCTCATGTAGTTGTTCTGTTTTACTTTTGATGATCTTGTAAACAAAATCATCAATAACTTTTATGTTCTTCTTCAGCTTTGCTTCTGCTCCAATGTTCAGCCATCTTTTCAGTTTCCAGAATACGTCTACAAAGCGGAAGAGTGTGGTCGCACTTGCTTCATCAAAACAACGTGAAAATTGCGCGCCATCTTGGTTTGTTCCATAAATGCTATCGAGTTCAACTCCGAGTACAACCTTAAAAACAGAATCCAGGGCTGACTTCATGAACAAATCCTGCAAATTCATCAATGGGGGCAGTTCAGAAATGAAAAGAAATGAAGATCTATATTACTACCCTTACTTGGATTTCTATTGTCTGATTTGCGGATGCTGCTTCAGAAACTATGGAAGCAAGTTTTGATGCATTATTCTTGAAAACGCCGCTGCTGAAATCCCTCAAGATTTTGGTAGAGAACTCGTAGCTTGATGTCTTTCTCTGATGCCTCCATTTTTCTCCATCCACTGTGAATATCCCATCTCCAAGAAGATCCTTCAGAATTGTGTGCTGGTAATGCCCCTGCAAACATATTTCCAAAACTCACGCTTAGAATGGAATCATCCGCCCAATTCAAACACCACGAACTGAAAAATTCCTTGCAAACCTTGCCATAGTTTTGAAAGTTGGACCTGAGGATGTACTCCACGTTTGCAGGATCCGTGGTGTAAACCAGACTGTGAGTGAGGTGAAGGATTCTGAAAGACTTGTGCCTCCTGGATGCATCTCTCAGATAGTGATACAATCTATCGAAATTTAGCAGCATATGGAAGATGGTACCTGCAACAGGCTGGTACTTCTTCTTCCTCGCAATCAGCTTCCATAATATGCATACTGCAACCACTGCTACGGAAGCACGTAATATTTCCATCATCTAAGAGTCTGAAATGTGCTATAATACTGTTAAGAATGTGATTTGATTACATTTATTTGCAGCCTTACGGGGTGGTGGCCTTTTTGGATTTTTTTTTTTATGGTGTAGCGACGCTTTCAAGAGATTCTTCCCCCACCATTCATATTATATCAAAGCATCTTGGACTTTGACACTCACACGATTGGCCCAGTGATTAGGCATTTAGTTTCAATCCTGCTACCGTAATTCGACTCTCATCAGTCACATCAGTCGCATCAGTCGCAGTGTGGGGATTTCTCCAAATGAAGGGGTCCCTTGTGATCAACGAGCACAGTCGTGGATCAAGAGTCTGACATTGATGTCTGCTGTGATTTACCTCCTCGGTGATGGCTGTGGTATCGACGTGGCCGGGACTCTAATGTGGGGTATCACCTTTTCAAAGCATTTTGGACTTTCGATTTTTAATCAATTAATCGGCATATGGAAGATGGTGTATCTCCTCTTCCCGCTTCCTCTCGGCCCTATGGGACATATGAAATGTTTGCTACACCCTCCACTTTAGCGGAGTATGTAAGAGCATCTCCCAAGGATTACTTTGCTAAAATTTACTTCTCACATTATATTGATACACCATCGACCCATAAAAATCTCTCCAATGCAACGGTCAAATGAGGGTATCAATATGGCATGACACACTTTTCTTCGGGGGTCAATTAGAGTTTTTATGTAGGAAAAATCATATTGAGGCTCTCACTTATTTTCCCAGGAAAAATTAATTGGAATTCATAAATATTGGGCCCGTCAAATGGGTTGGGTCACCCGTTGGATAACCGTTATCCATATACTAATTTCACTTATTGGATAAGACTTATTGGATAATGACCCATTTGGTTAATGGATATAATTGGGTTGTAGTTATTGGGTTTAGTTGGGTTGGATAATTGGTTATCCGTTGGATAATTTTGGGTGGGTCAAGTTGGGTTGGGTAACGGGTGACCCGTGGATAATTTCATATTATAAGATAACAAAATTTTCACAAGTTTGATTACGAATGATTTAATTTTTCCCTAACACATATAATTATTTTTGAAATGATCAAATTCTCGATTCATCATATTTATCGATTTTGGTTCATGTCTTAATCAATTTTAATTTGAACCAATTAAAAATTGATAAAAGATCTTGATGACAGAAGTAGAAGTAGTATTTAAGAAACTTTTACTAAATTTAAAAATTCTCCTCCATGAAATATGAAGATTTTTATAAATATTTTCTTTTATTGAACATAAGAAATAATAAATGAAATTTCCACATTTAGCCACTCGAATAAATATTTCCTCTTTTGTAGTTATGTACACGATCTAGCCTATATAAAAAAAATATTAGAGTTAATCGTAATTTTTCACTCCAAGTAAAATGTTACATAACTTATCCATTTAAAGTTTAAATGGTTGAAAACACCAATTATCCATTAAATATATAATGAATTATCCATTAAATTGTACTAAATTATCCATTGGGTTATGCTGAATTATCCATTGGGTCATACCCAATTATCCATTGGGTATAGATAATTTATTTGGGTCCAAACTTACATTACCCGTTGAAACTTGAATAATTGAATTACCTCTGCGTTTGTTCATACTGAATTATCCATCTGCGTTTGTTCTTTCTCACTTTTCAGTCTGTGTTTTCAAGAGCGAATGCCATCAATCGTGAGAAATTAGTGCTTTTCAGTCTGTGTTTTCAAGAGCGAATGCCATCAATCGTGAGAAATTAGTGCTTTTCAGTCTGCGCATCAATCGGTGTTCATCAATCGGCATCAATCAGTATTTCATCAATCCATCATTAAATGCAACTCGAATTTGGAGCTGTGTTTGACATATCAGGTTAGTTCATTGGTTTTTTTAATGATTTTACAAATGATGAGGGATTTTGGTTTTTCTGGGTTTTGAGACGGTAGTAGTAGGAGGCGTCGGGGAGGAGGTGGTCGTCCGGTCGTACAGGGGGGCAGCGGTGGGGCAGTGGGAACAGATGAGGGGGAAGTCCATCTGCTCGAGGAAGTCGTTGCGGCAGTGGGAACAGATGAGGGGGAAGGGGGAGGACTGAATTCGTGGCACCAGTAGGCGGTTGGGTTGCCGGAGTTAGTGGTGGCGGTGGCGGTGGCGGTGGGTGGGGATATTGACATGTTTGTTTTTTGGGGCAGTGAAGTGAGGTTGCTATGCATTCCATTCTGATTCTCCCTGTATGGCTAGGACTGATTATGTTCTAATTTTTTTAGGTTGGCTAATCACAAGTCACATGAATCTTACCAAAATGTACTCTTTTAATCTGTTTTCAGGCACTCAAGAGACCAGGGCAAGGTTTTTTCAGTTCTCAAGTTCAGGTACTGTTCTCTTTTCTGTTTTTGTACAGAATATGCTTTGCTTCCTTGGGTAGTGTAGTTTAAAACTAAAGAGAACTTCACATTTGAAATCTATAAATTTCTTGCATTAAGGTTTATGGCTTCTGGATTTGCTCTCTTTGTTGTGCTTTGTAATGAGGAATCCCAGAACATGGTAGCATATGCCAAGTTAGTGAAAACTGGTTTCTTCAAGCTTATAGTCTTGTCAAATCTGTCTGGAAAGAACGGAAACATTTCTATTGTACCCTCTATAGTATCCATCTCCATTTCCATAAGTTTCTTCATCTAATTTATGCTTGAAGTTGTTTCTGATATTCTTAATGTCGGCGTACGAGTACCGAGTAGGTTTCATGGCAGCATAGTCTGCCATGAATAACAATGTGGTCAAACGTTTATCAGTTCATTTTCAAAGAAAATCAATTAGTGAAACCAACTACTGCACGTAGCAATTAATTTTTTTGACAACTTGATTTAGTCTATTTGTTCTTTGCGAAAAATGACCACAAAATCTTAATAGTTAAGATTAGAAATCCATCTGATTAATTTTGGTATGCATCGATTGCTCAATTTTATGCCTGTTGGCTGTTTTTTTCTCCTATAGTTGGTTTAGTGTGAGGATACAAGGGTGAAGTGGATCAAATGATGTTTTATTGTCTTTGCTTTGCATTGAACTCAGAGAGGGTAATACTTGTCTTGAGGTCTGTAATTGGTATATTTCTAAATTGAATGTCGGGTTACATAGTTTCCAGCAAGTGATTTCTTTTAAAATTTTGATGCGACAGGAAGCTGTTATCTCTGTTATCTCTACATCTCTTAACAGGGTGTATGTTGCATTTTGTTTTCGCCTTGAGCTTTGCTCAACTCAGTCAGGTTCTAGACATAAGTGCTATTCAGTTGTTTCCCCCTAACAATTTTCTTCGAGAAGTTTGAAGTGATTTCTGTGGAAGTCTCCATTGTATGCAATAAGTGAACTCATGCCTCCTTTACTCATAGGTTTGCTCGATACTTTATCCTTGAACCTGGTCTATGCATGAAATGCAAATGCATTGATTTACAGTGGTGATGTCACCAGTGTTCTAAACGGCGGTGCCTAGGCGGTCCTAGGCGGCGCCTAGGCGCCACCAAAACGCCCGGATTAGGGCCTGTTCGGCGACATTAGGCATTTTCGCCTCTGGGCAGCGCCCAGACCCGCCTAATCTAGTCAAGGCGCTAATCGGTCGGATCGGTTTATTCGGTTTTTTTTCTTAAAAGTTGAAAACCGAAACCGACCCAAACCATTTAAATTATTATCCAAGTTATCCGAACCGAATTTAAAATTCGGATTCGGTTTAAAACCGAATTAAACCAAATAACCAGTATTATTTTCAATTTTTATCAAATTGAATTCATTTAAATTAGTTTTGGACCATACCAAAAAACCCATAAATACACTAAAATTTTAACTTAAAATAGGTAATTTCAACCCAAATATTAAGGCCAAATCCCTTGCCATTAAAGGCCCAATTGGCATTTGCAAGGTATGCTTGCTTTGCCTTAAAGAGAAGGGTGGAGTTGTTCTCTATTTATAGAAGGAATTGAAGCCAATGCTTCAAGGCACTTCCGATGTGGGATTCCAAGATTGTAGTAAGGCTGAAGCTCCTTCCATGCGTCCAGCTTTGGCATTTTTTCCAATTTTCCAAACTTTTCATGAGGCTTTAATTTCATTCCATTTCCACCTTTTCTTCCATTATTTTTTTAATTGTATTTATTATGAGTCTGTCTCTTGAAATACGGTCTTTCCATATATCATAGAAATATTATGGTTTAAAATGTAAATTAGAAGAAATGAAGATAAAATTTATGGGTTGAATGAATCGGGTTATAAACTTTATAACTACTACACGTTGCATAATAAAATTTTAATATTGCAACTAAGACATTTTACTTTGTATTATTATAATTAAACTCTATCTTTCCATAAGATAATATTTCAACAATATATATATATATATAATATATTCATTTGTGTCGTTTATCATGAAATTTTCGTTCTTGTATTGTATCATTTGTATGTAATATAAGTTATTGTGACTTGGGAAATAGGTTTTTATTTTATTTTTAAATATAATTTGTATTATTTTATTAATTATATATAGAAAAATAATTAAATAATACAAATCCGCCTAGACCGATTAATCCCCGATTAATCCCCTAGGCGCTAGGCCCCAGCAAACCGCCCGACTAGCGCCTAGCGATTTTTAGACCACTGGATGTCACAACCCAGTTTTGTTTAATACCTTAACTTTTGAATAAATCTTCTTACTCATTCACATTAGAATGAAAAATGATTGAAAAGAGATGCAGTTCTACATTGACGAGGAGAGTGTTTTGATGTTCATTAGTCATGGGTTGGGAGTGGAAATGGATTGGTTTATACAGGTTACTAACACAGTCTGGTTAGCACATTTGACAACATTTCCTATTTTCATATCTGGTTGAGCATTAGGTGGCTTAGCTGGGGAACGAATCTCTTCATGCTCATTCCTTTGCTCCGAGATCTTTGAGTTCCCTTGTCTAGTCCTCCGGTGCTTTTATGCGACAATAACATTGCAATGTTCTTGGCTCAGAATTCAGTTGCTCACAAGCGGGCTAAGCATATCGCACTACTGGGAGAACCCCCCATAGGCACCGGTATTTTCACCCCATAGGCACCAGTATTTTGAGAATTTTCATACTGCAAAAGGATATAGTTGCATAGGCACTGGTAAGTCATATCGGTGCTAGAATTTATTCCAGCGTCGGTATATTTACCGGTGCCTATGCATGAAATACCGGTGCTAGTAAATAGGTGGTCAATTTAAAAAGAATCTAGCCATTGAAAATAAACTCACCGGCCGGAATATGAAATCCAGAATGAACAAAACAAAAAAAAACATAAGTTCATGTAAAAAAATGGAAAATTTGTACCACAACCCAGATGTTCATTACATATAATTGAAAATACATAAGACCTCTCAATTCATGAAACAAGTTATACCCAAACATAGATCTATGAACCTAATTTCTAGAAACCCTAGATAAAATCAATGAACCAAAACAGTGAAGGTGAGGTCGGATCTAAGTTGGGCTAAACCGGTAATTTTGTGCGCCGCGGGGAGATGGAGTCAAAGATGGTCTGATTGATGAAGTCGGGGATGGTCGTCGGCGGCATCGAAGCAGAAAGTAAACCCAAGACATTTTTTTTAATGACGGCATCGAAGTGGCAGAGAGGGGGAGCAAACGACGGCGGAGAGGAAGAGCAAACGGCGGCAGAGAGCATAGAGCAAACGACGCCAGCGAAGCGGCATCATCGGCCGGGCGCTAGGCGGCGGTGGAGAGGGAGAGGTTGTGAAAGAGGATGGAGAAGATGAAGAGGCGAGACAATGGGAGGATAGGTAGGTTTAGGGTTTGAGATTTGAGATTTGTGTATATAGAGGAATTTTTAACGGTTGAGATTCAGTCAACAAAAAGAATCAACAATTCAGATGAAACCAAGTTGGGTTTTATTTAAGCGTTGAGCATTGGTACCGGTGCCCAAAATGCTCATATCGGTGTCTAAGAAATTGAAACACAACTGCTTAGGGCTGTTTTGAATGGTTTTTAAAAAAATTGAACCCAAAAGCAAACCTTGGAATGTTGAGCACCGGTGCAAATACCGGTGCCCAAAATGCTCATGCCGGTACCTAAATATACAAAATGCAATTGCTTAGAGCTGCTTTGAATGGTTTTTTAAAAAAATAAATTGAACCCGAGAGCAAACCTGGGAATTTTTTTCTAAGTGTTGAGCACCAGGACACATCCAGTACCTAAGTAACTAATACCGGTGCTCATTCCAAAATTTTAAAAATCTCTAAAAAAAATTGGAATGAAAATTCAAAAAAATCATTATCCCGCCATAACATAGCACATGTATGAATGAAAAACAATGACGATACTAGTATTATTTGATTTCTAAGTTAATTTTTAAATTTTTACTATTAGGTACATAGAATAAATTTGGAGGCGGCGAATCACTAAATTGAAAAAAAAAATGCAATTAAATAAGAGGTTATTGCATCTTTAAAATTTGAGGTACAATGAGTGAACGGAAGCGCCTCTATCATATTTTTCAAAAATTATGCTATGGCCCAAAATTTGTTGCGGCATTATCCTTCTGTCCAAAATATACAAATTTTGTTATTCTTGCATAAATATAGAAATAGAAAATAAATTATTTTTTGATGGAATTTTGAAAAGCACTACTACATGTTATAGAGTAACCTAGAGTTTATTACTTAGAAGATAGAAGGGGAAATCGGAAAGGATTATGGATATGTTCTTGTGCCCGATTGTTAATAAATATTTCATTACAGACTTGAAAAATACAATGAGGGTGTATAGGTAGCATCACGTTTGAGTGGATTTTAATTTGGAGTTACGAGTAAAGTTTTTACTTTTTGAACTTAGGTCCCTCAAAGAAAGTTGGAGTCGTCGAATCACGGAATTGGCGGAACCAAAATGCAATTTAATGATATATGATTGCAACTCTGAAATTTGGGCATGTATGGGTGAACGGATGTGTCTCAAAAGTCAACATTGATTACTTCTATAAACTCTTGGAAAATTACACGGTGGCCCAAAATTGCGTTACCCTAATTACCCATTGCTTCAAAATACATATTTTTGTAATTATTGCCTAAATATAAATATATAAAATAAATGATTTTTTTGGTGAATTATTGAAAAACGCTAGTATATGTTCTAGAGTAACTTATGGTTGATTACTTGGAAGTTACAAAGTGAAATCGAAAAGGATTATAGATATGTTCTTGTGCTTGATTTTTGATAAATATTCCCTTACATGCATGGAAAATACAATGGGTGTGTATAGGGTAGGATCACGTTCGAGCGGATTTCAGTTTGGAGTTACGATTAATGTTTTTATTTTTTGCACTTAGGTCCCTCCAAAAAAGTTGGTGTCGTCGAATCACAAAATTGGCGAAACTAAAATGCAATTTAATAATATACGATCGTAACTCTACAATTTGGGAATGTATGGGTGAACGGAAGGGTCTCGAAAGTCATGATTGACTACTTCTATAAATTCTTGAAAAATTACACTGCGGCCCAATATTATGTTACCGGTGCTGAATTTATTCATAAGCACCAGTTTTTTGTGTACCGGCGCTAAATTTTGGTTTTGTAGCACCAGTATCCAGTGCGTAGGTGGCAATTTTTTGTGTACCGGTACTAAATTTATTCATAGGTACTGGTTTTTTGTGTACCAGTGCTGAATTTTGGTTTTGTAGCACTTGTATTCAGTGCATAGGCACCAATTTTTTGTGTACTGGTGCTGAATTTTAGTTTTCTAGCACCGGTATCACTGATATACCGGTATCTGTATACATGTTTTCCAGTAGTGTCGACATTGACGATCACTCGTTCGAGAGTTGGCTGCTTCCGGCAAGCTGCGAGTTGCTCATGTTCCTACTTCACTTCAGATTACGGACATCTTCACCAAAGGTCTCTCTCGTTCGTTGTTCGATTTCTTCATATCTAAGCTTTGCGTCGGCGAGCATCTGACGCTTCGTTTGAGGGGGCTGCTAGAATAAGTCAATGCAATGATTAGATTTTGTTTGATTTGTGTTTGTCTGGTTGATTAGGCTAGAGTTATTTCAGTAATAGTCTCTCTTGTACTCTATTTATTTCATTCAGTAATATTAGAATCATTACGGGAAATCACTCTTTCAATGCTGAAGTTGGAATTGTGATGTTACCACTGGAGATAAAAATTTGAATATGATCGTCAATTAATTTACTTTGTTTACATCAAATTGAAGTTCCAATTAATACATGTCCCCCAAAATTGACTTTTCCTTTGGAGATGCTCTAAGAGCTTCGTTTTTATTTATTTTTACTATGCATATATAAATAAAAACAGTAAATATTACATACTCTAATTAGTTGGCTCAATAAAAAAGAAAATTCATTTTCCTGTAAAACACCATTTTACAAATATTAGATGTTAAATCTTGTATGTTCTCAAATTTGCCCCATTTGATCCAATTACAGAGACTGTCAAAACTCTCAGCATCTTCCACAAAATTGAGGCTATAATATTCTGAATTGACTACGAAAAGGGTTGTCACAAGACACCAACACTTGTCCACACCAAGTTATCCCAAGGATACACCCACGGGTGTACCCCAGTGGTTGGGACATGGGTGGGTAAGCCAATGATCCCGGGTTCGATCCTCGGCAGCGGCAGTGTGGGGAGCTCTTGCTTTGCAAGGCTCCCTTGTGCGCACCGAGGCAATGCCAAGCCCATGGGTCCTGGTGCTGGGCTACCGTGATTTACCTCTCATACAATGGCCTGGGTGTGGGCTAGTATGGGCCGCTGAGGGCGAGCGGATGATCGCCTTTAGCCAAGTTATCCCAAGGATACTCCCTTTATTTTTCTACCCTATCCAACAAAATTTATGTCAAATGCAAATGTATACTCTCTCCATTTGACTGTACTTTTGGTTTTTTTTTAGTATTCCCCCCGTTTCACTGTGTTTGACACATTTTTCTTTTTTTTATACTCAAATCCTTTTATATGGTGACAATTTCTTTTTTGAGAAAAATCTAATATAACCCAACATATATGACATAAGTGTCAATATAGCCTTTTGGTATTTGAAAGTGCCAATATAATCCTAAATAATCAGTGAAAGTGCAAAACTAATCATATCAACAAATTTTGGCCAGAATTCTACGAAACTACTATTTTCATAGATCCGACCGGGTCAAAAATGAAGTGAGGTTGGAATGGTGAGTCCAGTTCGAATATGAAAATCAAGCTCGCCGATGCGCCCTTTGGTGCGCCAGATCTGTCGTTTCTCCATTTTTTATGCATCCAGAGCTCACCGACACACCTTTCTACTAGTGTGCCTAGTTTGAATATGAAAATCGAGTTGGCCGACCCACCATTTGGTGCGCCTAAAATTTTCATTCCTCCATCATTTGGTGCGCCCAAGGCTCGTCGACATGCCTTCTGATAAAATATAAATGACTTTATTATAGTGCACTGATATTAATCAATGACACATCTTATCAATAATGAGGATTACAATATATAGGGCTACAACAAACCAAAGTCTTATAGGAATAAGATTCTAAGCCCATCAAACGGATCGGGTCACCCGTTGGATAACCGTTATCCATATACTATTTCACTTATTGGATGAGACTTATTGGATAATGACCCATTGGGTTAATGGATATAATTGGGTTGTAGTTATTGGGTTTAGTTGGATTGGATAATGGATTACCCATTGGATAATTTTGGGTAGGTTGAGTTGGGTTGGGTAATGGGTGACCCGTGGATAATTTCATATCACATGATAACTAAATTTTCACAAATTTGATTACGAATGATTTAGTTTTCCCCTAATATATAATCATTTATTATATTATGTAATATAATATTATGTACATTATATTATATTATATTTAATAAAATATATATATATAATATGTTGGCTTTGTAAACTCGGCGAAATTAACGAACAATATTAGTTGGGATTGAGCTCGAGCTCAAATACTGTACGGACTCGAATATTGTACGAACTCGAATACTGTACGAGATTGAGCTCGAATACTATACGAGATTGAGCTCGAATACTGTACGAGATTGAGCTCGAATACTGTACGAGATTGAACTCGAATACTGTACGAGATTGAACTCGAATACTGTATGAGATTGAACTCGAATATTGTACGAACTCGAATACTGTACGAGATTGAGTGAAAATTCTGTACGAACTCGAATACTGTACGAGATTGAGTTCGAATACTGTACGAGATCGAATACTGTACGAACTCGAATATTATACGAGATTGAGCTCGAATAATTTATGAATTATAATTTGTATAATTTGTGAATTATAAATATTACACATGCATTTAATTGGGTAATTTTGAATATTTATTGGGTATTTGTTAGGTTCCCATTGAGTTAACATGATATCATGGAGATCAAAATTTCCCATTAACACAATTATTCTCATCCCGCCCAATCCCAAAAACTAATGATTATTTAATACACGATCACATTGGATAATGACAACTTGTAACCCAAATCAGAAGAAAATATTGAATGATAACTTATTGGGTTAATTATATAATGACTTATTGGATAATGACTTATTGGATAATATATTTTAACCCATTGGGTCATATGAATATCTCATGTGTTATCCAATGGGTTATCCATTTAATGACCCAACTCATTTATGACTCAACTCATTATGACTCATTAATAAATGGGTTAATTGGATAATGACTCATTGAGTTTGGATAATGAGTTTATCCAATTAACCCATTTGACGGGCCTACACCCTCCCTCAAGTTGGAGCATGATGACAAGAATGTCCAACTTGCAAAGAAGAATACGAAATTGCTAATCATTAAAAAAAATTCACCATAGATCGAGATTCAACTTCAGTAGCGGTAGAAGTAGCAGCAACAATAGTAGCATTGGCAACGGTAGAGCAGTATTCAACCTCATTAGCGGTAGTAGTAGTGGTAGAGTAGTATATAACTTCAGTAAAAGCAATATTTATAGGAGACCATTCAAGGTAATTCTCTTGACCCTTCAGGATAGTGGGTGCAATAACCAAACTAGATCCGTCAGAAGAGCCAATGAAGTAGGGGTCAGTCGACAAATGACCAACGGGTATAGGTATCTTAAGGCCAGATTACAACTGCAACTGTTTTAGTAAATTCGCAATTACCTCATAGTCATTCATGTTCTAAAGCGCAGTAGCCTCAAAACCAACATCAGTACGGGCCTGTTCTTCGAGATTATTTTCGGAGGCAGACATAGTGCAAAATCAGGCATGGATCAGCAGCAGGTGCAGTAACCGGCGACGGATCGGATCGGCGGCGACGCTTGATGGGAACGCGGTGGCGCGTGAGCATCGGGATCGGCGCGGCAGCATCGGGATCGGCGAGTGTATCTTAACGCACGGATCGATTGGTTCAGGAGAGGTGGCGCACTGATTACCACAGCTAGACGATAGCGGTGGCGATTGGCAAGCGACGGAACGGAGTAGACAACGATGGTTGTGTAGCGGCGTTGGTGGCTCGAAAAAGGTAGTGGAGTATTTTCTTAGTGTTTTAGTATTGTAGGCTCTGATACCATGATAAAATATAAATGATTTTATTATGGTGTCATTGATGCGTTAAGACACACGCGCCGATCGGTTCAGGAGAGGTGGCGCATTGATTACCATGGCTAGACGGTGGCGGTGGCGATCAGCGAGCGATGGAACGGAGTAGACAACGATGGCTTTGCGGTGGCACGTGGATCAACACGCGGCTTGACAGCGGCGTTGGTGGCTCGAAAAAGGCAGCGGAGTGTTTTCTTAGTGTTTCAGGATTTTAGGCTCTGATACCATGATAAAATATAAAGGACTTTATTATGGTGCACTGATATTAATCAATGACACATCTCATCAATAATGAAGATTATAATATATAGGGCTACAACAAACCAAAGTGAATAAGATTCTAAGTCTATAAGGAAACTATAATCTATAACTAATTATATAAGGAAATTAATTCTATAAGGTAACTACCATCTATAACCTTTCCTACAAGGAAAGGGTTTCTATTCCCCTAACACCTTCCGTTGGTGCGCCCAGTTTGAATATGAAAATTGAGCTCGTCGACCCGCTATTTTGTTTGGTGCGCCCAAATTCCCCATTTCTCCGCTGTTAGGTGAGCCCAGGTTCCCCGTTTCTCCGTTATATAGTGCGCCAAGAGCTCGCCGACACACCCATCCACCACCGACCGTCGAATCTAGTGAGGCTGGAATGGTGCGCCCACTGAGGTGTTGGCTAGCGGTGGCGATGGAGGTGTTGGAGGGGGTGATCAGAGTGGAGGTGTAGGGGGTGATCAGAGTGGAGGTGTAGGAGGTGGTGACGATGGCAATGTGAGAGAAGATATTGTTGTTCAAAGTTAGATCACATATTTGAATAGTTATATGAACAACAATATCATTGTAAATGATATTGTTTAATTTGTCGTAACAAATAGTTTATTA
Organism: Rubia yunnanensis; assembly: GCA_037428765.1. Taxonomy (NCBI): domain Eukaryota; kingdom Viridiplantae; phylum Streptophyta; class Magnoliopsida; order Gentianales; family Rubiaceae; genus Rubia; species Rubia yunnanensis. Next base: position 156,433,875 of record CM075061.1, on the reverse strand, counting down.
ATATCAACTTTTTATTTGTCGTTATTATACGTAGGTAAACATATTAATAATCAAACATATTTCTTGAACAGCGTAATAATGATGATGATGCAAATTGAGCTGGGATAGAGAGGGCACTTCATTTTATGGTAAGATGAATCATTATCATCCACTCAATATAATTTTTTACTTTACATTCGATTCTCTGCACACAATTCAACCTACTTAATTAAGAAACAATATTTAAAAAGTACGGTGCCAAACATAGAAGACCAGGGAGCAAGAAGTTACAAATGTGAAATAAAAGATACGAGGTCCGAATGTGAAATAAAGGTGGGCTGAGAAATCATCTTTGGGAAGCCTTGAGGTGAAGGCCTCCATCAATGTGGAGAGTTAGCATAGTTTTGTATTTGACCTCTTTCTGTTCATCACTCAACTCGAACATGAAACTCCCCGCAACACTGCTGAAAAAACTTTCATTTGTCTATAAGCAAACTCTTTTCCCAGACAAATCCTTGGCCCTGCCTGCATTATTAAGGAATAACGTGTTTTATAGGAACTTGCATGGTCAGTTACTCATGAAGATCATAACAATGATCATTTCAATACATGAAATGTGTGGAGAGAATAAAGCAGTGTGGCACTTTAATATCTAGATCAATTTTTTATGCAAGTAAATGCGTGGAGAGAATAAAGCAGTGTGACAATCTTAGAAAAATTGATTAAAATGGAAAGTGTGACAGTCTTAGAGAATGGAGGGAATATACATGTACCTGAAAAGCTGTAAATTTGAAAGAACTTTCTTGCCGGAAAACGCCGTGTTCATCCAGCCATCTCTCTGGCCGGAACTCCTCAGCATCATCACCCCATATCGACTTCATTCTTCCCATAGCCCAGGGTACATATGAGATCGTGTCGCCTTTTTTCATGCTGAATCCATCAGGAAGCGTATCATCTGAGAAACAAACTTTTCCATCCTGAAAACCCAATACAAATTAATGCACCAATTCCACAACATTCTCGTTATTGAGAGTTATGTTATAGATTACCAGAGGAACTGCAGGATAAAGCCTAAGTGTCTCAGTCAATGCAGCATGAAGATACTGCATTTTCTCCAGTGCTTCTTCGGTTATGTTGTTTGCCATATTAGTAATGCAAAAGCTTCCATTGATGCTAATCGCTTTCGCAATTTCTTCTGCTATTCGGGCTTGTACGCTCGGGTGCTTGCACATCATATAAAAGAACCAGGAGAGAGTGCTGGCAGTAGTGTCCTTACCAGCGATAATGAAGCTGAGAATGATGTCTTTAAGGTACTTTGGATCTGTTTCATTCTTGTCCAAAAACCTAGACAAAATGTCCTGTTTCTTCATCTGCACTTGAAGATTCAACATTATAACCGACGCAGAGAGAAAGAAAGGTTAATTAGCTAGTTGCACGGGGAGGTATTTAAACTTACAAACCAATCCTCTCGCGACTTGTGAAGCTGTTCTGTTTTGCTTTTAATGATTTTGTAAACAAACTCATCAATGACTTTGATGTTCTTCTTTAGTCTTGCTTCTGATCCGATGTTCAGCCGCCTTTTCAAAGTCCAGAATGCATCAACATAGCGATAGAGGGTTATCGCGCTTGCTTCATCAAAACAACGCGAAAAATGTGTTCCAACTTCATTCATTCCATACATGCTATCGAGTTCAACTCCGAGCACAACCTTAAAAACAGAATCCAGGGCTGACTTCATGAACAAATCCTGCAAGTTCATCAATGGAGGCAGTTCATAAGCTCGAGGATTAACCATATCAACTTATAAAAATCCATATGTACTTACTTGAATGTCTATTGTCTGATTCGAGGATGCTGCTTCTGAAACTATGAAAGCGAGCTTTGATGCATTGTTCTTGAAAACTCCGCTGCTGAAGTCCCTCAAGACTTTGGTAGAGAATTCATAGCTTGATGTCTTTCTCTGGTGTCTCCATTTCTCGCCATCCACCGTGAAAATCCCATCTCCAAGAAGGTCTTCCAGAATGCTATGGTGGTATGATCCCTGGAAAATATGAATTTTTTAACCTTTCAAATGTAACATAAACAAGAATATCCACTCACAGAAAATCTTTTCAGCTTTCTACTATGACTTATGATCTTATATGTTAACTCGTTCATGTAAATAGAAAGGGGTAACGGGCCAAACAGGGAAATATAAGTCCACTAGACTGTGATACCATATTAGAGTCATTGGTTTCTATCATAAAATTAACCGGTACTATGTAGAGGTGACTCGTGATCTTACAATCAAGAAAACAAGCAACCAAAACAAATCAAGCAAAACAGAAGGAGCCTGATTCATCTACAACTGAAGATGCATATGTTTACTTACCCTACCATAGTTTGGGAAGTTGGTTTTGAGGATGTATTCGACGTTTGCGGGATCTGTAGTGTAGACCTCATCATGAGTGAGGTTCAAGAGTCTGAAAGAGCTGTACTTGCTGGATTTATCACTCAGATAGTGATGCAGCCTGTTAAAGTTGAGAATAAGGTGGAAGACGGTGCCCGCGACAGGGTAGTACCTCTTCTTCTTGGTAATGATCATCTTGTATATGCATACTGTCACAATTGCAGCAAAAACTATGAAAAACGGATTCATCAGAACTTGCATCATCTTCAAAGGTTGTCTGAAACTCTGAAGGAAGTGAGCAGAGGATTTTTATGCTAAAATGAGCAGATGAGAGGTGGAAAAAGACATTGTTTGAGTAGTGGAAGAACCAGCACTCCATCCTATCGCAGTACTTATCAATATTGTTTAAACTAAGGAGTTGGTTTGACCAATGTTTAGCCATTTTCTTGAAATTTTTTACCTGGCATTTGATCATGTCTTCAACATTATTCCAATATATGCGTTCATATACTAATGCAAAAGGTTTGTTTGTGAGGAAGGCACCAAAGGCTTTCATTTGATTACAGCAGATAAAAATTGCAAAACTTTACATTGGAGGGAATTGTCAATGGACTAAATTATTTTTTTTAGTCTCCTACATGTTATTCAATACCTTCTTTTGGTCTCCCACTCCAAAATCACATTTAGTTGGGCACTAACATTCTAAAAATGAATCTTTTGTTCCCCGGAGGCAGTTTTCAGGTAAACCGGAATGGTTTTCAGATATAGTCATGGGTATTTTAGTAATTTTACTAATTAAAAACATTTTCAACTAAAATTTTCTATTTTAAAAATATCTCCTTTTTCCTTTTCTTTTTCTTTAATTTTCCTTTACTTTTAATTTTCTTTAATTTAGGGTTTCGTTGGAAACCCTAAACCGCCGCCGGCCCTTACTCCTTAGTCTGCCGCCGCCGCCGCTGACTGCCGCCGCCGATCGGCGCTTCCGATTCCAACAGCGACGATCTATGCTTCCGACGCTTCTGCTAGCGGAGTGACAAGAAAAAATTTCCAGCGCGGCGCGGCGGAGTGCTGAACGGAGAGAGACGCAGATTGGCGGAGCGAAGTAAGAACTCAGATCGACGGCGGAGCTAGGGTTTCGGCGATTGAGGCAAAGGTGGCGGCGGAGAGGCGACTGTGATGAGCTGCGAGCGGCGAGCGACGATGCAACGGTGAAGAGCAACGAGTGCATCGTCGGTGAAGAGCAACGAGGCGACAAAGATAAGCGACGTGGTGACGATGACGAATGATGAGGAGACGGAGAGAGAGGATGGCGAGTGACGAGGCGGCGGGGAGAGGATGACGAGCGACTGCGACAGAGAGAGAAGACTGTGATGAGATGCACGCGCCAAAGGGAGAAGATAACTCGCTCGTGCCAACATGCGCGGGCGAGGCGATGACGGACGACACGGAGGCAATGACGGACGTCAGACGGAGGTGACGTCAGACGGTGGATGGTGAGCTTCTACTCAAGAGGCGATGAATAGAGGCGATGACTGATGGCAGAAGGAGGCGATGACGTACCTAATTTTCTTTTTGTTAACTCAGGGGCATAATGGTAATTTTACATATTTTTGATCAATTTTACCGTTGACTTTACCTAAAAACCACCCCAGGGGACCAAAAGATTCATTTTTAGAATGTTAGCGCCCGATTGAATGCGGTTTTGGAGTGGGGGACCAAAAGAACGTATTGAAGAATATGTATGGGACTAAAAAAATAATTTAGTCTTGCCAATTTATACGTTCATATATTAATGCAATTTTTCAATTTTTTTTATTTACCCACTTACTACATGTAAGAATTTTACTCACTGCTTACCACCCAACGCATACTCAACTCCCCACATACAATTTTTTTTATCCTATCACCTAGTAATTTTAGGAAAAATCACTCCATACATAATTCATGATGACTTTTATTGTCATAGTTGTATGATTGGGAAGTTTGTACTTTTTGAAATCAATCATTCAAAAATGTTGGAAAAAACGTTCAACAACGATTGGAATTGACATTCAATCCAATTAACCTCTAGCAATAACGAATCTATTGCAAGGATATTCAGATTATATGTCAACCAGACTGATCATTTGTACTATTATATTTAGAAAAAAAATTATATGGAGATTTTATATGTGGGAATGGAGGACCAAATCAAAATATGACAAGTGTTAATTAAAATTCAAAATTAAAATCATTCTTGTTTTTTTCTTTCATTTTTAACTTGAGTTTGACACTTGTCATATTTTGATTTGGCTTTCACCTCCCCACATATAAAATTCTCACATAAAATTTTTTTGATATTAGAGATCCAATAAAAATTGTAACATCGCCCTCAGGGATACTAACTCGCTTCCTACGAAAATCATCAAATCAGAACCAAAACAAAATAAACAAACTTGAGTTAACTAAGTAGAATAAGCATCAACTACAATAACATAATTATCAACAAAATTGATATAAACCTATAAATATCATTAGAAATTTAGTTAAACATCGTGAGATGATAAGCCTTTTGTATGATATCTCAGATCTCGAAAAAATGCAACTAAACACAAACAACGACTACATCTAACAATTGTATGCCGATAATATTTACATAAACTAATGAAATCATACTAATAAGAAACACGATTAGATTGAAGATTGGAAAGGAATTCATACGCTTTCAACCCCCCAGGAGCTTGTGAACAGG